>VZRN01003686.1:889385-900013 GCA_013397935.1 Dasyornis broadbenti
TTTTAGTTTTCAGTTTAATGTTTGGAAGAATACTCTGATCTTTATTTACAAAGAATCCATAAACAAAAAAATCCCAACAATGACAGATGCTGTAAAAATTCATTTGGCTAATCCTTCCACAATCCTGACATTGTTAATAAAAGCCATCAATTGCTTGTCTAAGAAACCAACTGGCTAATAATAAGAATAGAAGTTCAGCATTTGGTAACAGTGATTTATTACCAGATCAGCATGATGATTCTCTCTAGTCATGAAAGAAAAAATGAGTCACTAGAATAAAGGAAATCCATACATTAAATTTCCATCTACTTAAATGGGAGATTATTTATAAATATATATATACAAATACATAAAATATATATATACGTATTTAATCTAAACACAGTCATGCTATTCAATAAATTCAAGAAGCATAGTATGAATAAGTAAGATGAAGTTATTAGAAAGAACCAAACTCCCAGTTTCCGTTTCACCTTTGGTGACACTTCACATAACACTTTGGAAAACATAAACAAAAATCCCCATTTCCACACATATGCTAGCAGCATTTAAATGGGTAGCATTTAATATGATATTTTTATTTAAATTTTCTCTTTTGTCAGAATTATATTCCACAGGGGTAAAAGGGTCAGGTTAAATTAGAATAAACTGTTTTCTCCCTCCCCATCCAAGAAGTTCTAATTCTCTTAATATTTCTCTATATCCCTTGACATGTGTCCTAATTAGAAGCACTGCTTCCTAAGAATGTGAAGCACTAAGCTCTCATAAGCTGGATATAAGTAGTGACAGCATAAGAAACACCTTGAAATGTAAACATTTAAATAAGGATATTTCAAAATCTTAGAAATATGAGATTTGCTGTTCTCTGCGTCACCTGAGAAACCTTATCAACGGTTTGGAGTTCTTTTCTGAAGAGGAATAAATCATTGCAAGATGACTGTGACGTAGTTGCCAATTTCTGTACTGCAACTGCTGCACAGATTTGGGACAGAAATATCAGTGGGGTTTATGTACATGTACAGATACCGTTGCACACGAATCCATATCTGTAGATATACTGGTATATATACATAAATTTCAATATAGACATGTAGAGACATACACAGGGTTTTGTTGTTGTTTCATGGGGTTTTAAGTCTTTGGGATTTTGGGTTTGGGTTTTTGTTTTATTTTTTTGGGGTTTTGTTTGTTTGTTTTTGGTTTTAGTTTTGTTTTGTTTGCTTGTTTGTTTATTAATTGGCTTGCTATTTTCTTTTTCAACAAGGGTGAAATTGTGTACGTAGTGATCCGGAGCTGCGTTTAGGGACTTGGAAGAGTTTGTCAGCCTTACTGCGGAATACACTGAAACAAGGTATCTTAAGAACATTTTTCTGGAATGCAAGAGATGCAGCTGTGATAAGACAGTCATAGTTAGAACAATGACAGTGTTATAAGGAAAATTGGCAATAAAGGCTTGGTCTCCACTTTCTGTTGTCAGAGCTCGCATAATGGATACCAGTCAGAATAGGTACCAATGAAGTGGGAGGCAATATTCCAGTGTTAATGATGCCATTATTTGGAAATATGGGATAGACAATTTATGCTATTTTTATTTTGCTTGTAAATGCATCTGGTCAACCCCAAAATACATGGTTATCAGATACCTAATGGTCACCAGAGACTTGACAACCTAAATTGCTTAGGTCTAATGAAGATAAATAGCATTCTAGACATGGATACATAATACATACCGAAGGGAAAATGACACAGATGTTGTTGCCAGGCAACTCATCAACTTATCTCTCCATGTAAAACATACATTTCCTGTGATTTTACTGTGTATGTAGCCAGAAAAAGATGGGGATGGAGGGGCTAGGGGACACAGACTAATATCCTCTTTCACTGAATTACCACTGCATAGTAATGTATCAGAAAAAAAAAATAAACCTATATTCACTAATTAATTTTACTACATTCTTAAACCTATGATTTTAATTGTTTTTTATGGCTTTTGGATATAAAAGAAGATAAGAAAGCACAGTCACTGCTGGTCAGCTTTAAAAAGTTGTATCATGCATTTTTAGTTGAATAATGATGCTCTCTTCAAGGACTTATGTTGGTAGCAATTTTCTTGATACAGCGCTAATGATTTTTTGTAAGTGGATGAAATCGCATTTTGTCTCAGTTCAAACAATAAGAGTAAAGGATGCAGCTCTTTCACCATTTATTCTGTATGCAGCCATTTTATGACAGATTTTTGTTTTCTGTTTTATCCTCTTATTATAGAATAAGTCTTTGCTGTTTTTACATAGAGGGTTTTTAGTGCTATACAAGTACTGCATAAGCTTCATAATTGAGATTTACTTTTAACAAAGCAAAATTGAATTACCATTAAGAGAAGTGTATAGAGCTTAATGATATTCTAGTAAAGCTTGGAAACCCATCCCATAACAATCATTTCTCTAAGAATCTGCTCTCTTATGTTTTCTTGGTTCTGCTACCACATTGCCAATTAATGCACACTCCAAGTGGAATGAAGAGTGTTTACAGTAAAAGCAAAAGTCATTTTGCATTCCATTCCTCTTCGATTCTTTGTTTTAGAAACTACTTTGATGTACTTTGTTCCTGCATTCTCGTGCAGCTACTTGGTGGCAAGAATAAAGCTACAGAAAGACATCAGCACATTGACTGTAGTATAACAAACACAGTGAATTTAAAATTAGTTCAGTAGTGTACTTGATACAGAAGTCCAGGCACTTTGATACTGGTCCTGATTGCCTTCTACACAGTCTTCTATGGCAGTCATAATAAATATTCAACATGCTTAAGATGCATGGGGTATATTTCTTAATTTTACACAGCCCAGACTCAGATTTTCAGTTTTCCTCACAGCTAATGCTGAGATAGATAATTGGGAAAATCCTAATTTAGTAGCCTCCAGATCAATCGATACCACATGGAATTATATTTTCAACAACCTTAAAACCAAAATTGAGATCAAACTTTCAAAGAATTATTATTTTTCAGTTAATTTTTGCATTAATTGCCTGTCATCATTTAGGCCACTGAAAAATTAATAACTGTATAATCACTTTAAAAAGAAAATACTACACAAAGGTTGGTTTAATGCTGTATCTAGCACTGGATAGGAGAATGTGTAGAACCTCCTGTAACTTTAATCCCAAGGTTATACATTGTGATATGGCTCTCTAAAATAGCTAAGGTTTTTTTTTCCATTTCTTATATGAAAAATATCTTCACTAAGTTTTTCTGTGATTTTTTTTTCTCTTTTTCATCTGGCTTGAAACTGTATCCAGTATTGTAACCATAACTTCCTATGCTACGTTTTACTCCAATGTGATACTGCACAATGCCCTCAAAAACATGCTTTAAATTTTGGTCAGAGCTGTAGAGGTCAGGTAGGTAGACTAAATTATCCCTGTAGGTCCCTTCCAACTGGAGCTATTCAAATAACACACATGTTGCACATATAACACAAATATGAAGAAGTTCACCCACTTGTATGCAGCGAAGAGCACTTTCAACTGTAAACAAAAATCTTGTCATCCTGGACTTGGTCCAGCTTTTATATTAACTTGTCGTTGGATAAAATACAAACAAAAAAATCCTACAAGGAATGTGTTTTTCTCAGTGATGCTCATTTGTTCAAGCTTTCCTTAGCCTTTTGACTTTATCCTTATAAGGTATGCTGTGACATTCATGTTGAAAATTTCACAAGGTGGGGTGCAGGCTTCATCATATGATAATCTTTTATTTCTAATATGCTCTGATAATCAATGAGATACTAAAAGTTAAATTCACAGTATTATTACTGGAACTTAACTGGGTACTACCAAGAGGAAAGGTCAGGGATTTTGAGTTATGCTCTATTACAAAAAATCTGTATATTACCTCTACCTGCTTTCTTTTTCTGGCTAACTCACCAGTAAAACAGGAATTAAGAAGAGATACTTGGGAGTGAAGTGATTAGAGAGTCTTTTAAATGTAGTTTTCTTGCTTAATTAACTATTTCAATACAGTTCAGATATTAGAGGAATATTCACATATGCTTTCAATATTGACATGAATGATAGCACATCATAACATTGGAATTTAAGCACTGAAAATGGCATAGAACAAAGAATGCAGAAAACATGAAACTTCAACATCTTTAAATTTAGAACTAGGCTTTGTGCTTTTAGATGGATTTCAGTTGTATCTTAAGAAAAAGTTTATTCTTTCTGTAGTGAGAAATAGCAACAGGAATTACACAGAAGTAAGATATTTTTAAAATTTTTATTGCTCAGGAAAGTAGGTCTTACAGTTATGTTAAACAATCTAATGGTACTGTGGAGAAAAGACTTTGTGAAAGATCTGCTTCAATTCTCTTACCACATCCAGTAATAGCCCTCTGGAGGCTACAGCCTTACGGGCAACAAAAGATTTGGCACATATAAATTCATAACAAGGTAGATATATAGTCAGAAGAGCAACTTTAAGAAAATATTTCCAATATAAAAGATTTTCATAAAGACTATGTTTAATTTATTGTATTGGTACTGGTAGTAGAGCAATGTAATTCATATTTGTGTAATTTTTTAAAAATATTTTTCTTTCTTCTTTTACCTAACATGTAATTTTCTAGAAGTTATATTATTATAGTAGCTACAATTATTCCAAAATACTAAATCTATCACCAGTATCTTAATTATATTATAACCTTAAGAAGTCTTAAGGGATATTTTTCTTATTGAAAGTTGAAATGAAAAGTTTATTTTATACCCTTTACTCTTTTGCCTTTCTGTACGCGTACTCCCTCACCCCCATGCAAATAAACCACGCATTTTCTCTTCAAGTCTTCCAAGAACTATTTCTGCTAGGAAAAAGTCAAAGTGAAAAAAAGTCTCTTGGACTGCTCTCTAAGAAGGATCAGTGTTTCTGACGCAGGAAGACATGCCTCCTAAAGACACTGCTTTAATGCTCCAAAGCAGTCCTAGTGGAACTACACGGAAATAAAAAGCTTTGTAACACAGTTTCCCGGTTGCAATTGCAATTGTCTAGTTATTGACAAGAGTTTAATCTTAGAGGCAGACACACGAACCAATTAGCACACAGAAGCAGTTTAGCTGTTCCATGAATTGTATCAAAAAGGGTGTTGAGATCAACAAGAAAGAACATGCTACCCAGTTACAACCAAAGACACGCCACTGTCATTAACACTGCAGTGTACAGAGTGTCCTAAAGTACACAGCAAGCTTGGAGAATGGTTTTAAGGCTGGGGAGAAAGTGCTGGTCTGACACTACATATACTCAGCTCAGTTATTTGAAACCACCTTCCTTTTATTAGATTTTGCTTGCTTGTGTGTTTCTTTGTTTTAATTGGAAGAGAAGGCTTAATCTCAAGTTATTCATAAAACTTCTACTTGGAAAAATGTTATGTTCCTTCTCTACCAGCTTGAAATAAGTTTTGAAGAAAATTGAAACTCTGCAACATTGCAGCTTAGGTAACATCAAAATTACTAACAGATTCAGATAATTTTCTTCAGATAGTTTTCTTGGAATCAATTTCATTTTTTCCAAGGGGCTACAAGAGCAACAATTATTGAACTGGAAGATCAGAAGGAAAGTGTGAGAGAATGTATGTTTAAGATGTGAAAACCTCTTATTTCCTATGATGGAAGAGAAAACTGAAGCCAGGTTTTTCCCCATGCTAGATGACAGAGTTATAAGATGACAAAGGTTCTACCAGCAATGATTGCAGTTCTAGCAATCTTCTATTTTTCTATTTTTCATTTCCTATATTGTTTTACTTGGGATATTTCACTAAACCTATAGAAGACAGGGAAAATAAAACAAGATATATTTATTTGACTCTTTTAATCAAAAGCAAAATTTTCCATTCTCTTTTTGTTTTTTTTAGGTAAACTCAGGGGAAGAATTAAAAAAAAAAAAAGTACGAGTTAACTAAAATTAAATGCTGAAACATGTCTCTTGTATTCTTTAAACACAAATGAATCCCATCGTTGCACACATAAAACCACAATCTTATAATCTGAGTGTATATAGGTACTTTCAGCCTGTTTGAAATTCAGATTCTGTAAAGAATCACATCTTTTGCATAACACCTCTGTAAACCCTATAAAAATGTTAACTTTGGTTTCCCATCATTTACCTTGAATGAGTAATTTACTATGAAAAAGTGTTCTTGAGTTACATAAAATCAATTGCTAGCTCACTTAAAGGATCATATGTCCCACGTCATATGCCTTTCCCTAAAAAATTCCAATATAAATTTCCTTTCTCAGTGCAAGGGTGTATATTTTGTATTGTGACAATGAAACGTCTTTACAGAGGATATCAACAGAGGAAACCCCTTTCATGTATGTATGGCAGTGCAGAGCTCTATTTCAAAAAATAATTATAATTTCTAGTGAAAGTGGATAAATAAAGTTAATAAGAATTACTGGTGATTCCTAGAAGTACAGCATGTGTTGAGAGACCAATTAGTTAATTGTGACAAAGAATCCTCCATCGCTTCATTTGATATAATAACCACAGTGATTTTGAAGATGCTTTCCTATAACATATTTTAGATGTTTCCTATAAGATCTCGGCCAATATATTAGAAAGACTAGAAAAGAGCAGACCAAAAAGTAAACTGTCTGTATCTGACATATTTAGGACATACTGAATAAAACTATTTGAAAATTGAATCTGTAGTCTGACAAGAACCATCAAAAGTCACCCTTTTTCTTTTAATGTTCTTTACTTCATTCAGATATTTTGTATTTCCTACTTTGTAATATACGTTTCCTTTTTGAGAAGGAGTTTTAAAGAAAACATATAGGAAAATAGAAAAAAATCAAATTAATATAAACTAGCAATTTTTCTTATTATGGCTAATAAGAGATACTTATTATGCTTAAGTGAATACAGTCACCTGTCACCCCATTAATGCACTCTCTGACTGTCAGTGCATCACTGATAATTTATCTACGGCACAGTGACTATGACAACCCAGTATTCTAACTGAAGACGTGAGAATTGGATGGCTACTTCTTCATCATCAAAACAGGTCTTCTTATGTTCTCCCAATTAAACCAGATCCATTCCAAAGTTTTTCATGTCTCTTAACCATGAAGGTCCTTTATTAAAACATTCCAGTATTCTAACACTCAAGAATGGGAAACTGGCATATTCTTTATTTATTTAGTAACCTTGTTAAAGATTTTATAAGCCTTATGACAAAATTCCCCCTCTAAGCTTCGGAATTTTTAATCATTAATTTGACCCTTCACACACAAAAGACAAGACATTGACAGACCATATTTGAATAGAGTCAAAACACTCACCGTCAAAAGAGAGAAAATCAATAAGTAAAAGAATCCTTATACTAATAAAATTGTGTTACTCATTATTCTAATATAATGTTGATTAAATTACAAAAAGCATAAATATGTAAAAAGACATAAAAGTAGAAATAAATGTGGATATCTTTCCAATCCCAGTGAAGTATTAGTATTCAGCTTAATTTAAAGGTGCGCTACCAGAAAGAGTTATTTCAAACTCACCTGTATTTCAGCAACACTCAGAGAAATGGGCACTCTCAGAGGAGATTCAGCCCCCTGAGGCAGTGCTGGAGATCCCTGACCGGCATCGCTGAATGTGTAAATCTCTGTTTACACCTACTAACCAGAGCAAGTTACAATGAGCAGTTTAAACTTGAAAATCAACCATTAGATGCAAGTTTCCTTGTTGGCATACACGAGACAAGATGCAATGGGTGCAAGTTGACAGAGAGAAAGTTGTGATTATATATAAAGAGAAACCTCTTCGCACTTTGAGTGATTAAACACAGACCAGCTTCTCCAGAGATGCAGTGGAATCTTGACCTCAAGAAAATCAAAGCTTGGCCCGAAAAGACAAAGGGAAGTCTGACTCTAGCTTTGAATCCAGCTCCATTTTGGGCAAGAGGTTGGCCTAGATGATCCCCCAAGTACAACAGCCAGATGTAGCTGTCTGCCATAGTTCTTTTTTTATGGTTCTAGACCTCAAATGCTGAGGTCAATCCTATCTCAGTAATATTTTTGTTCAAAATTTAAAGCTATTGCCTGTTTCAGAAAACTTGATTTTAATCAAATTACATCTAACCTAAAAAAATCCAAACAAAGCCAAAACTTATGCATTTGTCAGAGAGGTTGGCAAAATTATTAACTTGTTGCAATGATTTACCAACGCTGTTTTAAAGAATAATAAAATTGGGAATCAAAAAGGTGGGTTCAGAAGAACAGATAAGCACTATGAAAACTCCAGCTCCTCAAAAAGGGGAAAAAAATTTATTAAGATTTTATGAACTTCAAAAGAGATTATATGAGGTTCAAATCTTTAAACCCATGTGCATTTGACTTTTATCATATACTAGATTCTGCTCAAATGTATTTGTTTGCATCTACATTAAATCATAGCGAAGGGCAGTGCACATCAAGCAGATTTTGACCTTTAGTTCACCTGCACCTGCTTGGCAACAAAGTGGTTTTTTAGCAGCTTGCAGTTCCAGATTTTTTCCAAAGGTTCCAGCAACTCTTCATGTGCTGAAGAAAGACAGAGGTAGTCATGTGAGTATAGGAGGCAAAAGGTCTAGTTTCTTAAAAATTTGTTGTAAAAATTAGAACCCTAATGACTGTGTTAATTATTCATTCATTTCTGCTTCCAGAACCAGACATGTTCTCAGAGGTGCAAAGTGCAGTTAAAAATTTGGAAACATCTTTCAAATAGGAAATCTGTGTGCATGTAAGTATTTAAGGCAACTCTTAAAATCACAAAATCTAGTGTGATTCAAGGTTTTAAATGCAGTGCTGAAATGGAGATGCTAATTTCAGCTACTAAGTGACCTCTGGCTAGCATACATAAAAGTTTGATTATGCCCTTGGATCACAGTCTATTGTACCCAAACACCTTATGTAATCATATCACTCTTGAATTGACCAGCATTTACTCCTTGCCAGGCTCAAAGCAGCTCACTTTATTTTCTTTCAGTATTTTCTCAAAAACATTTACAAGAGTGGAAAGTTAAAAACAACCTTCATTTGTCACCTTTTTTTTTTTTTTTTTTTTTTTTTTTTTTTTTTTTTAGTGAACAATGAAACGAACTGGTCTCTTTTCCCAGGGATTTGTGTTGCTTCTGCCTACGACACATCTGCTTTGTGGCATCTTCAGTTTACCACTTTGCCTCTCGCCTGCCTTGTGTATATTTCCTGTTCCTCCTGTGCCCTTTTCCCACCTATCACCTTGGCAGGAGCGAACAGGAATTGCCAGGGTTCGAGACAGCACAAATCATCCCAGAGTTAGAAAGCATAGATAACTCCTGAGCTCCTGAAGCATCTTGCAGCTTTTCTTTCAGTCTGGTACATACTTTTCTTATGAACCACCTGTGAGTTTTAAAAACTCAGAACCATATACTGGTTCTGTAGCTCTGTGTCAAATTTAGTTTAAATTGACCGGCAGGAAAGGGGTTATTAGAGAAAAAGGAATGACAGATGGATAAGTGATTGTACAAATTCTTCTTAATGAAATGGGGCTAAAAGGGAGCAGAAAAGATAAAAATCCATACATTTTGTGGACATTCAAAATAGTGTCTTGAGCACTCAAACTCCTAGGTACTTTTTAAAATGTCTTTTAAAATCATCTTTGAATAAGAAATACCCCCTTTCAAGCCATACAAGACAGTCCTAGGGGACAGAATTCAGTTTTATGGATTTCTGTTTTCTAAGAAATTCAAGCATGGTTTCTCTATAATTTTTCTGAGAGTAGGGTCTTTTAAAATCTTTTCAAAGTTAAAAAGGAAAACAGGAAAATTAATATTACCTATACAATATTTTTATACACATGGAATTGGTTTTGAATTATGATTTGGAGTTTTGAGGGTTAATATTCAGTGGTTTTTCCTGCAAAGTTAAACTGAAGAAAAAAATGTGTAAAATTAGGTAATGAATTCAGTTCAAGTCTGATACTAAAGATAATAAACCTGATAAATGTCAAACTTGGATGCAAAGTAAGCAATTTTCTGCTATAAAAATTCCCAGTAAAAGTTTCAAATTATCATAGATTTAAGTCACCCCTTTTAAACTTTTTTTCCTTCTCTGGAATCAGACAGTGTTCATGCCGAGCACTGCCTTTCTCCACTGTTTGGGAGCTGATATTTGAATTGGAGCTCTTCCTTAAATTCATGGAGCTTGGAGTTATACCTACTAACCAAGGATGGGCTGTCTCAAGCTCTGAAGGCAAGGACCTAAAGAGGACCTTCAGGCAATAACTTAATGCAACAACTATTCCTATTCCAAAATGCAATTCAACTGACATCGAATTTTGGAGCTGAGATAATTCTCCGAAACGAGAGAATTCCACACGTCGTGGCCCAATACAGAGGAACTTCTTCAATCAGTACAGATCTCCAGTCTAAGATTCATAAATGTCATGGATATACCGGGAGGCTTATTAGCAGCTATATAGGACTAACATTGAAATTAAATGACACCAGAGACAAAGAACCGTGTTGAATACATTCTTCCATGAAGGTAATTGCATTACCTAAAAACTAAGGCTGATATTCCAGCAAACAGCCTCAGCAAAAAAAAAAAAAAAAAAAAAAA
>VZRN01003686.1:903573-918291 GCA_013397935.1 Dasyornis broadbenti
AAAAAAAAAAGTATCCAAAAATGCTATCCATATTTATGATTATAATGCGGAATAAAGATTCAAGTAGAGGTGGAGGAGATTTAAGGTTTTGTGTCCCTTCCTAAGGGCAATTCCAAGATTGCTTCTGCATTTTGTATTAGACACCACATGAATCAGAATAGAAACAAAATATTGATCTGTAAGTGAATGAATCCTGTATCAGGAATCTCAGAGTGACTTTATTTTAACAAAATAATATTTTCTGGGAGTGGTGGTTTAGCAAAAGCAGATATTGGCACCAAGCCTGTCACCACAACACTGAAACACAAAGTTTTAACCGAAATAGAAAATCTGCTGCACCTGCCTGTTGAGATCCTCATCACATAAAAAAGATTTTAGTAGATTTCCAGCTTGATTGTTGGGATGTTCACTATTTTAAAAATACTGTTTAACTTGATTTAATTTTAATGTATATTAATACCCCATGAAACTAATGAAAGTTACACAATAGCTTGTGTTATATTATAGAAATAGCAGAATTAAACACTGCATCATCTTACCAGCTTTTCAGGTAGACAGTGAATGGAAAAATGTCATCGTAATGAAAGACAGATCTGAAATACACAAGAACAAAAGAAGCAAAGTGCCAGTATTTTCAATTTGAATTGGTGGGTATTTCTGAGATAGAAAACTGTGAAAAACATAAATATCGACTTGTGGAAGATTGACAGAATCACAGTGGGAAGAACATATTTTTCTTTCTTAATGTTGTAAATAAGGTCCTTATTTCCTCCTTTTATTAATTGTGCTTTTGACTGAAGAACTCATAAATCCTGTGCCAGCTACTAACACGTACCAGTTCACTATAGGGCAGACTGAAATAACTAGATATGTTTCTCTGGTAAACAGAACAGGACACAGAGAGAAAGGCATTTCCCTCTTGGATAGAAGTAATTAAGTATCCAAGTTATAGATATGCAGACCTTTCTCTGGGGAGATTTAAATTGATTTCCAAGTCACATGAAAGACAAAAGTTCTCTGTCTTAGTGGAGAGGGTGAATACGGCACTTGCTCACATTTGCTCATGTCTGAAAGCTTAAGAATCATCAGTAAAAATGCAAATGCTTAAACTGTACCATGACAGTAAAGTTACTTCATAGCACCACGTTACCATGTTCAAGAGAGTCTTCTGACTAGTATGAAAAATCCCATACTTCTTAATCCTTAGTATAAATGCGTGTTTTACAGTGTGTCCTCTCTCTGTCATGTACAGGAAAGTAGACAAGCATTATTTCAGAATTTATATGATTTGCGGAGCAAGAACAGGAGAGAAAATCATTATGTACTGTAATGTCTTGTGGTTTGAGCCTGGTCAAATGCCAGGTACCCACAAATTTACACACCCACACCCAGGGCCCATGAACTGAGATAAGGAAACCGGGGAGAAGACGCACTCAAATGGGCAAAACAGGACTAACTTAGGTTGCAAAGTGATCTAATTTATTGCTAACAGAGGAGTAAATGAGAAGTAAAAGAAACCCTTTAAGGCCACCATTTCTCCACTCACCCCCCTCCCTCCTTCCCAGCAGCTGCACAAGGGAACAAGGCATGGGAGACGGGATGGGTAGGTCAGTTCATCACCCAGATCTTCTTCCCCTGCCCGGGGAGAGGTTCTTTTCCTCTGCGTAGCCATGGGTCTCACCGTCGGCAGCCCGCCCGACACTGCTACAGTGACGCTGGTCCCCACACAGGCAAGCAGTCTCCCCAAAACTGCTACGACGTGGGGTCCATCTTCCACGGGGTACAGACCTCTGAGCCGGGCCGTTTCCATCTCGGGAGCAAGGCTTCTTCTCTTTACCGGACTTCTGCTGGGCTTCTCTCTCTCTCTCTCTCTCTCTCTCTCAGGCACCCACCCACTCCATGTGGGACACTCAGTTCAGTCTCAGGGTGCAAGTCAAGGCCTGTTTCTCCACTAGGACTCCCTCTGGACCACGGCCACTTTCAGGGTATCCACTCGCTTTGGGGCAAGTGGATCTCAGCATTTCCCGTGGGCACCCATGGGCTGCAGGGGCACCCCCTGCTTCACCATGGGCCTCACCACAGCCTGCAGAGGCTGCAGAGCTCCGGCGCCTGGAGCTCCCCCTCCGCATCCTTCTCCACTGACCTTGGTCTCTCCATGTTGTTTTCCCTCACATACTCTCACCTACTCCTCCTCCTCTGGCTAAGGAAAAGTGCGTGCACCCATTGTTTTGATTTCGTCTTAAATATGTTTTTCACAGAGGCGTAACCAACGTCTCTAATTGGCCCAGGCTTGGCCAGCAGCATGTCCATCACCTCAGAGCTGGACACGGTGAAGGCTTCGAGAAGCTTCACAGAGGAGCCATCTTTGTGGGCCCCCCCCACTAGAAAAACCTGGGCAAAGCTCAACCACGACATGTCTCTTGCTGGTTTGTGTTTGGGAAATGCCGAGAGACAAATGGAACACAATATTTATAAATAAGTCCTCAATACTTACTATTCTTTTATTTTATGGTAGATATTCTAAGACATTCCAGGCAGAATTGGACTGTATGCTGCTAGGTATTCGATAGATTTATGACAAAGAGCCTTCCCTGTTGAAATTTACAATCTAATTATAAGAGAAAATAGATGGGTACACTGTCCTGAAACAAGTAAATTGTGGTTACACAACTATGGATCTTGTTTTATTACACCACATGTCATAATAGGTTGCATATTTCTTTCTCAACTACATGTCTTAAAAGAAATAAAGTTGTAATTACCCTAGCACAAAGCTACTATTTAAGAGAAAGGACAGACTATTAATATACTGTTTCTTGTTTTGATTTGTTCTGCTTTAGAATCAAATTTAATTAAAAAAAGTAAATAATTGAAAAAGGTAAAGGAAAACATAGGAAAAGGAAGAATTCTTTGAATGAATATTCATATGAGTCAAAATCAAAGGGTATGCTAAGAAAAAGAAATATTTCAGTATTTTCTACTGGAAGGAAAAAAGAAACATAAAAGCTCGTTTTGGATCAAAACTAGATTTAATCTTTCTTTCCTTTATGAAGTGATCAAAATTCAAGAATCCTCTTCATATACCATTTCAGCATGGATTGTTTGTCAGTCACTGTCTTAAAAATTATAAAACTAAATCCAAAATAATTCCTTATTCTTAATAAAAGACACAAACATTCATTCTTAATAAAAGACAATCATGGGCTAGCCAAAATATTATCATGTTAGCTGTTCTTGCTTGCAAACTGCAGAATCAAGTGAAAATTTCAGGTGAACTTAAGTAAGGTAAAGATTTTGTGATGCAGGATAGCATTCATATCTTCCAGAACACAGAGCTTTGGAACTAAAAGAACACCTTTTTAAATGAACTGTTGTACAGTTCATGTGTATATTATTGACCTTGGGAATAAGAAGGGCAGGAAAATTGTAGGTGTAATACCAGAAAATAAGGGGTTGTCTGTTTTTAAAAAAAAAACATTCTTAAAGGATTTCCATAGTAATTACTTGCTTTTCCTCCCATAATTGATTTGGAATAATATTTTTGTTCGTGCTGGGGGATTTTTTTTTGGTTTTTTTTTATTGGTTGGTTGGATTTTTTTGTTTGGTTGGGGGTGGTTTTTTGTTTGTTTAGATTTTATAGAAACTAATGCTAAATTATTTGCTTTGTGTATAAACTATGTCTCTCTGATCCTCTAAGCTGCACAACTTGTAGCAAAAAAACCTGAACTGACCTCCTGGAAGACTATGAGATACCTAAGATGTAATGTAAATACATCATAATATCAAAGTGAAAAAGAGAATTCAATACTTTCCTTTAAGTTTTTCTACCATGAGAATGTTACTTTGCTAATTCAGTGACAAGGAAGCCAGACAGCCCATGTCTGCTAACGCTGTCACAAAAACAAAGGGACTATGGCTTCACCATGTAGGCTACCTTCCAGTTTATAATGTGTGACTGAATTTATATTTGCAGTCCGCACATGTTTTTCAAGACACCAGTTATTGTTTCCGTATCCTTACTGAAATAATTGAAAGACAAATAAATATGGAAAGACAAATGGGAAGCCAAATGGAATACAACACATCAAACACCACTTCCGAGAAATGGAGAAAAGGAGAAAAGTATGAAATTGAAATGGAGTTACAGATCAATCAAAACTTTACATAATAATGAACATCGTCAGCTTGCAAAAATATTCAAGATATGCAAAATGGAAGTAGAAAAATAAGAAAAAAGGTTTATTACAAACAAGAATAATAGATTCTTAGTAGTTTTTTTTTTTAAATTGCATATTCAGAAAATTTTATGTAAATTAACTCGATAGAAGAACAAATAAGACACACTTTAATATTATATGAAATTATCATAGATATATTTGGTCTTACATGAAATTCTTAATTCTCACCAGCCTCTTTCACATGATTTGTTCCTTTTATGGTATTTTAGTTATCCACTAAAAGTTTTAATCTAAATATTTAATTTCCATTCAATTTCACTGAATTGAAGAGTGATTGCAATTCAAAACAGTACAAATGGTTTTCTTCCTTGTATGTGCAATATATTATTAGGTATTGTGCTGATAAAAAAAAACAAATATAGAACTGCAAGTTTCAATGAGATTTTTACTTAGATTTCAGGTTACAATGACCCAGTGATGATGTTTAACCCAAGTGAAGAACTACCCCATACACACTGTTCTATACCAATATTATTTCTACATCATAAAGTTTTCAGAATATTTCCAAAGTACTTTTCATTTTAAAAAAATATATAATTACTCTT
Organism: Dasyornis broadbenti; assembly: GCA_013397935.1. Taxonomy (NCBI): domain Eukaryota; kingdom Metazoa; phylum Chordata; class Aves; order Passeriformes; family Dasyornithidae; genus Dasyornis; species Dasyornis broadbenti. The sequence continues at coordinate 908,357 of VZRN01003686.1, forward strand.
TAATTAAAAAATTTTCACAAGGCTCCTCCTTCTTTGACATAAGTAAGTTTTCTTCCTAGGTATTTTATGACATGCTAAAGACGCAGCTCAACCCGTTTTCTACAACACTATGGGTGACATTCAGAGAACATCAGCTGCGACATCTAAGTTTGCACATAGAAGACAAAATATGGGAAGGAAGGGTACTAAAGAGTTTTAGTGGATTGAAAAATATGAACCAAGGTACAGGATAGATCCTACTGTAAGAAGAATATAAAGGGTGCCATTTTTTTTTTCCAAACAGCAAGGAAGTAACCAATATTTGGTGTGCTAGATAAAATATTGGATAACCATTTTATTACAGTTATTTAACCTGGATGAGAACTTAATTCCCTGCAAATGAATGTGAAAGATTACTTATCACATCCTTTGAACAACTCAGTGACATACATTTTACAAACCAGACCATTAGAGGGAATGTAGTGTTGGACATGTAGATTAATCTTACATTAACAGTGTTTTTTGAATGTTTATGAAAGTATTTGGAAATTTGGAAAGGCTAGCAGGCAGAGAATATTGCATTTAAAATGGCTTAGCTTTAGACAACTACACGTAAGACTTGGAAGGCAATTAGGTACTCTGAACTGCAAACAAAACTCTGTGAAGCAAAGACGTGAAACTTGTAGTCCTCACTATGATTAAAACTTTTAAAATTCACTGCTTCATCAAAAAAGTCCATGTTAATGTACATATAACAATAATTGGATCTTCTAATGCAGAGACAATGAAAACAGCAACATAAACAAAGGTAATCCATCTTCCAAACCATATAATTACCAAGAATGTCAGCGCTTGAGATTTGACTTGATCAGTGATTACACTTTGTCTCTCATTCATGTCTAAATAATGCAGAGAACCTGTTTCCTGAGAAAATTATTAAAGTATGAAAGTATGAAGAAATTGCTTCCAGCTAGTTTGCAATAGAAAGCGCATACCAGTGTAGTTTTTCCAAACTTAAAAGCCACTCAGGTTTTATAATTCAATCATTCTCTTCAATGAATGGAAAATAAGATATGCAATATTCTGGTTTATAAATTTGTTTTTTTCCCATATACTAGGTAATCCCATGTTCTACGAACTCCGGGATTCATAATTCTGGCTTTTAGTATTCAGAACTGTTCAGACATTAGATCTATAAATCAGAGCATGTTGATCCATCGCCATACGGCTCCATCTAGACTTGCTTTGCCTCCCTTGTTGGCAGCACTGCGCCATTGCCTTTCTGGCGTTCCACTGAGAGCTTTCATAAGCTGCAGGGAAAACTGCCTCCTTAATGTAAAACTGATTGCAAAATAAAGATGATATAAAACTGCCTGAATAATCTTTGACAAGAGTCACAGAAAGAGATTAAATGGTCCTTAGAGCTAAAGCAGAATTGCAGGGCTCCTTGCATCACAGAACTTTCTGAGCCAGCTCTCTCCCATATCATCCTTCATCTTACCTTTCTTACTTCTGTGTTCCACTAGGCTAATAAGTACTATGTGCATTTTAAGCTGTTTCTGGTGTACTCATTAAAGAAAGACCTTTCAAAATAGTAAAACCTTCTGAAAACCTTTAGATCTGAAGCCTCCACACTCTGTCTCCCTTCCCAAACAGTCAAGAAAAAAGCTAGACAAGAGATCATCGCAATTGCTCTGCCTGCCAACTGAAGTCTTTATTAGTGTTTTAGTTCATATCAGGGGTGAGATCTTGAAGTAGTCATGCCCACTTAGTTCACTTTGGTTCAAATGCCAGATGTGGACATAAAGACTGGATTTTGTGTTTGATTTTGATAATGGAGAACCAGAAATAGTTTTCTAAGAGCACAGCTAATGACCTCCAAACTCTTATTTAGTCTAGTGGAGTAAACAAAATACAATGTGAACTAAAAACACCCAACATGTTTGTAGTGATGACCTCACCTCCATCTTCTTCCAAAAAGCCATTCTAGTGGGCTTTTTGCATGTACTTTGAGCAAAAAGAATAATTTCTGACTGATTTTTAAATCAAGAACTCTCCTGGTTGAAGAGATGTTGTGGAATGATTTATAACAAAAGCAGTATTTCCCTTCATTTAAAAATACCTTTTCATAATTTGTATGTTATATTGGAATATAAAAAAAAGCATTATTTTATACCTCACTATTTTAAGATGATCAGGGACAAAAATTCTCAGTTCACCTATTTCATAGTTTCAAGATGTGGAATAAATTACCAAATTATGTCAAACAGTGTAGATATAACTTTCAATTTGCTTTCTCTAAAATCCAAGGCACTTACAAACTTTAAAACAAGAAGGAGCACATGAGCAAAAAATACAATCAGGGGTTAATTTCTTCAGTAGTCTACATTTTGCACTGACAGCTAGTCAACACAGGGAAAGAAAGTTAATTAACAGGAATTGTTCCCAGAGCTCTGCTGAAATAATTAATAATGTATCTATACACAGACACAAATGATGAAGAGGAATACTGAATTTTCTTATACGCAAAATAAGGGGTAAAACCCTTTAGTAACAGCAGTTTTGACAGAGAAGATCGTACTTTGCAAAAGAACCTCTTAATGCTTTTGCACACAGGAGAAAACATATAATGCTCCATATCGATTTTTGAAAGTTATTCTTCCACGACTCAAAGAGTGACACTTAGAATAAGCAAATGGTTTTGAAAATTAGGTTGTAAGTCTTTGCATCAGGTGAACTGCAGGATAGTTGTTTAATCTTGGATAGTTATTGATTTGTATCTAGTTCTTGTCCACACACAGAATTCTACTGTCCCTCGTCATTTAAGGGTTGCATTAGGTAAAGATGGATGAGGCATTTCAGCTGAGATACAGACATTGCTTACTCTTTGAATCACTTCTTATTCCCTACAAGAAATCTGAAACAATAGGTCGCTCAACATATTTCTTAATGTGTCCTTTGGTTTTTTTTCACTTCTGTAACAACAACGCCAGAAGTGTTACTTCATTACCTTGAATAGCACAAAGTATTTTAAATGAACAGTCTTAGGTAAGTGGGTTTGCTAGTCTCCTGTAAACCAAACAGCCCTGATTCCAAATCAGCCTTTCAACCAGCAACAGGAAAACATTAGCAGCAGATGTGTGTATGTGAACACCATAGCAGCCAAGACAGAGCAGCTCATGCAGTGCTATTGCTCCTGCAGAGATAAAGCACTGGAGTGATGCCCCATTACAAGCATCAAACTAAGATATAACCTCAATCACCCGAGCTGCTACTCAATCCAAAACACATAAAATATACCTTTTGCAAAATGCAAACAATTCTTGAAAATATGGGGGAGTTGTTGTTCCTGAGCATCCCAACTGGCAGCTTATTAAATAGGCCTCATATTTCAAATTCTTTCCAAGTTGCAGGAAGAGCAATTTAAAATGTGTGATACTTACAGGTAACTGCCCATGAAGGTTGAATTAGAGAATGGGAATAGAATGTGTCCCCAGAAAGGGACCAACCGTGATGTATTTGCTGACATCATACAAAAGATCTGTAGCTTGAAATATGGAGGAAAAAGAAAAGCCAGTTATATAGGAAATGAATATATAATAAGTGACATGAGAGCAATCTTTTCAGGAGAACCATGTCATTAAGGTAACAGAAGTGACCTTGTGGAGTAACAGATGGATGAGAGGCTGACTTTAGCTGGAGACATAACTGGAGGAAGACATGGAACTGCTCAGGCTCCAGCCTGCTCAGTTTTGGAGACTGTAGTTTGGTCAAAAGGAGGGAAAACATCAGAAGAGAAAATAGAGTAAGACATGAAGGAAGTAAAAATTGTCCCTTGACGATAGGAAACTGCAACCAAGTAAAATCAGAGCTAGACATGAGGAATCTATAGGTTAGAAATCTTGGGAAAATATCATAACTTTTATCCTTCCTATGCATCTTATATAGAAGTTGGCTCTATTGAAGTATTTCCAAAATTATTTCATATAGCCTTCTGAGATAGTACATGACAATTAAAACTAAGCATTTTTTATTGAGATCATGACATTTTCAAAAGAGAAGGAGAAGGATTTTTAAAAGTACAAAATAGAATCTAAATTCTTAATGTTCAAACTGTTTTACTTGATTTCTGATAATATAGAAAGAAAGTTTGCCAAGGAAAGAAAAAATCTGTAGGATGTATATAACAGGAGGAATGTGTGAAGGATAAAACAGTTATATCTTCAGTCTGTGATAAGGAACTTCATGGACCACAGCTAAAAATTTTTATATTGTTGAAGTAATGTAGTACTCAAGCCACTGCAGAGGTGTTCAAGGTTTATTGGGAGATATCAAAGAGGAAGGATTAAGTATTTTGTAGGAGATTATGGATGATTTGTATCAAGTAAAGGACATCCAGATGAAATATAAGGGTTTAGAAATACGATATTGTACGGAAGATGTCAAAGTTGTCAAAAAGCAACTCAGAATCAGGAAGAACTTATTCCTTATACTAAGCCAGCCTTTTTTATTCGCAGCAGTGAAAATACTTCAAGAAAAACAATTTCTCAAATGTACTATAGGCAGAATGAGGCCTTAGTTTTCAAATATTGTAGAAAACAGCAAATGTGCTAATGTTATCTTTATGGTCATGTACAATTTACATAAACAACATGGGTACAACGTGGTCCAAACCCAAGCTGGCTACACCCAAAAAGGAAGAGGACTCAGGCCTTGGCCTATGTAAATCATTAGAGTTTGATGTAATAACCTATACATAATAAAGGCATTATACATTGCCTTTTCTGGCTGCCAGATCAAAGCTTAGGAATAAGGATTTCTTGAATGCCACAAATGTGTCTTCCTAAATTTTACTAACTCTTCAAAGCACGTGTATTGATCTGTGTTAGATATTGCTTTGGCCTTCCACAGTACCAGTATTATAGACTGCTCTGCCATCATTCTATTTTATTTTTAGAAACTTTACCCGACGGGAATAAAGGAAGATTTGTCAGGATAAAATTACAGTGAAATCATTGATTTTATTGGTCAAAATGCCTCCAAATATTGTAAGGTTTCTTTTTTTTTTTTTTTTTTCCTTTTTTTTTACTAATGAGGAGAAGAAGAATATTATATTTTTTCTATTATTTTGTTTTTGAATAAGACAGCACAGGAGATTTTTCTTTCAAATTGAATGCTCAGAAAAATTCTAAAGTAGAGATATCAGAACATAGTTATAGACAAAATTGGAGGAAAAAGAAGGAAACAGAGATGAAGAGGGATCACAAATCATTACGTCAATTACTGGCAGACAGCCAGTTATTGGTTTAACATAGTTCAATGAAAAGAAAGCATTTGAAAAACAGAGGAAAAAACACAATTTTGTCTATAGAAATTGTGAAGTACTAGAAGATAACCATGAAGGAAAGGTCAAAATTAAAAAAATAAAAGAAAGTTAGAAACTCTGTCAAAGAAGTGGATCTCTAGGAAAGATGAGTGATCAACAATGATAAAAAAGGTAAAAAAACCACCAAGTATTAAAAAAGCTGAAAGAAAAGTAGGTATTTATTTTGCTTCGGGCTCTTTCATTTGCCTTAAGACATTTAACATTCTACTGTAATATAAAGCATGACAGCAACAATAAAACCAAATGTCATTGGCCCATATCAGTTAACATCATCCAGTACAGCTCTTATGTTAACAATGTAACCACCACGATTCATTCCGAGTGTAGGGTGCATAAGAAATGAAAGGAAGAAGGTTCAAACTGCCTGTTACAGTATTCAAAAAGTATGAATTTCTACCCTGCTTTCCTTACTTTCCCCACCGTCCCTCACAGAGAAATTATGTTCCAAGATTTTATTGTCTCTTCATGTAATCCAAATGTAATGAAATAAAGAGAAAAAATATATCCTGGAATGTGTTTTAATCGTGTACATATTTTAGTCTATGTAGTAGATATTTTTGTGTGGTATTTATAAAACAGCTTTTTCTATGAATCCTTTTCTGACCATAAAGCTTATTCAAATACATTTATAGAAGGAGCATGACTGTACTTCATTCAAAGATGACTTCATCAAAGTGTAATGTGCACTCTGCTGCCCACTGCAACCTAGATGATGGAAAAGAACAAAAGCTTTAATGGACTGGAATTAGGGAGCTTTTTGTACCACAGATGTGTTCTTAAGAACATGTTATTTATCAAGCTGGGAATAGATCAGATATATTTCTAAAATTTTGTAGACTATCCTTTCAGCTGTTCACATCTTGAGGTTTAGGTCTTGCTTAAAGATAACTGGTTCCAAAGGCCCCTATATCAGTATTCTATGGGTATTCCCAGGGTGTTTTGGTATTCTATTCTATTTTTGTTTCTACTGTACAGTATTCTGAAGCTATCGTGATGTGAATGTCTCTCAACACAAAAATGCACTCATATCAGAAGAGAGAAACCGGGCAAAAAAGCCAAAATATTTCATCCATTTTCAAGTCACGGCACAAGAAGAGTAGTAAGGAATCCTATTGCACACACACAAAAATGTTCAAATTATGTTTGCAAATCAAAATCATGTTCTTGGCCACCCAGTTAAGGTTCTGGTATGCCTTAAAACTTAATACTCAAAATTTAAGAGTGGTTGTTTGTTCTATTGAAAGAACAAATACAAAATTCACAGTTATAGAGTCTCCTTCAAGTTGATTTCTTTTTACAAAGAAAAAGAAAATTACTTCATTAATAAAAAGGAAGCCTTTGCAATATCATTTTTTAAAGCTTCTCATAAAAATGCCACAGGATGAAGTTAAGGGATTTTCTTATTTGTAAACTTTTCATATTTAAGTACAAAATACATCAGTAGTAAAAAGGTGTCATAAGAACAGCAAATTCTTTCTTTTCAAATATCCTTGACTACAAGACATTAGTTTAAGGGAGATTAATTTAGTGCATTTAAATTATTCACATTAGTTTCATTGAATGGACTGGATTTAACCTAAAAGAAAACTTTCAGTGTGATAGTGAAATAAAAGAAGAATAGATATTGGAAGTACAGTGTTAAAATTGAAGACTTATAATAATAATAATACCTGATAAAATGTAGTCGTGATGGATTTTCTGACATATTAAATAATTTCCTTTTACGTCAATCAGAGCAAGATATGGATGCTCAGGGATTTGAAATATGATGGTTTAGAACCAAGGTGAAGCTCAAAAGTATGTCCAATCTTTAAGAAATTCAAAATAAAATTAAATTAAATTTAAACATAAAAATTATATTTCAGAAACCATGAGAAGTTAAGCTACTGTTGATTTAATCAAACCTTATTTATTCCCAGCACAGAGTGAGGAAGAATACAAACTGATGCAAACTTCATGTACTTTCATGCAAATTAATATGCAAATTATTTATAACCCAGGGGTACCTGAAAAGTTGCCAGTGTGGATTTTTGTGTCATGGAGGTTGTTATCCACTGAGCTAGACAATGCGACCAGACCACAGTTTAAGTGAAAGCCAGAGAGAGCAATTTAAGGAATTAAAACCAAACAAATTAGGGAAAAAACAGCACCAGAAATGTCCTCTAGGTACACCTTTTTTTTCATTCATTTCCACTTTATGCTCCTTAGCTGTTTCTAAAACACTCAAGTGATAGTAGAGTTAGGTATTATCTCTTCATTCTGTAACTACTTTAGGTCTTTGCGCATACTGAGAGACGCCTCTTATGGAGAAATCAGTCAGATTTTATCATTACAATAAAGTATTTTGGCAAGACTAACAGCATACATTTGTCACTTTCTCCACCAAAGTTGTTGAACCTTTTCTTAACCTAGAATGGAAAGCTGTTACCTAACTATTGTCAGTTATGCCAATTGTATACCTGCCCTTTACATTACCTTTATAAAGAAAACTAAAAGAAAAATGTGTATATATTTTTGCCTCCTTCTTTCTATTGTACTTTTAAAACACATTGTAAATCTATGAAAAAGGTTTCTAAGTGCAGTTTATCTCACCTCAACCTACTTCCTCCTTTTCCATGTGCATGAAGTCAAATTGTCCCTCACACACCCGTTTCCCAGCCTGTTAGTCATCAGGAAGCAAATGAGATGGAACCAGAGCCGAAGAGATGACAAGGATGGAAATGTGAAGCTGGAATCAGTAACTGGAAAGGAGACAACCACCAGAACATGCACACAGGTTGTACAATTTATTTCAGAATTTCATTGAAAAAAAAAGTCTAAGACTAACCCCATTTAAGACAGTCCATGTCCAGGGACTGTGGATGTGGAAAATAGATGTGGCAGACACTTCAAACCATGAGGGAAAAAAAGCATGGCTAAAAAGAGCCAGGTGAGCCTAGCTGGAGCTCTTTGTAAGGAAACTTCCCACTCTGGCCATTCATGAGACTCTCTGGCAGTCATGCCCCAACACCAGAGACTTTCACTGCTGGGACTGAAGCCCCTTCCCAGAGGACAGCTCCAGAGAGCCCAGGGGTGCCCCACTTGGCTCCCTGCACACCCCACTCACAGTCAGACCTGGTTTCCTGACCAGTTTAACCCCAGGTTTTCCATAGCAAAGTCTGAGATGTCTCGTTCCATAAAGCCGTTTATTCACGGTGCAGTAGCACAGAAACAGCCCGAGCTGGTGCCTCTGAGGAGGGACCCCCAACAAAGGAATCCCTGGGCTTTCATACCCTCACAGGCTACCAGGGTGCGAGTCTTGCTCTTCCTCCCAAGCCTTCAACTCCTCCTGTGTCTCTCAGGGTCCGTACACCCCACTGGCACCACCGTGCCTTTTGTCATGTGAGGGGTTGGCAGTCCACGGCTCCCACCCAGAGCTCAACCTGCATCTCAATCTGCTTCTTGACCTGCAGCTTGCAAACCGAGCTGCCTGAACCACAACGCCCAAATCCTTCTCTGCAGGGCTGCCCTCAATGAGCTCTTTTCCCATTCCGTGTGCGTATCTGGGATTGCCCAGAACTAGGTGAACCATCTTATAATTGGAGTTGTTGAACTTCATGAGATTCTCTGAAGTAGCTGCTTTTGTTTCCCCATTCATCTAACCTATTTAGCTTTTCTCTTTTCTGATTTGTCTGTAAATTAGGGCTAGAGCTTGCCCATTTGTGATTATACAATAGTGGTGAAGAAAATATCTAGTGTTTGTTTGTTTTTTGTTTTTTTTAAAAGGTGTTAAAGAAAGTTAAATGCATCAAACTTCATATTTCTCTGGTTTTCTTTTTGAGATTTAATCAGACCATTTTTCATCTCCTCTTGTGTTGGGCTTCTGTCATGTATTTAAGAAAACGATGCATTCTTCATTCTTTTCAGAATGGTCACAATAAGACTAAGGGGATTAGACAATACATGAGGAAAAAAAATGAAAAAAATTGCCACTGCCTAGCAAAATCCTTTTATTTTCCCGAGAAAAATCTTGCAAATTCCTTTTTTTCCAACTTTTATGTTTCTGTCCATATCTTGTTTCTGAAGGCCTGGGAAAAACAGATGAGTTCACAAAATACTAAGGTACACAGGAGGCAGTGCTGGCTGCTCAAGCCTGTCTGATCTCTACCCAAGAGCTTTACTATGATGCAGCCACCTAAGAAAGAGGTTATTGCTGCATACTGTAACATCCTCTGTATTTTAGAGAAAGAGGAAAATACATCAGAACATTTTGGCATCTGAATTTCTGAAAGAAGTCTGATATTTTTCTAACAGTCTATGGAATGAAAGTACGTGTAAAGATTTAAATAAAATGATACCTTCAGTTTATTAAATTACCCTTCACTCTTTCTTTGAGATATCCATGAGAACAACATTAAGAGATTTATCTCAGAAACACAATGATATTTTATTTACATGTTTATTAAATATGTCATTTCCCAAAGATATTTCTCTCTCAGTTTCTAGAGAAGCAGACAGCCTATCTTGCAATTTACCCACCTCAACATACAAGGTTGACAAGATTATTTATCTTTCCTTGGGGGGGGGGGGA
>VZRN01003686.1:936552-952035 GCA_013397935.1 Dasyornis broadbenti
AAAAAAAAAAATTAAAAGTAACAATTATTCTCTTTGTATAATATCAGTTAAATAGAAAATGACCTTTTTAGTAACATTTCCCTTTCTCTGTGATATATTTGAAGAATATAATTCCTCAGTTCCTAGTCTCTTTTGTCTAGTGACCATTACTCCAAGAACTGTGTGTCCCTCTACTAATTTCTAAGTGTAGGTATGCTAAAGTTCACATTTATTGGTTGTTTTAGTGTGAGGAAGTCTCTACAAACTACCCTTGGGTTCTTACAGACAAAGAACCATGTTCAGAGATAAGAGATTTTGGGATCATTTCCCTTCCCTAAATAAGTCTTGTAATGCAAATCCTTAATAACAGACCCTAGGGAGCAGTCAATAAACTCCAAAGATGATCTGTAACACAGAGATAAAAGTCTTTAAGACACTTACACTGACTTCTGGCTTGTTACATGTCTCCTTACATATTAAATAAACAGCCTAAGAATGAAAAATTACCAAATTAGCATTACTAGTACTTTAAGATTTGAAATATGAGATTAGATCCTGATCTCAGAATCATTCAGATTTCCCGTGTGTTCTCATGTAAATTTTCTGTAGCACTTCCATGGTTTCTCATCATTAACAATGATTTTATTATAAAGTTGCAGAATTCTTTGAAATAGCAGATATTATCAAAAGTGTTATACAGGAGTTTTCATTTGCATAGGGAGTTTTATGTTGGGGGTTGTATCTGCACCCAAATTGCATTCAGTAATTGTAGCAAATTCTCTGTAAACTCTACACCTGAAGCAGATGGAAGAAGATTGCATCAGGAGATCAACCCTTACAAATTACAATAGTTTATGATGCTCATTTGCATTTTAATCAGATAGAGAAGATTTATTTCTGAAACACATCAAGAAACACTATTTTCACCTCCCGAAATGCATCAGAGAGTTTATAGTCAATCAAGTAAAATATGTTGCACATTTTTATTTTCCATATCTTCCTCTCGTGTATACGATATTACATGGATATAGGTGTCAATGATCTTATTAGCAACTATATATAAGCCCATCAAAAATGAAACCACAAGGTGATTTCATATGTCAAATCCTCTTTGTTAAGGATTTAAGTCATGAGCTCGATGAAAAAGAAAGATGAATTTATGGTTACATTAGAAATACCCTTTTATTTTCTGCAAAATGCAGTGCAATGCAATACCATCAGATACATAAAGCACATCATGTATAGTCAGACTCTAGGAAAACTGTATGGTTTGAAGACATAGAGAATAAAGACTTGTCATGTTTCTTCTTGTGACCAGAGGGAACATAAATTGGGATTAGTTTTGTCAGACACAAGGACTGAACTGCAAAATTCATCACCTGAATAAGTATGTCTCATCTTCCTGACAAATGAGTATCAGACTGATATTGCTAAAATACCTTATCCTGACAATTATTTCAGGAAAATTTTTTTCTCTGTTGGATTATAAACACTTTTTTTTTTAATTCATAGACTAATACTAAGTCAAGTGAGCGTGAAACTCAATGAACTAGAAAAAACTGCATGTCAGCAGATTGCTAATAGTGACATTTAATTCAAGTATTGAAGAAAAGAAATTTTTAGCAATATTAAGAATGTATTTGCTAACAATGTTATCTGAAGTATGAGCTACTGCTAATAGAAAGGAAATGTTTTGGAAAAGTAATACAAAGCAGAAACTTGTCCCATCACCTCATTAAAAAATTACCTGCGTTGGTGGCCACGAGCACTAGAGGTGGAATAATTGATGATACCTATTAACACTTACTGTATGCTTAGTTCCTAACAGATCCTTACCTTTTCTTGATCCAGCAAACTAATTTTCACATCTTTACTTGATCTATTTATCTGGACTGTAAATGTACATAGTGACATAAGATTCTTAGCTTCTGGGCTGAATTTTGACATGAGTTTAAACTGTGTACTTCAAAATATATAATGGTATAGTGCAATAATTAATTTACGGTACTCTGGATAGAAAAACTAGAATCATTATAATATTAGATCTGTCATTATGATTTCCTGGTAGTTTGATACAGTAGGGGTAATTTTTCATTCTCTAGAGATTTTTCCCCACTATCAATTTCTTGACACAGATATTAATGCACAATTAGTACTTTTATTATTCTAGGTTTTAGTATTTCATTATGATGATTTTTACTCTGCTTATCAGACTCAGACAAAAACTTGCTCAGTCATATTCCTTAAGGCTCCACATATGAACTCTGTTTCCAGAAAGCATTTATTACAGACACACAGTAGAATTATAGAATGATTTGTGTTGGAAGTGACCTTAAGAGACCTTGTGGTCAACCCACCTGCAGAGACGTCTTTCACTGGGTCACACTGCTTGAAGGCCCCTCCAACCTGACCTTGAACACTCCCAGGAATGGGGCATCTACAACTTCTCTGAGCAACCTGAGCCAGTGTACCACTACCCTCATTAGAAAAAAATCTTTCAGTATGTCCAATCTAAACGTCACTCTAATCTATGTCACTGTTTCAATGAAAAGTCATTGCCCCTTGTTCTGTCAGTACAAGAGTTGGTTAAAAGCCTTTCTCCATCTTTCCTATACCTCTCCCTTTATATATTGAAAGGCTGAGATAAGGTGCCCCTTAAGGCTTTTCTTCTCCAGACTAAACAACTGCAACTCTCTTAGCCCGTCTTCACAGGTCAGGTGTTCCAGTCCTCTGATTATTTTTGCAACCCTCCTCTGCACTGTCTCTAAAAGGTCCATGTCTTTCTTGTACTGGGGACCCCAATACGAAAGAAAAGCCTTCTTTTAATAAACAATGCTCCCCGGAATGTGATGCATGTAACTAGCCCTGAAAGCATTTCTTACTGCTCTCATCAGAAGCAAAAATGGTGATTTTTAAATTATTCATAACTTTCTTTCTCCTTGAGGCAATATCTGACCCACAAATATATAAAGGATGAAAAATGTCTCTCTTAGAGATAAAAGAAATGCTGATTTATATAAAATTCATTTAATTCCCCTTGATTTAAACTAACGTTTTAAGTGAGCATTTTACATATTATGTTTAATGAAAGGACTGATTAAATAGATATGCTTTTTCTAATCTGTCTAGCAAAATAATAAAAGAGGTATGCTTGATGACACGGGTTTTACTGAGGCTTATTTCACAACAGTCATTCATTATCACCAGTAAATGACCAAGACCTTGAAAAGACGGCTTTATTTGCTGTGTGTTTATCTACCTCTTTGCATTCCACTTGATTATTTCAATTAAGGTTGACCAGTTTTTTGGTTTCTGCTTCAGAAAAATAAACCCAACTAAAATCCCCAAGCAAACAAAAAAATCAAAAGATAATTGCATCTGCCTAATATATGCATCATGGTTTTTATATCCCTTTTCATTTGCCCTCCTGTAACACCTAGATTTGAAAACTTGAATTCTTTTTTTAATGATACCAAGGTAGCTAGAGGACAATTCATTTGCAATTCCACTTCCCTATGCCCTTCCTACAGGTGTTTTATTTTTAACTTATAATTTATAAACTACCACTAACAAATTAAACAAAGCAAGAAATTTTGAAACAGATTGCAAAGAACCCCTCGCACTGTGGATGTCAGTAATTTTAATACATAACATTAATAAGAATGCCTACTAAATACAGAGGTTTCTGTTTTCTTATGGTGATTTGCTTTAATGTTAAATATTTCACTTACCTTTTAACCTTGCAGCTACCTGAAGGGCTTGACAGCAAGTGTGAAGGTCACACAATGAAATCCAAGCTACAGCTGCTTCACTAAAAAGAATCTGCAGGGGAAAAAAGAAATCCATGTAAATCTTTCAGAATACTTTTTCCTCTTTCTTTTCATACAGTGGTTCACATTATAAAATCATCCTATTGTGTACAAAATAGCTAAACTTGTTCAGAATAACACTCCTTGCCTGGCTCTTTCATGGGTTGGTCCACACACTGAGTAATTAATGAAGAGAAAACTTTTCAGAGAGTAAATGGATATTCTAGGGACAGAACCACAGAACTTACATTCCTTACATTCAGTGTGGTGACTGTTGTGGAACAATTCACACACATAATCTCATGGTCTCAGTGGAGCAATGACACTTCCATATGCAAAAGTGCAAGGCAAAATCTGAATGAGTCCTTTCTCAAACTAGAATAGAGAAGAACAGTGGCTGTATATTATTTTTTGTTTCTCATCTAGGTGATGAATTGTTTTAGCGCTCTAGTGGACAAGCACTTGCACACAGTCCATTTAGAACGATACCATTCTGAATTATGAATGGTTTGAATTAGAAGGGACCTTCAGAAACCTTCTAGTTGTCTCTCGGCAAATTGCCAAGTTCTAGTTTGTTTTCGGAAACAGAAATGAAATTTCAGGTGACTTTTGTGGACAACAAAATTACTTCTACTGCATAGCAGGGAAGGACTTGAATTGTGGAATCACAAAGCAATCCCAGGAACTTATGAACTAAGCTGCCTTTAATCGCTTCTCATCTATTGGTAGTTGCCTTTCCAGTAAAACGAGCTTGCTTAAGTTAAAATATGTCATGTGGGCATACCATAAATAATGGCATACAGAAACCATGAAGCACCACCATCTTCTCTTTAATAAATGTCTTCTAAATTGCAGGGTTTGAAAATTATTTTTATTGAAAAATGGGGGCATAATGTATAAAAAATTCATTCCATAAGATGACAGGCAATTCAGCCAGAAATGCATTTATTTTCTATCAGAAAATCCAGCAAAAATGTTTAGCTGAAATATTATAGCTCAGGCTACTACCCCCAGTGATAGGCTACATCTAGTTTTATTTTTCCTTTCGGGAACTCTTTATGGTGGCAGACTTGAATTTTTAATAGCCGTAAAACTGTACTTCTACATGTATATCAAAATTATATCTGTAAATAGAATTTTTAGAGGAAATATCCCTTTATATTGTGCCTAGAAACATCTTCTTATGAGATGAAAATTAACCATCTGAATAATAAAACAAAATTTAAAATAAACAGAAACTAAAATAAAAATAAGTGATATAATAAAATTTACCGAATATTTTATTACTACAGTCAATCTTTCCTATTCTTTGAGACTGAGTACTCTAGGTTGGCATTTAAAATCTAGTTAAAATTTTTGTTATGCGTAACAAGAGAAGCCTTTAGGAAAATTGTCTCAAAGCTTGTAAAAGACAAGAAAGAGATAATGTATAAACAGAGTTTCCCAGATACTTTGAATTTGGATTTCTCACAGGCTCTCTTAGGAGGCAAGGGGAAGAATTTGGTGGAGAATTTAAAGCTCTTATTCCCTGTTGGAGTTAACAATTTATAAAAGGCACACAACAGACAGGAGCACTCTCAGAAATCTCACTATCTATGTAATAAAGCAATCTAGATAATATGCTAGCTTTCAGTACTTCTGTTATGTCCCTTGCTCAGCCTGCGTATTTGATATTCTGTCTCATCGAGGAGATATAGCGGACACTCCCAAATACCTTGATAAATTAACAAGAACCATTATTGCCGAGGTCTGCCCGTGCTTAGCCCCTTCTTATACTCTTTTTCAGGTTGTGGGGAATATAAAGTTACTTACCTAATATAGGAACAGATTCCCAGCAGACAGGGCAAAATAAATGATTCTGAAGATAATGTGTATCAAACATTTATTACTGCAACACACTAATAGAGTATGTGCATAATTCTGTTGTTTGCTTCCTGTTTAAACATGCATAAAATCCCCGAGACTGTCTCGTATGTAGAGCTCCCTGAACTTGTGGAAAAGGCAGAGAACTTCACACTTTTATTTCTTCTGTGGCAGAAGTTACATAAGGTGTTCCTCCTGACCTGCTCAGTTAACATCTTTTTGTACAGCACCTTACTATTTTTGTCTCAACAGAACAGGTCAGATTTGTCCAGCAGTCACTCACCAGTTAGTTCTGAACATCACATTTCATGTAGAAAATATCCTCTGGAATAATAGACATGGGCTCATATGAGAGTACCAAATAATAAAAACCACTAAACATTTCTTATCGAAGCATGCAGCACAGACAAAGATCACCAGGTGATGTGACAAACACAATGTGGTGTTAGTAAGCCAGTCATGGTGTTGGCGTTTTGGATTTTTTAGTTGAAGTACAGGGGAAAACGTGAACTGGTCAAAGTGAAGACAAAGTCGAAACAATAAAAAAGTGTGGGAGTCTCTCAAAAAAATAGTCTATACATGCACAAGTACTAATTCAAGTTTATCCGTGAAAGAATTTCCCCTCTAGAACAATAGATTATATTTAAGCTCAAGATTTATGATTGAAACAAAACTATGATTTTTTCTAGATGACGTTGCATTAAAACCAGAACTCTCCATGTTCTTAAAGCTCTCCAATATCTTAAAAATACATCTTCTGTATGTATATCTGTACAAAAAAAAAGGCCATCTTAGGTCAACTTTCTATGCGTCACTTGAATTTCTCAAACTTTGAGGGAAATAAACAACTCCATATACTTAGAGTATGAAACTTGCAGTGAAAAGATTTAAGTTTCTTTTTTTTTTTTTTTTTGAGACACTTAGGAAAACATAGGCATTGAAAATTCACATTAAACACCATATTATTAGATATGAAAAAAAAAAAGACAGCCAGTAATATCTCAAAGTAACTCAAAGGTTATAACCAACAGACAAACTAAAAAACACTGCAAACCACCTTACCACTTTCTTTCCAGTGAAATATTGTGAGGGAATATTAGTACACAGAAAGTCAGAAATTAGATTACATTGAAGAAAAGTCTTTGAAAATATTAGACCAACAGTATCTACTGGCTGTAACAATTTCTAGGAGTCAAAGGAAAGAAAACATAAGTTGGAATGAAAAAATTAATGTGTGTGAAGTACAGTCTCTGATCAATTGATGTGGAAAAGTTTTCTATCTACAAAATAAGTAAGGAATAGAAGAAATAAGTTTATTCTGACTGTGGAGAAACATAACTTTAGAGAATATGTGATGCAACACCTGCTAGGCCAAGTACTCTTGCAAGAGATGTGCAGTCTAGCAACTTAACCAACACTGCAGAGAAGTAATGCTTGTATTTACGTTCTTTGTTTAACAACATCTGTCTTTCAATCACATATGAAAGAAATTCTAGTTATCCAATACTGAATGACCATCAAAACCCAGAATGTTTGATACTAAAACAGTATTCAGAAATAAACAAAAAGTTAAAGAAGAAAACAAGGATTGTTCATAGCAATGCGTGCACAGAACAAGAGGGCTTTTTGCTGCTGTCACCGAACCATTGATCATCTAGAGACATGATTGCCAGCCACCTGGTTCAGAAACATAGAGACATATGGTACAGTTATTAATACTGACCCAAAGTTATTCTATTGAGAATATTCCATGTTTGAAAAAGAAACCCTGATAAATATTCATTTAAATATGTAAATAAATGTATTCTATTATAAATTCTATTTTATAAACATACTTGCTTTCACTGCCAAATCAAAACCTCCTAAATGCTAAGAGTTCACGATAGTTTTGGGAGTTGAGCATATTATATCTATGACTTGCAATGATATCCAATAAAATTAAATGGAAAGGAGAACAGTAAAATAAAAATATAACATCATGCTGATCAGCATTCAAATACAAAATGTGGCTCAGCTCTGAATTACCATAGCTGCTTTGCAAATAAGCTATAAATCTTAACGTGGTCTTAAGCAACAAGCCAAAATTAATGAATATATTAGAAACAAAATGGTAGAGGTAGCATTCCTACTGATCAGAAAAGGCAAACCCAGAACTAAATAACAGTTCAAAAACCAACTCTGTTGTCTCTTATTCCATTCACAAATCTCATTCCACATTTCCCATTCAGTGCATGAGTGCATTTTACCAGTAGGAGTTCTCCCAAACACACAATTTTATTGGAAAAGCTTGTACAGTTTTCAGCTGTGCTTAAATGATATAGTTAACCAGTCTGATAAAATTATAGGCAGACTTATTTATCAAGGTGGGGGGAAATGTATAAATGTGGTTGGTCTAGGCAGTGCAGATAAAGTACCAGTAAAGATTATGAGCCACCTGCAAGTATTAAGTTCTTTCTTTTTAATTATTCGATTTTGATCCAAATGAAATTAATTTTCCTCTCAAACTTCCCATGATGAAAAATATCCTAGGTTTTTCCAGTTGCTCTTTCTTCTAGATTTTCCCTCAACAACAGACTTGAAGCATAACTCCGCAGCAAGAATCACTGAAAGGATTATCATTCTTTCCTCTGCATAGTTTGGTGCCAGCCCAAGTTGCAAAAGCAGAAATTCCAAATAGTAGGGTATGAACACATGATGGGAGGGTGTAGGACAAAGAGTCATACTGTCCTCAGTAGTGCCCAGGGACAGAACAAAAAGCATTAAACACAAACTGAACTACATTTAAGTGTGAGAAGCAACTTAGCTGTGAGAGCAGTCAAACACTGGAGCAGGTTACTGAGAGATCTTAGATTGTGTTGTCTCTGTCCATGGAGATATTGGAAAGCTGTTATTTGAATCCATAAAGAACCTGCTGTAGCTGGCCCTGATGTGGGTGGGGTTGGACTAGACGACGACCAGAGATCTCTGTCAGCCTTAGCTGCTCCGTGATTTCTTGGAACAGACCTGCTAGAAGTTCTGTAACTTCACAGTTTGGGTCAAGGAACCTTGTAACCCAGGGGGTTATGCTGGGATGCAGCTTTAGTTTCAGGGCTCCACTGCCTACAGAGAGGGTCCTCAGTGTGTGGCAAGGCATCCGGTGGTCCCAGGGTGATGCCTTGAAAGGGTGGCCTGTCAAAACACTGTCC
This sequence comes from Dasyornis broadbenti, assembly GCA_013397935.1. NCBI lineage: Eukaryota > Metazoa > Chordata > Aves > Passeriformes > Dasyornithidae > Dasyornis > Dasyornis broadbenti. The sequence continues at coordinate 945,389 of VZRN01003686.1, forward strand.
TGCATTCAAGCACTCCGCAAATCATTTTGAGTGAAACTTTTCAAAGATGAAACCTAACCAAATCAAACCACATCCTAAAAATCCTGCGCTTTAAACTTCATCTAATGAGGTTGGTGTATGGTTTGGCAGATAGCAACTATACAGAAAGAAAACTAGACCGTAATTTTTATAAAACTCATCAAACTGAAAAATAGATTTAAAAACCCCCAAAACCTCTTCCTCCAACAACCTGCAGTACCCATTAAAGAGAATTTTAGTATACTTAGTGAAATGTAGCTTATAATATACATCAGTGAAGCGATTTGTTAGATTTATGCTGTCATGCTTGTCTCAAGAGCCAAAACAAACATCCAACATAAGAGTTTCTCAACTATATTATTAGGCAAACCTCTGTAAAAAGGCAAACAGCATCATAACCTTTTATATTCACTAAAAAAAATTAGAAATATTTCACATAAGTTTATGTGAATGTGTGTGCTCATATACAACCAATATTATTTGGGTAATGTTTGTGTGAGAAATGCATCATCTTGTAGGAGATAATTTAGTTTTCAAACTAGGTAGGTGAAAATATCAAGGTCCTATTATCTTAAATAAGACCTGTTTCATGGTCAAGCTGCTTGTAACTGACTAGCAATGCTGAGTTCCACGTTTTACTTTTGGCCCTTCCCTTTTCAATCTGTCTTGATACTCCTTTTCTTATTAGCGTAACTGCTTAACTTTACATATTTCAGCAAAAGATAACTTAGCCTAATAAGCCCATTACAGGCTCATTATTGTCAGGCCTCTAAGGAAAGATATGTATCACTTGCCTTTTATCATTCTCCTCTCAGTTTCTTTCATATTCTTCTCCCTCAAAACTCTTCTGTAAAGATGAGAAACTGCATGAGCACTTTATTCATTTGCCACCTGTCCACAGATCCCTACCATCTTTCTTTTTAGATACTTGCTTTCCCAACTCTGTTACAAGTCAGCTTTGTCTTCTATCCTTCACTTATCTTGGAGACATTCTTGTTTCATGAAAAGGCTTTAGACAAAATATTTCACTTCTGTTATTTCTAATCAACCCATATCTTCCCCATTGTGAAAGTTATGTCACTTTTGGCACTGCAGTTTTCATAAGACTTTGAGCATCAGCCTGCTCCTAAATGCAGTTCTTCTCTCTGATCCTGATAGAATACATTCAGATTTCACACAAACAAAAATTGGCAAAAATCCCCCTTTGAATTCTTTACAAACTAAAGCTCTTCCTATCACACTGTAGCACAAAAAATCTTGCAGATTGATATAAAAACCAAAACACCAATATGTCGGTTCTTCATGTGGACTGTGCCAAGTGTATGAAAATGTTGACATGGTTCACTAAAATAAGAGGTCTCTGAAATCCCCAAAATAAAGATGCTGTAGTTGTAATACATTTGAAGGCCTAAAATACCTTTATATCTTTATATCTTATTACTTTCAGATGCAAAAGGATGGCCCTATATTTAAGCTTGGAGCTCAGTGCCATTCTTATTTCAATGTGTTTGTACATCCTAAGCTCCCTAAAGGAGTCACAGTGTGAAACCTTTCCTAATGGGTCCCAGAGAGCAAGGCTGATAAAAAGTATTCATTTATCAAAAAGTCTGCTTCAGCTACCAGCATGTTCATCAGAGATGACAATACTTTTCTAGCAGAGGCTCTCAGGAGCTCTAGATGCTCATTAGAGAAGCACTACGGAGTGGCAATCGTATGAGGAAACAAAAAGGTCACTTCATTGTTAATTAGTTGTCCATGTTGCATCAGCAATGCTAACATATCTTTCGCCAAACTAAGTGCCAGTCAGCAAAAGTAAGATATTTATCTAAATCCACAGCTGATTAGCTATAGATAGTAACAGATAATTACCTTGTGTTAAAATATCATATAAATATGCAATTCAAAACAGGAAACAAAAATTATGCACATAGAAAAATATTTTCTTTTAGTACATGTAAAGTGTTTTGAAACTTTAAAAATTCACCTTAGAACATATGAGAATCTTTTACTGAAAGGGAGCACATAAAGGATGTAATTTATTAAAGAACTAGTGAAATAGGGTTTAACATAATTAAGAAAAAATTAGCCATGACAGTAAATGAGTGAATTTGATAATAAATAAGAATCCTTCAGTGCATTAGGATTCTGACATTTACTAAACAGCTTGACTTGTTTTGTAATCAGGTCCTCACCAGCAAAATTTGACATCTCACATCCTAAAACTCTGATAACTCTGGAAGGGTCTTAGAAGTTGGCATAAGATTCAAAAGCGTTCTTACAATACGACTCTTCACTGTAACACAAAAACAAAACCAAAATCCCTGCCTTGCAAAGGGCTTGCTGAAGAAAGCCAACCCTGAAGAGCGGCAGTATAGTGCGAGTTGCCTTTCTTCTAATTATTTGCACTTGCTACAGTGAACACAATTAAAATATAACTGTTACACTCACAGTCAAAGTCAACAGTGTAATTTCTGCTGTGATGCCAGTACGAGAGACACAAATAGATATACATGCCCAGACAAATGAAGGTACTTAAAGGCACCATGAGAGGAATATAAAGAAAACATCTCACAGACAAGACTGCTTTAGTCAGCTAAATCAGGCTTTCTTTGTGCTCTACGATTGCTGAGGAGCTGAGCCCAGTAAACCTGCAGAAATCTTTGTTACGACTGCGTATTCAGAGTGTCAGGTATCTTTTCATAAAGCTCTGTAGTTAGTAGTGGTGTTTTCAGCTGCTTCATGGTCGTATACCTAATGCAGCTCAGACTAAGGCAGGAAAACCAACAGAGAAATATCTGCAATAACCTAATAGAACTTTCAGTAGATTACATTCAAGTATTGCGCTAGTACGAGACTTTTCACGCCAAAATAAAATTACTATTACTAAGTCCTGGGAAACACCTTGAGTTCAGATGTTTCAGGCTTTTTAAACTCTGTTTCATTCTCTCTCCAAGGTCTAAATCCTCTTTTCCAGGAGTTAAATATTGGCTTAATATTACCAATACACCATTACTATATAAGAAGGATTTAACTACTTAAAGAGCAGGAAAAAAAAAAAATGGAAAACAAAATTCCATAAAGAAGTACTTAGGCCATCAAAACTATAAATATTAAGTAAGGTGTTTTTTTCCCTCACTGAGTTACTCAAGGAGACCTAGTCATATCAGGATCTTCATATAAAGAATTTTAAATATTCTTAGAAGAAAGTCAGTCACACACACTTGACAAGCTGCTTGTCATCCAACAACAAGTAAACAGGATGCTTTATGCATAAACATTGGCATATAATGAAAATACATTGCTGAAACAGCATGCTGAAAAATTTCCATTATCTTAGGAATCTGTATTGCAGTGTAATGAAACAAATAAACAAAACCTTAAGCAGTTATTTTTGTAAACATCAATTACAGATCACAGACTATTTAACAAAAGAATAACTAAAAAGGAAAGACTGTAAAGAATCCATGCCATTCACTGTGCTACGCTGGCTGTGGGTTGTGAAATTAGAGAAAATGGGACATGACAAAACACAATGATACCAAAACAAAACTAGATTTGGTGACATTTCTGAGAAAACAAAAAAGGATATCAAATTGTTGAAGGATGGAGGGTTTGTATCTTAATTCTTAGATAAGCTGAAATAATGATTTCAATACAAGTTAAGTTTTCATCACATGACACAATTGTTTTCTCATGTCTTCGCGTCCCAAATTACACGAGAGGCAGAACTTTATTAGAAATCAAAACAAATCTGAAAGTCTTTGGAAGGACACTGAATTTCATGTTCTAAAGGATTTCACAAGTCTTCCTTGTTTTAGAACAAGTTATGCACTAGGCAAGGATAAACTCTTGTCTGATAAATCCCCATAAATATATAAGGTAATAACCTTAATTTCACTATTTTTTTTTCAAAATCAGGACCTAGCTGGATTGAATTTTTCAAGTTTTCATGTTGCTGGAAACATTTCACATTTTAAACTACTCCAGGAGTAGGTAAGGGGAAAAAAAAGAGGAAAAAAAATCTTCTTCAACATGTTAATATGCATGAGGGGGTGTTAAGACACAAAATAAAAAATTATTACAGGTTTTATCTAGGTGTAATTGTACACATTTATCTTAAACTTTTACATGTAAAAGAATATATGTATTAAAACAATGTATAAAGACAGTTGTGTTTAAAAAGATTGGGAAAACAAGCAAAACCACTTGATTTTTCATCAAATTCTTGTTATCTTTATGTGACTTCTTTCTAATATAAGTACTATTAATGAAAACTTCTTGCCATGTTTAGAATAATTTCAAAGTTCTGAAGTTTTGTAAGCCCACAGTGACTGACAGTATCTCTATCTGACACCTTTTATGGATATTTCTCTTTTGTGTGTTGGCTTTTTGGATGTTCTGTCTCTTTGGTGTTTTAATTAAAGTCAAGCAAGGGCACGCTGTGAAGAAAGCGAGTCACATCATATCTGAAGTTTGAATGAGTTGATCCTTAAAGCTTTGGTAAAATCCATATCAAAATTTCAGTCGTTCTCACAGTTTATTGAACTCTGGATTTCTGTAAAAAACCGTAGAACTCATATATTGAGGGGGTGCAAGTTATTCACAAAACTAAAACCAGAAACATGGTTCCAAAGTTTTGAAGCTTTATATCAGGGAAGACTTTTCGGCAGGGTACTCCTGGTTTGGGCTCACATGTTCACTCACCATCACGTGCTGCAGAAGCATCTGGAGATGTGCAGTGCACCTTGCAGTTTCGCAAAAGTCGGGCAAGATCATCCTATTTTGCTTCCAAAGTAAGTTTTCATTATTGTATCAAATGAGATTACTTTTATGTTCATCCATACTAATAAAACAAATATTTTTAAAAAAATAATAATAAAAATATTATTTTCAAAACCCTGTATTTATAAAATAAAAAATAACAAAGAATTAAAGAATGAAAGACTTAACATCTCCCTTCGGTATATGTCCCCAGGATAGAGCTGGTGTTTGCAGAACTATATTCCTTTTCCTTTGAAATAAAAGTAAACACACACTCTCACACCCCTTATTATAGAATTTTCTCAAACATAGTCTTAAACTGCCTTACATGTCTTTCACACTGTTCTTGATGTGTGAAACCACAGAAAGAGCAGCCCAGAGGCACTAGAATGATCTAGAACAAAACCACAGCAGTCCTGGGAATGATTTTGGGGTTATTTTGAACATCTGGTTTCTCACAGCCTGTAGTCTGTGGTGAAAAAAAAAAAAACAAAAAAACCCCAAAAAGTTAGATTCATCATCTGCATTGTTTGTTTCTCAATCACTTGGGAATAGAGTCGTGGTCAGTCACCACACAGACTGACAGATTTTTGAATCCCACTTCATTCAGTGATTGACTCCAGTCACAAAAGTGAAATGTTCGAGAAAAGCAAATTGGTCTTATTGCCTGAAAATTAGGGGAAAAAGCTGACACCAAACAAACTGCACTTTAAGGTATCTTTATCATAGCTCCCTCAGCACTTTTTCATGTAGATAACTTTAAACATCCATAGCAAGGAAAGTTTAACGGAGAAGCTACAAGAAATACTTTAATTTATTTTTGTTTACCCTCTGTAGAACTTCAATGTGTGTAACGCATGAAATCTGCAGGGTACCAAGAAAATCTATGTTCACAGTGCCACCTCATCACCTAGAATCACCACTGAAAATATAAATAAATACAACCCAGAGTGGATTTGGTTTTCATTATTATTTACTGAACCTATCTTCCACATTAATTTTCTGCAAGAAGCTGAGCAATTCTTTGGAATATCCTTAATGCTGGTAAAAGTACTCAACAAGTCACAAAAATCAAATCCCAGTATCTTTCACAGATTCATCAGGATTTATTGAGGAAGATCTCCAAGACATCAAAAAAGAACAAAACACGCAATCTGTTGAAATTTATTAAAAACCAAAAATATTTTAAAGTCAGTATCACAAGATTTGCCCATCTGCTCCTCAGTCATCAGACTGGAAAATTGAAAAAGGCAAGCTCTGATAAGAACTATATCTGAGGACAAAATTTTAATTAAACTATGCTTTTGAGCTTTAAGCTTTAAAATATGCTTCCAGTATTTTGCGCTTTAGAATTCTGTACACAGATCTGATGAAAATCAGATTTTTAAGTTATCTTCTCAGCAATGGCAAAGGCAAGAATTTCCCACCACCGAGCACTAACACTGTAGAAAATTCTAAATAACTACACTTTCCATTTAGAAAATAGGAGACAGAGACTGAATTTTTAGTAATCCTAGGCAATATGCAGTTCTGCTAAAACAGGGATTTACTGGAACAAAAAAGGTAAGTACAACTGTATTTGTAGGACTTTCATGAATACACTATGCAATATTTCAAGTAATTTTTAAATTGATAACAATCTTTCTCAGCCCTGGAGCAAAAAGCCTCTACAAGTACCACTAAGACAAGACTCAAACCTACCAGGCTGTGTAGAACCACTCACGTACGAATTGACACTTCCATGGAATCATGGCCTGGCTCTTAGTGCCTGACAACCTTGCAACTGAGTGAATTTCTAAAACCAGACACTGCTCTGAGACTTTCCTTTTAGCTCAAACAGAATCCCTGTAAGACTTAATTCCAAAAAA
>VZRN01003686.1:952061-984760 GCA_013397935.1 Dasyornis broadbenti
AAAAAGTTCAAATGCCAGCAAAGTCTAGAGATTTTAATGGCACTTGGAACAAAAAGGCTGATTTAACGTCACTGTAAGTTTCTACTATCTACAGGAGAACTCTCAGAATTATTTTCAGTGGATTGCTAGTGTTTTGTTAAGGGAGTTACAAGAAGAACTGGGTATTTAGGGGATTTTGAGAAGTATAATATTAGCAACCGAATCAGCTTTTAATGTTTTCCTAGAAGTAGATTAGGTACATTTTCCATTTAGTTTGTGGGTTTAAGGGGTCAGAGAACTAAAACTCCATTAGAGGGCATACTGTGAGAAAAGCTACAAGAGTTGCATTTTAGGCTAGTAATCTTCTCTTCAGTACAGTGAAATGTTAAATAAGGCAGTGAAAATACAAAGCCTATAAAGGCAACCAGTATTAATATATTACACACCCTGGCCTGCTTTCGTTTTACAAAACCTTGTAAAGGGAAATATTACAACATCTACTTGCCTTTATAAAAGGTTTTATATCTCCAGTAAAAGTGTCCAGAACCAAAGCGATTTAAATCTACCAGAAATTTCTGAAGCTGAATTTTATAAAGCCCTCTTTACTCTTGCCCTAGGAAATCTTTTCTTATGAAATAGAAGAAAAATTGAGTAAATTTATCGTTTTGTTTGTTTGTTGGGGGTTTTTAATTTTGATTTCCACAGAACTAGTAGCAAATACATTACTTTCCCCAAAGAACAGCTTCCCTAATCCGTTTCTTTTAAACCTTAGTGTTTAAAACAAAGCTGTCAAGATGCACGAGGCTTGTGTAGTGTGCAATGCTGGGTGTGCTTCAGCTTTGTACAGAGACAACACTTTCTGTCTGCAAAGCAAATCCTTTGTTTTCCTCAAGCCTCTTCCTGTCAGATGAAATGTCTATTATGTTTCCAGAGGTCTTGACTGGAGGAAGGTGAACTTGGTGTTGTTTTTCATAGTCTTAATCCTGAGGTAAATTGATCTTCATTAGAACAGACACCTGTTTTTCCTTTGAGCTTACTGTGGATGTTTTCCTCAATTCAAGGATAGACAGCTGCTGAGGTGGCTGACACCCAATCAGACAAAGAATCAGCGGTGATAGAGCACTAGATGAGGCAAAGACAAAAGTGGCTTACTGGAAAAGAGTGGTATCAGCTCATTTAAAGTTTCTGCACAGCCCATGGAATTCCCACATTCCCTGGTAAATGCTTTCTTTGGAGAGTCAAGTCATCAGAGGTAAAGTTTTCACAGAGCATAACCTATTCTTTAAAAGAAACCCAAAACCCATATAAATTATTATTTCTCATGGGCAGCCTAATTATGCAGGGTGAAAAAGAAAGAATTAACTTACTAGGAACAGAGACCTGTTATTGCTAGCTACGTGTAATCATTTCAGAATTGGGTTACATGTTTATTTGCTTGGGGTGAATTTGTAAAAAGAAAATGAAGCAAAAAGATGGGCTATTTAACTTTTAATTTTCACCATAAGTTACTGAACTACGATGGCTCCTGGTGTCAGTCTAAGCAGAAACATATTCAAATGTTTCGGCTTTGTCCTTGGACTTTTACCTCTCCTTAAAAAAAATATGCGCCTGCAATGCTGTGGAATCAGCAGCAGCCGTTAATTATGACAATTAAATTCTCTCTTATACCTGGTGTATTGAATACATGCTGCAGTTCAAAGAACATACTTTATCTTCCTTAGCAAAAAAAGTATCCTGCACAGAATAACCTATTCATTATGTTTGTGTACTGTGAGCTACAAACCCTCTAAGTACAGCAGAGAACATTTGGTTGCGCACTTCAGGTGCTTCTGTAAAGGATAAGAAAAAATGTGAGATGGTTTGAGGACTTCAGAGTGAGTGATGGGTGATATGATGGACAAGCTGCCTCCAGCACTAAAAAACCCTCTGAAATTTTTTCAGAATTAGTAAATACAAGTATAAACAAATAAGTGTTTGCTAGCCTGCAACAGAATAAGTTTTACATTCAACTTCATTCCAGCTGAAAAACAGAAATTGACTGCTAAATTAAAATCAGTGATTTCTTACTTGTAAGGGATCATGTTCAGCTTGTATTAATTTCATGAGACATAATGAATATTACTTTAAAATTATTATTTATGATGTCCAGTCACTGTCAACCCATCACATGAAGTTACTTTCTTCAGCGGTGACATGACTGTTGCTGCATCCAGTGTGTCTGCCCAGAGCGCAAAAAAAAAAAATGCAAAATACTCAGCAAAATACTGAGGAGTATTCAAAGGCATTTATCAGAAACACTGAAAATTGAATATATATATTTGTTTCCTATTAGAGTCCTGTTTCAAGGAACTCAGTCAACTTAGTTTATCAGGAGCAATTTTATGCAGTCTTTAAATATCTCTCTAGGGAACAGAAATTTCCCAATAGAGAGCTTCCAGTCTGGCTTATACTGTTATGATAAAGCATCAGGCTGGAGTGAAACTACATATACTGCAAATAAAAGTAAATTTTTTAAGATCCACATTTTAAAAAGAAATTTTAACAGAAGGCCATTTTCCTTTAGAACATTTAACTAAGGCTGAGCTGAGCTCTTCATACTAGAATTTTTCAGATCAAGGTTTTTTTAGATAGTTCAACAGCACTGTTAAACATGTCACAATAACAGGGTCTTTGTCTCATTGTGCAGGAAATGGGATTACATGATCAGCATGAACTTTCCTCACTCTATGAAACCACTGAGAAAAAAAGTAAATTCCAAAAATGCGCAAAGATTCATCAACCTAGCATTAACACATGCAGCCTCCATTCTAATTTCTCACAATATCTTTATCATAATTCTTACCTATTTTCTTTTTTATTTATAGTATGTATTTTTAAAGAGAGTCAATTAGAAAACATATATGTATGTTTCCATTGGTTTTCAGGGAAGACAGCAAATTTTCTAACAAATGACAATAGGAAAACCTTTTCCTAGGAAGTATGCTCAATGCAACTAAAACTGTTGTATCAGCACCTAAAAAAACCCACATGCAGAATGTTCTGGGTTGGAAGGGGCTCACAGGGATCCGCAAGTCCCTAAATTGAACAGCCTGTACAGGGACAGAACCCACACAACCTTGGTGTTTTTAACACCATGCTCTAACCAACTGAGCTGATCTCAGGGTCTTACTTACGTACTGGTTTACCATAAAAGCAGTTATTTTGCCAGTCAGTTAGAGAAAAAAAATTAGTACAAACTTGACTTTCATATGATTCAATTCTGCATGTAATAGGAAACATGACTAAAATTGCAAGGCTACTACAGTTCAGTGTTGTTCGGAAAGATTCTTCTTCCTCTGTGTTAAATGTTAGTTTATTCTCATCAAACTGGAGCTTTATAAGCTTCAATTATGCTACAGGAGGACAGGGAAAAGAGAAAGAAAAAGTAGTTAGCCTGACTAGTATTCCACTTTGTAACCTTAAGGTGGAAGTGGAAGAAAGCTTTGCTTGCTATGTGTACTCCTTATTTTTTTAGAAGAGATTTTTTAATGTTAAAACGAGTATAAAGTTCTGAGTTCTATGAACACTTTGAGGCCACTTTACAGCTAACTTTCAGACATTAATAAACTCTTTTTTCCCCACCGACCTGTAATACAGAGATGCTCTCAAGCTACAGCTCACTGAGGAATTGCTATATGACATCGATTTTATTTCAATTTTGTTACATTTAGAAAAATGTTCTGCCAAGTCAGAAAATTTCATCACTGATTATACTTAGATATAAACTCAACATCTAAGGGTAATTCTGGGGGATATTGACCATTATTTTTTAAAAAACAGAAAATAGGCCTTTCACCCCTTCCCTCAAGTCCCATAGCAGAAAATTTTCCTCATTTTAGCTAAAATTTAGACACATCTATTTCTACACATCCAATTTGTTCTCTGCCATTTTTGCTGCTGTCCATCAGATACATAAACACACCCTGGGAATACCTCACTCAGTCTCTGCCTGGATTCTAAATTTCCTTCAGACTTAGTGTTTCTAAGTCCTTTCCTAAGGTCAGTTAAATTTATAATATTGAGGCATTCCCTTAATAACATATTTGTCCCTTCAAAAGACTTTTAGTCTAAAAATGGGAATGACACGTGTGGAGTAAGAGTATGAAATTGTAAGTTTCATTTTCTCCCGTTTCTCATGCTTCTTCTGAAAACAAAACAAGTCGCCTTGGAAAAATAGCAATATCATCCTATTGTTGGACCCTGAGCAGTACAGACATTTTAAATGAAATTCGTAATAAATGCCAGCAATCTTTGATATCGCTTCATACAAGCACAATACGTAACAATAGAATTTCATTCAGATTTTACTGCTCTTTAATTATAGCCCAAATATAAAATTAGATGAGACATTTTTCATCCCATTTGATGTTAGAAATATGTATTTTCACTTGGAAAAAATGACTGCCCTCTCCCACTATATCTCAGAAGTAGACATAAGCTAATAATTATTAACATTAATATAACTATAAAGATATACCTATAATTTTTATTAGTATAATTTTACCCTCCAGGCAACTCTTTAAAACATCAATTTCAAATTTAGCTTTAAGGCACTCATCTAATTTATTTTCAAGCATATGTTCATTACTGAAATGATCTGGAATTAAACTTTCACACATTTCAAGTGCATACTGAATAATTAAAAACAATATTTAACTGCTGTTTATGATATCTTGGAAAAATCACAGTGCATACCTAATTTTTTTTCTCTCTTTCAGCAACACGTGCAAGTCCAGACTCTAAAACCCATTTAAAGTTGTACTTCATTTTCCTCTGTGCTATCCCTTTTTCTTCGTGTAGAGGTGGCATATATAGAGAGAAAACATCAAAAACACTTTTTAAAGCAATCATTGGTTAAACAATGGTTGTGCATCTCATGCTGGCATGAGATCTTCAGTCAGGTGAAATACTGTTAGTGTAATCAAACTGAGACTCCAGCCAAGAAGTTCTGAAAGTCCCGAATGTGGGGGAAAAATTATATCATATCTCCTAGGAATGACTGCTTCAGAGGAAAACAGGCAAATGGGACTGAAGATTAAACTATTTCATCTGAAATAAAAAAACCCAACAAACCAAATCAAAACATAACCCCCAAAAAGAATAAGGGGAAAAAAAAAAACCCGTACAAAAGCCAACAATCACAACAACAAATCACACATCTGAATTCTAAGCTTCTGTGAAGCCACAACTGGAGATTTTAAAAAGCTTCCTCTTAATCAACTAATAGGATTTAGTGTCCGCCCTCAATTCTAAATGGAGAGATGCATATCCAAGAAAATATGAAGTCTGAAGAAGCTAGGAAGTCTTCCCCAGCAGCTACAGGACTGTCACCGCTGTGATCTTTTCAAAACAGAGAAAGCTGATTACTGGGCAGGCTTACTTTAGTAACATCAAAATTCATTTCTTTGAAACAACGACTAAGATAATTCTGTAATTGTTTTCAATTATGTTTTTAGGTATAATTCAGATTATCTTTCCATAATACTGGCATACTATGAACTCCAAAACTGAAATATTCTCTAGACTGTATCTGTGTGAACACAGGTAAGAATTTTAGTGTAAATGTGTATTTTTTTTTCTCCCTCTTTGTCAAAGATTCTAAATAATTTATTTTTCTGAAAGCAGTTCTAATTACAGAATACTTTACATACATTAGAGCTTTCTCTAGAGAATATTAAAAAAAAAAAAAAACAACAGGTAAAGGAGGTCATTACATTATTTGGTTAAGCAGCTGAAAAATTTCAGGCAACTCACATTAACACTTAATTTGCATGAAAATTCAGGGCACTTTGGAATCTTAGCCTGACACTTGGTCTGCTGCCAAAGCACATACTTCTGTTTACCTCTTCTTTTTCATTAGAAAAATATCCGCCAGTATAAGAAAAACACAGAATGTTAGTAACCGGAATTAATTGCAGAGAGCATTGCTCTGTCTGTCCAAAGTCCCTGCCAGGAACATCAGGCGTGTTCTGCTTGTTGGGAGAGTGACGAGGATGTTGTATTATTAATTGCTAGCTTCGTTTCTTTAGAATATCTGACAACAGAAATTATATTTGTAATTTCAGAATAGCAAGTCATATTAATAACAGTAGTGGATTAATAGTGATTTGTCATTGGATTTGATTAAGCAAGGCACATTTAATTTAAACTTATAGAAAAGCATTTTGCTAGGGCAGAGATATATTCTTGTACTTTTTTTTTACTTCAAGAGAATCTATAAATAAAATCTAGAATTATTATTTTCTTAAAATGAGTTAATTAATTTATACTGAGTTATACTGATTAGGTAAAAAATTAGTTATACTAATTTAAAGGATACATTTTGCTTTTCTAAGTAAAATAACTCAGACTCTTCAAAGCACTTTAATGAACAAAAAATCACACATTTTCATTTATCTGGTTAAAAGAGAATCCTGATATGTTAACCACACCTGTCCAATAAGACATAATGATTTCTGGCAATAAAACCGTTAAAAGAAGGAGTACTTAGGTTTTACAAATTCAAAGAATGAAAGATGAAGAAATAAATTCTGATGTAGCTGTTCTCCATGACTAGTAAATGGCAGCAAATTGTGTTAGTAACTGGAAGTGTTTACCCATGATCATTTTATTAAGAGAAACTGATGAACTGTTTACTGATCTGTACTGTAGGAAATGCCTATTTACTATCTCAAAACTTATTTGGAATGAAATGACTCATGCCTCTGTGGATACAGCATTCCTCATGGCACTCCAGGCAGGGAATGTCCTAAGGGACAATGCCTTTCTCACGGAAAATTTTGCTGTGAGAAAAAGCTCTGCAAATGGTTACTTTGGGTATACCAATTTACACCATGTAACCAAAAGGACAGAGAGTTTTCTTGGATTTTAGGGTCAAGAGAACATTTTTCATTGTATTCCCTGCTCCCCAAATCAGAGACAATTTTTTGTTTCTCAACACTGCAATGACCTCTGCATTTAGCACTAAGACACTGGGTTTCTGATAAACAGATATTAAGTCCAAATAATTTAAATACCCATTTTTAATTTAAATCCTAAATTTGGTTTTAATCTGATATTAATCCCAAACTTATCTGGTATGAATCAATTTTCTCTTTTTGGCTTGTCAGCTGAGCATTTCTAGATGTGTTTATTGATGAACTAAATGCTTTTTACTAAAATGCTATCTAAATGCTATTTTAACTAAATGCTATTTACCTTTAAAACTAGATTAGTTTTAAACTGCTCTGTTTGCATTGTTCCTTTTTCCACTATGGAAATAAAAGTTATAGACTTCAAACTTAAAATAAACCCATGGAAAACCCAGAGGTTCCACTGATGATTTTCTATCTCCAGCAAGATTTTCCTTCATTGTTTCTTAGGCAAAGTTCAAGCCTGATCATTCATAAAGCATAATTGGTATTAAAAACTAAACATTTTTAGGGTGGCAGTAAATAAAAATAGGTTTCATTATTTAATTTGAAATTGAATTTAAGAACTCCATGATGAAATTGAGAAAAGCCAATTCAGTAAACACACCAGTCAATAGAAAATCTTTTGCTTCACAGAAAATGGCTAATTTCTTTCATAAAAGACAGTTCTGGAAAAAATGCTCTATGCAATCCAAGGATTTTGAAAGAAAGCTCTACAATCTGTTTAAATGTGTCACAATGACATTTCTCTTCTGCATCAGTTAGGAAAGCATCATTCGTACACACAGTGATGGCAGGCTGAGAAGTGAAAGAATAGAAACAAGTAGTGAAAAAAATCAACACAAAAATAAATGAAATATTATAGACCAAAAATAGACAGAGTGAGAAAAGCTTCCCTTCAAGCACATAAAGAAAAATATTCATTGTGTTTTGCAATCACCATAAAGTGCACTCAAATTACACTTGTGGCATATTTTTTTAAAAAGAAATGACTTGAAAATTAGAGTTCAAATATAAGGCCAGACGATTGGAACATATTGCTCAGTAGCTTGACATCTTCTTCTCCTCAGACAGGCAGCAAAAAGGAAGAGACCAACTGAACTTACTAAGTTTGTGTTGTATGTATGAGAAAGAGAAAACATACAAGACATACATGTATAAACAAAAGCTATTCAATTGCAGAAACGAAATTAATTCAGAGGCAGTAAACATCCCTTGATGTTTACTTGATGAAACACTCATGTATTTGTAAGCACATCGCTAAGAGCAGCTATGCAGTCCCTTAATGTCGACTCCAGCCTCCTGCTTCTCAAGATGACCTCAATTACAATAGAATTGACCGTCCTTCACAGAACCAACTTCCCCTGACTTACAGACTTGGTCATCTCCTCACGAATCCGCTTCCCTCTGATCTTTCTCCTCGCCAGAATTATGCAAATAATCCATAGGTCTTGTCTTGATCCCTCTCTTTTCACCTTCATTTTACAAACACATGAACTATTCCAACAGTATAACAAAACTTTTTGCTGTACAAACCACATCCTAACTCAGCTGCTTTCTCCTTGTACTGACTAGGAATCAACTTCATTTCCAATGACTCCAGTGAAACTCAGACCATTGCCTCCTGCTTTCTCACTGGCATTAATATGGACAAAACACCTTTTATTTTAAGGTCACTATCCCATGTAACTACATCCCAAACCCTGACAAATCCTTTCACACAAAGAAAACAAATTGCCTGAGTTAGACAATTTCCTGTAAGTCATCTTGTTTATCTAGACTACTACATGTTCACATTTCAGCCACAGTCATACCTTTGCATTTGTCAAGACTAGATGAGGTCTTGTTCACCCGGTGATATATTCAGAATTCTATTATTAAGTCATTTATGTAGATTGCTCTTTTAAGCCAATCACATTTTTAATGTATAATTCAGTTGCTACATCAAGCACTATTTCTCTTCAGTTTTAAGGGAAGTCATAGGTTTTCCATATTCAATATCAAAGATATCAAATTACTCAGATTGCCAACTTCTACTACATTTGGCATATCTTCCATATAAGGGTGTTATAGAAAGTATCCATTCTACACTGCAAAATTTTCTCTGACATCTCTTTCGAATAATCTTTCATTCAACATCTGCGATATCAACACTTTTTTTTTCACTCACACCTTTTTTTTTTGCTATGATATCTACGAAAAGTTTGAGCCATCAGTGCTTTAGGATGTGCACCTGCCACACTGACTGGTGCTGGTCTCCTGATTCCTCTCCTACACCTTGCTGGTTTTCAATCTCTTCAGCCTTTATGTCCCAACTGTGGTTTCACAGAGTGCCAAAAGCAGTATAAACTGCTTTTCTGGGATTTCAAAGCACAAGGAATTAAAGAGGAAAAACATTTTTATGAATGCATATTAAATAATGTTATGCATTGAATATGTGTATCACTTACTGAACTGAATATTGAAAAAGAACTGTATTTTTTATGACAGCTAATTCTTTTAAATGTATACTTTATTTCTCAAAAATACCTATACTAGAGGAAAAACACAAACCTTTCATAATTATATAGTGGTAGCTGTATTTTGGTATAGACTGATAAGTCATCATAATAATCAGCAGATAATATTATTTTTACATTGTTTGCAACGCATAGGCGTGAGCATCATATTTTCATGCTGTGTTCTTCTCCAAAATGTTCATTTTCATGTAACAGATTTGGTCAAATTTTTCAGCATCTTCTGCCCAATTCCTTTTTACCTTCACACAAATGCAACTACGAAACATGAGTCTGAAAAAAAATCTTGAACTTCTAATATGTGATTGAGCAAAAGTATTTAGACTAAATTCAATTTCAAGCCAGTCTTTACTGATTCATATGATCTTAATATATATAAGATAATTTTCTGCTTTTTAAATTGAAGCTTTTCAATATACACAAGAAACCATGCATAAGAAACGCAGGTGAATAACTAGATAACATTGATATGGCTATGAAACACCAATAAAATTATACAAAAAAATCACAGAATTCCACACTCTGAAAAAAACTCTTGCCTCAACATTAGGAAGAAACTTCATTCTGCATCTTCTGCTTACATGTAATTATTCCTCATTTATATTTGGCAGCTGAAAACAATGGAATAACTTTCAAAAAATCACACAGCAGAGGTGAATATTGTATTTGAAAAATCTTTTTGAACAATCCCAAAATAATTTTACATGGGGAAAAGTAAAGAAATTCCATTCACCAAATTGACTTACTTTGGATATGGGCTCCCCAAACAGCAGATTAACTGGATATGCTCCAGGTAACTGAATCTACAGGAAATAATTCAAAATTTAGTTGTGGAAGGTTTCATTAATTAATTTTATTTTAAAGTATTATTTTTTCAGTATAGGCCCAGTTCTTAATTCTAAATTACCTATCACTGGCTATGTAACATAGCTTTGTCAGTCATTGCTTTATGAGAAAATTCCTTTTTTTTTTTTTTGATATGACTTCTTAAGGGGAATAATTTATATATAGCTTTTTATTCTTTAAAAAAAAAAAAAAAAAGCTTGGCTATCTTTTACTGCAGTACACTCTCTAAACCTTTATCTTTTCTGTGGCTCTTCTGAACACTCTCCAATCTTTTAATCATCTTTTTGAATTCTGGTGCCAGAGCTGGACAAAGAAATACAACTGAAATGATATAAATACCAAGTGCAACAATTATTTTTATCCATATTCTCCACTTGGAATCAAATGTTATGGAGTTCCTTCGTAGTCTGTTGCTTATTCTCCATGGTGGAAGTTTTTTCACAGTCACTGCGTCCTACGATGAAGATGCCTGCATTGTGCGCATCCTTGGAATTCTTAATTCCTGCATGAGTCAGTTTGCACCAGGTTGCAATGACACACTTGCTGTTTGTGTTAATCCTGTCTGCTTAGCAACTCAGATCACTGGCAAGTTTAATTGCCTGCACCTATCCCAGTCTTCATCCCACATTCAAATTTCATCAGAGACACTTCTGTGTTCCCTAGCAAGAGATAAAAATGATGAATACCACCAGAGCCATCGGTGGTTCCTGTAAAAATAAGGTAGAAACACATCCCCAGCTACTACCCAGAAAAACATTTTAAGATGTATCAGATGGTCTCCAAATTGTGGTGATTTTAATATGATTTTGGTTCTTTAAATGCTACACCACGTGAATTCCAGTACATTAAAGCAGCTTTAATAAATTTCTACAATCAAACTTGTAGCAAGTTTTTATTAATAAAAATTGAAAATTGGTAAAATTATACTTCTCAGATCTGTATTAGTCAAAATGAATTATTTTAAATATCTGGTCATTGTTTCCTCTTCTGTAATCTGGTAACGATTATTTGTTCACATCAGTGCATTACTCCACTTCAATATCAGGCTTGTTATTTCTCTCTCTTTTAAGAAAATTAGCTTCATTTTGCTCCATTTCTCTTGATTTTCTCTGCTATTCCACAATTTATGGACACTAACACAGGAAGACTTGGCAGACTCATATTCTTGGCCACTGTTTATCTGCATTCACAGTCTTAAAGAAATGCCTAAATGTGGTGTCAATCTTAACATGGGAGGTTTTGCTGAGTATCACGAAAAAGAACATGAAATATGAACATATGTATACAGATGAGATCTTATACAGTCATAGGAGTCACCCAGCATTTTTACTCTATTGAAAAAAATATAAAATAAACTCAATTCCCATCTTCTAATTTTCATACATCACCCTCTCACTACCTTAATTAAAATACATTAATTTAACTTTCCAGTCATGCAATTTGTCCAGTAAATTTAAGGAATACCGATTAATTTTAAATTTCATACTCACAAATAAACAGCTATAATTATTATATTCTCCAGAATCCCTGCACATGTACATATGCCATTTAGAATTCCTTCTCTTTGTTTTTCTGGTTTTCTTTAATAATTATTGTTCATAACCTGGCTTTCTGCTAACACTTCAGTACTTTGACTTTTGGCTTTGTTTTATGTTCATTTCTTCTTTCATTTTAACCCTTGAATTCTGAGTCGATACATTAAATTGCTACAGCAGTCAGTGTGTTAGGCCACTGTGAACAGTAGAGCAGATGGTCTATAAGCGTCTGCAAATCTGCACATATGTATCTATGATTCATTCACGCTTCCAGAAATTAAAGAACATTTAGGAAAGTATTAGAAAGATCCTTTTGAGACCTGCAATTGATCCAAACTTTTCAAAATACTGGAGCTGTGTTTTGTCTTACTTTTTTTTTCCCATGCTGAAACAGAAACTATAACTATTAAGCAGCTAATATCCTTTAAAATGCATAAGACCTACAGTTTTACGATCAGCTCCAAAATGTCTGGGGTTACTACTGTGTAACACTGCAAGACATATGACGCTTGGAAGGATCTACAGCAGCAATTTTATTTTTAAAATATATGATACTTTGTAGTATAAAGGTCTCAATTTTGATGCTGATCAGCCAAACCATGTAAACTTTCCAGAAATTTAGTTAGTAATTTGAATGAGAATGAAAATTATACTTTTTTACTCTCTGTGTGTGTGTGTGTGTGTGTACACATTTTTCAAAGAAGAAAAAATGAAGAAGAAAAAGCTCTCAGGCAGATTAACTGAAGATGACTGTTGAGTTTCATGGGAACTTTCTGCAAGGAAGGAAATCCCCATTTTTAAAGTATCTTCGTGGTAGCACAGGAAGGGTCATTCTCTCTCTTCCTGTCTGGTACAAGAGCAGTAGTTAAATGCACAGCAGAATAAGAAAAATATTGACTAAAAATATTCAGTGAAAGAATATATAATCATAATATTGTGTTTACTAGAACTAGATATCATCCACTGAGCTGTTTGGAAAGTCATGGTTGTCCTTCCCTCATGAAATTGTGTTTTCAAGGAAGAAGACACAGAATATTTTCTCCAAAGGTCCTGATTAGAAACGTGACAGAAAGCTTCAGTTGCAAATAACTGCAAACAGGAAAAACAAAAAGAGCCTGTGCCAAAACAAATATCCAAACTGGAGATTTAAGAAAATCCTTTTGGCTGTCAGTATGATATGATTGTGCCATGAAATATGAGAACTGAGCATTCTACTGCCTCAAAGAAAAACCACAAACATTAAAACAGATATAGAGGTTAGAAAACAGTGGCTGTGTATGTAGAAAATAGCTTTCTAATAATAAATAATTGAATTGAATTAATCAAAACAGATTTTTAATAAAAATTAACGTCGTGTTAATTATGTCAAAAGACAACAAAGCCAAATTCAAAACCAGCAAACGTTGAAGTCAAAATTATACAAACCACAATATTGTCCCTTGTCTATGTATGATGACTGGTCCTTAAATACGAGTTACAGGATTTCTTTCTTTTTCCCTCTCCAGCACCCTTTTCCCAGCTGAAGTACGGGATAGACAGTTTTAATGTAAAGTTGTATTTTGGTTTTGTGTTTGCTCTTGAACTTATGATCACACTTGCTTGAGATCTCTAAGATTTCTCTCAGAAGCTGATTATCCTCACAAGTAGTTTTGTTGTAACCGCTGCGGAATAGAAACACTATACATTTACCAGATGCACAGCTAAATGAAGAACACTGAAATATATTATGGTTTTTCAAACAGTCCTGTACATTAGAATCTCCACTAATGTGTGTTTTCATTCTATACACAGGGAGTTGTTTCCACTCTGCCGTGTTGTTCTCTTGCCTCTCTCTTTTCCTGTTCCTCACCCCAACAACGCGATTGCCCCTTCTTGCATTGTAAATGGAATATACATGACTGCAGCCCAGTTCAGCTGGCCAAAGGGAAAAATATTGTCTTTTTTATATATTTATTTTTTCCCCAGATGGTTTTTTCTGTTGTGACTTGAACTCTTTTATCATGTGGTCAGACGGACATCAGAAGTACTTGATGGAAAATTCTTCATTGAGTTCTGTATAGAACATCACCTTTAAATTTCTGGACACATACATACATGAACATTAGGATTATTCTGGTTTATTTCTCCATATATATGTATATGAATGTACATATTCCATCTGGTGCATGAAAAAGTTCCTACATTTATAAACCCTATATATTGTCACAACAGTGAATATCAAAGAAATTAAATTATGACTCAGTTTTTCCAAATCAAAGTTTAACAGTATTCTTAATGGAAAATATAAATACTTTCTTCCATTTTAAATGGAAATGTTTGATAAATGTCCCACAGAATTTTCTCTGTAATAAAAATATTTAGTTTGAGATCCATTTTCCAGTTAAATGAAAGTCTATCACTGCAATATTTGAACATTGCAAATATGAAATGGTGAAGCAACATTATTTTGAAGATGGAGATAAATATTTGGGAGGCAAATATTTCAAAACTTTCAGGCAATCTCAGTATCTTCATCCTGGCTCTGTAATTATTACCAGTCATATAAAATCGCAACTTAAAAAAAAATAACAAAACAAACAATGCTTTTTTCCTTTTGCTTGTGAGTCTCATGTTGCAGAGCCATTTAATAAGCAAATTAAGAACATGATTAAGAAGAGGAAAAATCAATCCTAAGTCACAATTAACAGAAGTGGGTTCAATAAGGTTAGATTATAGGCCTGAAAAATCTCTGGAGAAGTTGAATGACACTATATTGGAAATAAATGCTTCTTAACTTTCAAAATATCCTACTGATATAAGACTTGAAATGATATATCCATTAAATTTGTTGAATGTACCATTAAGAAATCACTCGTTCCATGATTATCTTTTTAAATACACCATTTTCAGATTATTCATTATTTTTAGACATTTAACCTGTAACTTGAAAATTGAATGCTTAATACAGAGGCTTATCTGTTCCAAAATCGTGCTGACATTTAGCAAGAGTGCAAGTATATGCATAAATGAGCAAGCAATAAGAAGGGTGTCCTGTAGTCTTCCTGTAATTTAATAGGCATCTGCTATGACGTCTTGTACCTTAGCCTTTCCCTCTTCCCTTTGTGCAGCCCTTCTGAATCTTATTTTCCTTGCCACAGTATGTGATTTGCTGTGGGTTACAGAGACGAGAGGAGGAGAGGGAGAGCAGAGAAGCTCTGGTGTGTGGTGTCCACATGGGCATCTCAAAGGGAAACCCGTGTTACACAGCAGAAAAATCACACGCAGAGGATTATTTAAAACACACCTAGAAACCAGAACTTGAGCACACAAAAAACAGCTCCATCAGAGCACAGAGGAGTGCCATAGCTGGTCAGCTACCCTGAAAACTTATTGGCAGCATCTAGGATGGAGTTCTGAGGTACGAATAACAAATATTTTCATGCATCTATTAACACTAGCACAGCTCCAATTTAGAGACAAACATAGGTAGTGACAGAGCCGTCTTTTTTGGGGTTTAAACTCATGCTGGTTCTTTGCACTCCCAGTACGTTTGACGGTTTTATTTTAAAGATTTCAGGGGTTTGGACTTCTTACTTATATACTATCTTAAGGAAAGAGTGCTGAATAGAATTTATGAAGTTCTAGTACATTTGATTACCACAGCCACTTTAAAAGTCACTCAGTCTATTTTTCACACATAAGAGAGAATTATTTGCACTAGTGTAACTGGTTTACGTGATTCAAAGGATACTCTCCTTGGGTGTGCTACAAAAAGCAGTCTCTGAACACCAACCACTTTAAAAGTAATTAGTATTTAATAACACTTGACACAAAATGAAAAGCAGCTAATTTATTAATTTTTAGATTTTCTCATAGTACATAAACCTGTATAATTTATTAGAATTTTCATGCAGACTGAATTAAGTGCATGTCACCTCAGGTCCTTAGATAGGAAAAGACTGTGTAACTCATCACCTACCACAAATGTTTCACAGTACTATAAAGAAGACTAAAAATTAGGTGCAATTTGAACATTTGTTCATTGTTTAACAATAGCTATTTGCATATGTTTATATTCCTATTTAAATAGATTTAAATTTATTCAGTGCATAGGTTCCTTCTGCTACAGTAACATGCAGCCTTGTGTTAAGGAAACTTTCCTGTCTGACCGCGCAGGAGCCGCTCTGGCAGTGTCACTCGCGCCACCCGAACCAGGGCCGAGGTGCCTTCTCACAGGGCTGCTGCAGTGAGGGGATGGGTACCCACCTCCCTTGGCCCCCTACACACACCACACTCACGCTCTCGGATGGAACCTTGGAAGCCCCTCCAGAAGAGTTTAGATTGTTGTTTATCTGGCTGAATTTTCACCCTGCAAATAACTGGAGTAGAAAACTCAACAGCTCACAGAAGTGATAGAACTGTAGAAGCAATAGTGATAGAACTATTGCAAAAGTGTAATAATTTCAGGCCTTTTTTACAGCTTATAATGTCACGTATTACATCTGCCTGTGAGGAAGTCTCTGACGGTTTCATTATCTAAATTTGTGCCTGGTTTGAGAGAAAAACCAAGACATGATTAAATACAAACGATTGAATCAATTGCTCTTCAGCTTCTTCGAAGAATAAAGAGAATCACCTGTGGTGACACTGTTTCCATTTGTTTACAGTGCTTCAATATCAGCCACAGATGTGAATTACAAGGAAATCTGAGACAAGAAAATGGTGACATTTGAGCACAAGGGAGGAATAAGAAGAAAGTAATAAACTAAAGATGTAGTTTGTTTGTAAATCTTCACGAGTCATTTTATTTCTTCATATGGTTCTGGAAAGAATGGAAGGAAATTTACACTATGTGCTACTGGAAGGGTAAATAATTAATGTAATTTCCAAATGAAGTTTCTTAGACCCATTAAACCAAATTACAAATTAAATCAAAAATCTAAATATCAACCACACTTTCAACTCTCAAGTCTGCTCAGAAAGTGGTCTGGATTTTCCTTGCATGGTTTGCAAATCTTGATGAAATAAAAAGTCCTGTTGAAAGTGGGTTTGGGGCTATGGGTAGTTTGCAAGTAAAGGCAGAGATATAGTTCTGATGGTGGCTTGTGCATGTCTTTGCTGTGAATTGTTGTTTGGTTGCTTTGTTTTTTTTTCTGCAGATCAATTTCTTCTTAAATATATTGTTTTGCTTCTTCACAAAAACGTCCCAATCTTCACCCACTTGTTTGCATAATGACTTTGTTTCTGACATTCCTAATTGCATTCTTAATGATCTCTGTAGGTAAAAGTTATGTTTAAAAACCACATCTGAAATAAAAAGCAGCAGAAGGAAAGAAGGAAAACAGCCATTTGAAACTCCAGCACTTTTATTTGTATGTGACAGTATGCTTACGTGCAAAAGGAGTCTGCACTCATACGGGTGCTATAGAAGTTCATTTCAATCACATTTAGTTTATTCATTCTGTTTCAGTCTGAAGGAACAAATTTGTTCTGATCATTTCATCTATGGCTGAGAAAATTGAACTCTAGCAGATTGCAGTCCCAGAAGAAATTGCTTGGTGTTAGAGCTGCAAGTAATTGTTAAACTCCCACATGCCTCAGGGGAGAAAGCATGTCCTTGATTAGAAAAACAAGTAGGGGGAGGGAGGGGACGGGGGAAAGCGTGCTTGTAGTTACTGGCTATGATGGTGTTACATATGAAAGGCTCTGGACAGCTATGTCAGGTCTTCTGGTTTTAACTAGAATAATATTTCATATTTAAAGTCAAATTAATATTTAGAGGTGGATTTCTTTCCTATTGAAAGGTATACTTATTCCATTTAAAAGATACTTTTAATGAAAAATGAGCTGTTAGTAAGCAGATAACACACAGTGCTAAGACATCTACATGTATTCGTTCTTATTCTCATTAAGTTATGTACAATTCAGCAATGAAGACATATTCAGTTGTTCTATCCTAAAAACACATTGCTGAAAATCCAACCCATGGTAACAAGAATATTTTCATTGCGAAGAAGATGGTTTTTGAAACTTAGGTGAAGGTGAACATTCTCATGGTTCTGATTATATTCCAAATAAAACTCATTCACACACTAACTGTCATGAAGGACAGAAGGACAGTTGCAAAGGTTTGAATTCCTTCAAGAGTCAAGATGTGCATGGGATCTTTCTTTGGACACAAAAGTCTAAGTTATGTATATACTGTGACCATAGTAATTTTTAAGTACTTACTTAAAAGCTATTTAGTGTTCACATTGAAATATAGAAATGGTGCAATTATCCTAGATACCCAGAAATCTTTATTACTATTGAACAGAAGATATGCAGCATAAATACTCTTGAACTTTCAGATTTTAAGAATGTAAGCGAAGGACATGAGCAGAAAAGGAAGTAAACTTATAGGCTAGGGATCCTAGTTAGAAGCTTTGAAAGTTTCAAATGGTAACTTGTGAAGATCCCTGCAGAAATAAGGAAGAATTTTTTTGCCCTAGATCACTAAATATTGGGAACATTGAGAAACTGATACCTGGTAGTCCTCAGAGGAATCTCAGGTTTAGTTTCAGGAAACCTAGAACATTTATTGCTAAATTTTCCTGTAGTAATTAGAGCTTGTGAGTGAGAGTGGTTTGGGACAATTAACTATCACATGCATCTAAGCAGCAGGAATTTCAAGCTATCAGGTTTACAAACTTGACTCATGGCTTCTGTTTTTCTTAATATCTAGTAGTCAGGGGAGCACTTTTGCATCAGGAAAGCCTGATTTCTCTTCTCACATTCAAGGACAGACTCTTTTTCAAGCCTCAGTTAGAGGACAGTAGTGTACACACACAAGGAGGAATAAAGAATTTCCATTCTCAGAGGAAACCTTCACAGATTAATGCAGATACAAGATCTTTATATTTTATTCTTTCCCTAGGCTGCTCACATCATGACTCACATTCAGAAGAGTGACTCCATTTCATTTACTTCCCTGTAACCTGGCAGAGGTTTTTCCAGAACAGCAACAACAAATGGACTGAACCTCCAGACATCCATTAAAAGCCAAAAGCCCAGACATTCCCCTACCAAGAATGCATATTAATTTAAAAAAAAATGAAGAAAAAAATGCACTCATTCTTTCATTACATGTTTACCCATATAAGGAATTTTCTGAGTCAATTCAGTAAATTGAAATATCTTGCTCTTGTCAGCTAATTCTATGTAGTTCCTTCCTTCCTTCCTTCCTTCCTTCCTTCCTTCCTTCCTTCCTTCCTTCCTTCCTTCCTCATCCAATGACCCAATTAAAGAACCTCTGCTAATATGCTGTGTCTTGCTAATGAGGACAACACCAAGAATAACTACATCAAGCCACCTGGGATACTTATATAAACAACAAGATGAAGATGTTTAAACACCTGCTGTAAATTTCCATTGTTCCCAATGTTTTATCCTTTGTACATTTTTCTCTGTGTATTCCTCAACTCACATATGTGTAATACTTCTATTATATTTTTGGAAATCTTCTGTACTGCGTTACATTTTTCAGTTTTTGTCCAAGGAGGACACCCAGCACTGGAAAAAGGGTACTGTATGAAGACCGTATGTGCTGGAACGTGAGAATTCTCCCACTGCTTAAAAACCCCCACACAATGTCCATTTTGCACAGAGTTCTCACTGATGTATTCCACTGAGTTTATTTTTTTTCAATAATGTAAATATTAACCTGCATAGAATTAAACAAATATTTAAACAAATATTTCAGTAGGGTTCAGACTCAGATATTCATCCATATCTGCCATATTCAGTGATCATTTTAGCATTTTTCTCTCTCTAGTGCAAAGAAATATTATAGAGGTAGAATATGTGCATTTTAACAAGAATGACTGTAAACTCTTCCCCCCGCCCCGAGGAATGTACATTATGGCATTTATTTGAGAGGCACAGATGTAGATTCCTGTTAGGAAAAGGAAATTAAAAGGAAAAGTGAAACCTATGTTTCTGGGGATATAAGGGAAACAGTTTTCTCTTCTAGTTTTGCAAATCCTTATTTCTGTTGATGCCTTATTCAGACTGGGCTATTGGAGTAATCAAACCAAGAACATAGACTATTTAATAACTTAGAGAAACTATTTTTAACAACTCACCTCACTAATTTCTTAACATGCAGGCCACATTTTAAAAAGTTTTCATTTTTGGTATCCCAAAATATCTGATTCCATTTTCAGGAGAAAACTGGTAGCAAGTCAAGCACCGCATAACAAGTCTCTAACATAGCCTAAAAGTAGAGTGAGACTGCATTAATTGGTTTTAACATAGCAAAAAAGACTGATTTAAAAAAGCCCTTTAATTATAGGTACTGCAGTAAGGAAATCAATAACATCTTCATGTGCAAATACCTGAAAGTATTCAAAGGTTTCTCAGTATTCATGGGATTAAACACAGTAGACCTATTCCCAGAATTTTTTCTAGCATTGACTCTCTTCAAAGATATAAGGAAAGAGCCCCACAGATGAGACATATCATTTGTTTACTGTACTTGTTTTCTTTTCTCCAAGTCTATCAGCCATGTGAGGCAAGTGGAATTAAAAAAAGTAAATCAATTAGTAAACAAGCAAACCCAACCTGTTCCTAACTGTTATGCTGTTAGTAAACCGACAAAAAATGTGCTGTCACCAATAAACAACTTGGATTCATTAAGAGAGAAAGAAAAAAACATCTGAAGCCACATCATGAAGACATTGAAGACTAAGCTCTTGTTTTATGATTCCAAACCAATCTTAATTCATTTATGTTACCTTCCCTGCCATTTGGAAGTATTCATCTCGTTACGAAATCACTTCAGAAATGCCATTCACTGTCCCAAGTAAAAGTCCAAGATAGAATCTGTAAATTTATGTTCTTGAAAATTACTGTGGTTTGAGTTTTTATAACTACATTATTTTGTCTATAACTAGATGCATGCATCTTGCTAAAGTCCCACCAAATTATAATTTTCTGAATTAAAAAAAGTTTAAAAGTTAATACATTTACCATTTGATCCTGCGGGTATTTACCAATAACACAAGTGAAAAACCAACAGCTCTTTGAATTTCATTACTTCAACCACAAGCTTCATTTGCAAACTTTTTTTCAGAATTGTTTTACTTTGTTTTCAATACCTGCTGATACACAACCATATTTCTGAAATCCAAGAAAACGGTCATATAATAGCAGCATCTCTAAATTTTTAATGCTTAATCCAGAATTTTGCATCTGATGACCTTCCTTATGATTTTTTTCAAACATTGAGGATCTTTAGTCTGTTACTCATGAGAAACAAAAGTGCAGTTATTCATTCTAACAGGATTTAATACATCAGATATAATTTTCAATAGAATTTGTGAAGAACTAATACTTAATAAAATAATCCAGCTAACGTTCATGGCAAAAATATTTAAAAAGCGATTTTCACGAAACATGTGGAACTTTAAATGTATGAAATAAAATAATCTAACAAATATTAATATAAAATAATCCTATTTTTCTGCTTAACTAGTATGAATCCTACACTATTTCAGTATGTACTGAACTGTGAATTGGTTTCTGCTTTCATTGTAAGGTTTGAGTTGTACTGTTATTACAGATTCACACTGATGTAACTCAGAAAATAATATTCCTATAACAGTTTTGTTTAAATTATGGCTCCAGAATTTGATCTTCCTTTGATATAATCATGTTTTAATATATTATCAGGAAAAAGGAAAGGAAAGGAAGACCATTGCTATTTAACTGAAAAAAAAATCCCTACATCATTATCCCACATCAACACCAATCGTATGAATTTCTAAACTGTGCCTTTCTTTCATAAACATACCACAAATTAAAAACTCAAAGGTAGATGTGGTAACCAGCCAACAAAATACAAAAATGACTTTTCAAGCTTTTCAAGCTATGCATATTCAAAGAAGTTCCAAAACAGGTTGCACTACAGTATGGAAAGAGAGAAGCTTCACTGGAAAAGGGGATTGAACTAGATGCTGTTCAATTTCTCTAGGATGCAGAAATCCTACAGGCACATTCTCAAAGGTTTTCCAGATTAGTTTTAGGCAGTAAAAATTGGCTCAACTTCTATCCAAACAAGCAACAAAAAACTTTCTAAACTTTTTCTTATTCTTGTTCAAAAGGCATATCAAAACAAAATGCCAACATGTTGCGGATCACCTTTTTATTATTTCGTAGCAAATGATGGTTTTGATGCGGAGAAGATTTGTTTGGTATTTCATCTCTTTGTTCTCTAACGTACTGTTGGCCCTATATGCCATTTATATCACTCATACGTAGAACTGTTTCCTTTGTATTTCTTTTATGTCAATCATATATGGTACAGCAGGTTTTTTTAATACTGTGAAAAACTGTGTTTTAGTTTGATATGCTCTTAAACAAATGTCAGTAATATAGAGCTAAAGCTTTCAGCGAGGCTAGAAAGGAAAAATTATTTATTCATAAGGTATCGCACAAAATTCATTAGCACAGCTGTTACCGCCTGCACAAAGTATTCCAAATGAACATGATGGGTTATAAATTTAAATTAAAATTGATTATTAATGCAAATCTTAATGGCTGCAGAAACAGGCCTACGTAAAGTCATGACATTGTGTACCGTATTTCTCTCTCATGAGTTATTTTAAGAATATATTTATGGTTAGTGCCAAACTGTATCTATGGAGGAATATAAAAAATGAGCCCAAACTCACACATAATCAGTGGCCAAAGCAGCCGCTTACTGAACCCACCTGTTAGTGTGTATTTCTGCCAGCAGGAGCAGCCTTGGTTAGCACTCTTTCCAGGGCCCTGCTGGACTGTGTGAATTGTGTTTCCCTGCCTTCATTTTCACTGGCAGTTCAGCTAATGTCTTTAATGTTGTTAATATATTTACTTAAATGCTTAAGATCTCAAATCATCTGTCCATTTCCAAAAGTGATAAACATCCTGACAGATACAGGTAATGTGTTACTCTGCTTAAAGGTGTTTTGTTAAAATGCATATATATTTTTCAATCTGCATTAGAAATTATGTTCATTAAGTTAGCTTTATAAAAGCATTATTAAAATTTACATATTCAGCTGAAACCCTACTGGAATACTAAATCTTGTCTCTAATTAAAGCATCCTTTGACACACTTATTAATTACATATTACATTTCAAACACTTCCACAAATTACAGTGAGGAGAAAAAGTACAATGCAAGAAGAGAGAGACTGCAATTTGAATCCACGGTTTTATATAATTTTTTTTATTTTGTCCCTGAGGCTGCTATGCTTGCCAGCCATGCATATATTGAGTTCTACTTAAATGTCGCTTTACTATCTGTAAGCCTGCATTTCACTTTTGTTGTTAGGATCTGTGTTATGATTTTGAACCACCATATTAATGTTCAAGGCTAGGGTTTTAATCCGTCTCGATTACAGCTATAAGATCATGTTCATACTCAGGAAGAACTTTATTCCAACTCCAAGAATTCTTAACAGACATTTATTTAGGCTACAGAAAAGAAAATGCCATTAAATTTTTATTATTTTTTTGAACTCAAGTAACAGAGTGTCTTGCTCATTTAAATTTGTGGGTCCAGCAAATCCCTCTATTGAAGCAGCACGGGAATAGCAGGGACAGCTAATTAGGCAAAATTCTGTGCAAAGCTGAGAAAAACAAGCCATTCCAGAAATTATCAAACTGTTTTATCTGAAAAAAACAAACTACCCCTCCTGTTACTGAACATCTCAGGGGAAAATAAAACAGCTTGTCTTCTCTCTTGAAAATAAATGGTTAATTAAATTTCTAGTTTTTAGTTGGAGGACAGAATTGCACATAATCTTGTGGCTAGTTCATAAGAACAAGTTTCAAGGAAAGCACACACTGCCAGCTCAAATGAACAACAGATTGTTTTGACCTTACTTCTAGGTGCCACAGAATTATTTCTCTTTTGAATATATATTTGTGATGAAAGTACTTATTTAGATAGCAGACTGGAACAACTCAACTTCAGGAAAAGTATACAGAAAATAAATTTGAAACAAAAATTTTTGAAAGGCAAATTCTCTTTGCAAAGTAGCCAGGAATTTTGATCAATATGGGACAACTGGGCAGGATGTATGAGGAGTCAGATATGAAGTGGGAAAAGCATAGGAAGAAATGAGATAAAGAGAGGAGGAGCATATATGTAGAAAAGTAGGGGGAGAAAAACAAAGTTAAGAGTATATGACTGAGATAGAATGGCAAAAATAAAGGCGCGAAAAAGGATTAAAATAATTTCTTACACATGAGTAAAAGCTACATGACTGTGTAGTCATGTAAAAAGGCTTCTATAGATCTAAAAAAGGGAGGTAAGCATAAGCAATTTACAGATTTTGTCACTTGCAAATTATGAGTCATCTCAGAAAAGTGTCAATGAGAAATTTGTGCTACACAAGAATGTAATTCTTTGTAAATCATGTTTTACAGAAATAAAGGTTAGGACTGGATCTATTTTTAAAGTAGATTTAGATATGTGTGTGTGTGTGTGTGTGTGTGTGTGTGTGTGTGTACAGCCTAGAACTACTTTTTCTGATTGTTTCTGATTGACTTGAACACAGGTTCTCGAAAGGATCCAGAATAGTTACAAAATAAAAGTTCAGAATTATAAAAATGAAGCCAGGTTCAGGTAGCTAAATCTCAGTAAATAGTTTTTAAAGCGCACTACTGTCTGATACGCAACTGTTAGATCAGAAAGAAGCTTCGAGAAAAATGCAAATCCAAAGAGATAGAAATTAAATTGGTCACGCTGTTGAAAAAATATCAGTTCATTGAATCACTGTTCACTTTTCTATGAAATATGTTTGTACATCTTTTCCTGTCCAGCAAGTAATAGAATGTCTATCTCTGCCCCATCTGGTAAATTCCTTGGCAACAACTTTGATATAAGCAGTTCCACGGTGCAGCTGTTAAGCCAGCTGAGCACTGGCTTTTTCATGGTCCTTTCACCTTGCATTTCAAACATCAAATGAATGAGAGCAGCGCAGTTCTTCCATCAACTGAATGAGAAAAGTGAAGTTGTTCTATCGTTTGGGTCACTTTTGGTTAGGTGTCTCCTCACCTGGCAATATGTACAGCCAGCTGCCTGAAATTTCCATGTAAAAACTGTTTTTATTTTTATATCACCATTTTAAGACTGCTGAACAATTATGGAATTTAGAGCACTTGCAATTCTACAGCCAGGGGAGAAGAAAATTCTGAAGTTGGGAAGTTCGTTTTGCCTATAATGTGCACTATCTACACATTATATGGCATGCTCAAAATACCAGACAGGAGTTGGAGTTTTATTGGATTTTATTTTCCTTTGTTAATGCCATCTGGATATTCAAGATGGGTTTTCACACGCTGATACTAACCAAGAGCTTAAAATATGGCCTAAATATGGTATTTCTTTAACTTAAATAGGATCTAAATATGATACTTCTTTTAATTACTTCTTCTTCTCTCTTTTTTTTTTTTACCCCATGGCTTGAAGAGAGCGCTGATCTTATCCAAACTTATTAATCAGTTTTGCATAATGCTCCTCCACCACTCTTTAATGCTCATGCTCCTTGGGGTAGGATCTATTCCAAAACCTCATCAATTTCATATAAGGAAAGAAAATTATGTTTAATAACAGGATCATCAACATCATAAAAAAAAAGATGACATGGTAAGGAAGAAAAGTGAAATGTTGAATCAAGTTAGGTAATGTAATTAAAGGATAGAACTTTGGTGAAGAATGCAGCAGAACAAAGGTTTCCTAACCAGAATATCAAATGGAAAGGAGACGAAATAGCTTGACATATAAAGTAGAATCATATCTCAAAGGGAAAATATGTCTTCCCAGTTTTTCAAGGAATACATTTTTGTTTCTCACTTTCACTGGAAACTTGTTTAGCATCTTAGGTCTGTCCTAAACTGAAAAAAATCAAATAAATTTAAAGTAAAGCTACTTGCCTTAAATTACATGTTTAAAGTTTAGATGAGCTTGAAGACATTTCACCTCTTCAACTGAAATAAATAATATTGATACCATTCCCGAGAAAAGCTGAATAATATGCAACAGGATGTTTGAATCTTAAAATGTACTTCTGCCTCTAAAACCCTGTGACACAAACATGCATCAGAATCAGAAAAAAATTAATAAAAGGAAATATAAGAGCAATCACAGAATTCGTCTTGCTCTATAGAAGCCTCTTGCTGATTACAAAGAAGGCGGAAAAGGAAAACCAAGAAAATACGTAGTCATCTGTAAGACTTCCAGATTTCCTGGATGAAATTCCTGCATCCCTCACATCTAAAATATTTAGGTAGTGCAAGATTTTGACAAGTTACAATTCTCCTAATAAGTATTTTCAAACAGCGTCATTTGGCACCTTGTCATCCATGGCCGTTATGTACTTCTGTATTTTTAGGCTCTGTAACTCGTATCTCTAAATCTAAAGGATGATTTCTTAAATTCTTAAGCCTTCCTTTTCATGTTTTGAAGAAGGTATTTAATTAGATGACTTTTTCTGCTTCTTTGCCAAAAATATACAAGAATTTGGATTAAAAAGAAACATATAAGCCCACAACATTTCAATTTAACCAACTACCCTGCCAGTAGAGGTCATGGGTATAGGTTTAAAATTATTCTTAAATGCTAGTCCTCACAAAGCTAAGGACTGAGGAGAAACAACATTAACAACATAGAGAAAAAATAGAATCAAGAGACACAAAATTATTAATTAACCTAAGATTTATGATAAAATAATATTGACATTTAAAGTGGAAGGAAATTGAAAAGGACACCTTGTAATTTAAGTCTCGAAGCAAAAGATAAGGAGCAGGGAAAGAGAAGCCTGGCAAAATGTTAGAAGGAATACTAAAAAGAGAAGAAGAATATTTACATAGGTAAGTTCACTAATGAACCTTTATAGGTTATAAATTATGAATTAATAGTGGCACGTAGGTAGTTGTAGGCAGGTAACTGATGAGAGAAGAAAAAGAAATTAGGGGAAAAAAAAAGCAAAGGAAGCTCATTTCACATGAGATGGTCCACACCTTGTGCATGAATGGCTACTGAAGAAATAACTGAATTTGTCTAGTAGTGATGTTTGAAAAACAAATGGATACAGGATTTTAAAAGGCCATTAGTTTATTGGAAACATATTCTTCCCCCCCTATATGTAATCAAAACTGCTCTCTCCTGATAGAGAGAAAAGTAAGTCCTGAGGCACCTGTTGCCTATGGCAGACATCTGAAATACAATCATCAAATACAGAAATCTTAGCTCATTTCTAAAACCTTATTATAAAAGTACTTAAACGCTTAGCCTTCACTATAACATTTTATAGAGAAAAATCTACTTTAGCTGTAATGACTGTATGTGGGAAAAAAAGCTTTTTTTAAAAATTATTGCTATTTAATATATCTCAGGACATATTAATAGATCTCACATTGACTAAACATGCTTATCTCTTTTTTAAAGTTTTCACTGTGTTGTATTATATTTTCTATATTTGATATCTTCCTTCACTATTTTTAATCCACTTTCTCTCCATCTTTTCAATTACGTATAACTTCATGGTCTTTTCTAGACCTATCTTTAGACTTGGAACCACCTCCCAGAAAAAAGCAAGTATTTTCAATCTGCTCCCAGCTCTACTAGGAATATATCTTTTCTCAGATGCATTCTACCCTTCGGATCTTGTTGCACTTCAGTAGTAAATTTCTATGTACAGTAAATCAACCTATACTCTTCCATCTTATGCTTTTAGACTGTTCATGGAAACTCAGAGGTTACATCACATATTGTGTCGTGTTCTATTGTAACCTTTTGGTATCTCTCTTTCTTAAAACTGGCTGAGAAACAAAAATTTCCTAAGTTTTGACATCCGTTTTTATCCACCATTACAGTGCAAATGAACAAAGTTGATAATTTTTTTCGTGGGAAAGGAAAATAAAAATCCTTCTAATGATGTACTGAACAAGCTAATTTCTTCTGGATAAATAAAAGTTCAAGATCTCTCTCATCTTATTAAGAGAGAGACTCAGTTGCTGCTCACCATTCAGGTAAGAAAGCAATGTTCAGGCTGTTAAAGTATCTACTTACTCTTTTTGATGTTATTTTCCTTATGTTATCAAATACTCCAGAGGAGATAGAAAAGCTAAAAAATCATGAATCTTTTACCTATTGCACAGGAATATCAGCAAAGGAAACCAAAGTGAACTCACTCTAAAAATCAGAGGGGAAGAGGGGGAGAAAGAGAGAGCAGTACTTTTGTCTAGAGCTTCTGCAGACCAGAAAGGATTCCTTGTGGTTGTTTACATACAGATATGACAAAACATTCAGTCTTGGACTCAGGAAAGTTCCACAATTTCCACAATTATTTTTTTCATTAAAACAGCTCTATTCTCATGAAAGGATATATATGCAGTAACCTGACATTTTTCCATTTTATTTAATGGTTGTCAACTATACCTCTTACATAAATCATATATAAAATAATATTGAGGCATTAAAAACATTATCTAAGTTTTTTATTATCACAATAGCACTACT
This sequence comes from Dasyornis broadbenti, assembly GCA_013397935.1. Taxonomy (NCBI): domain Eukaryota; kingdom Metazoa; phylum Chordata; class Aves; order Passeriformes; family Dasyornithidae; genus Dasyornis; species Dasyornis broadbenti. Next base: position 980,419 of record VZRN01003686.1, read on the forward strand.
TGACTAAATTTTCCTCTAAAAGTTGCAAACAGAAAATCAAATGTCGTACAGGAAATACAGAATAAGAATTTTTTAATATCAGGTCACCATAAAAGTACTCATTACTCTTTTACACACTGTGTAGAAATAATCTTTACTACCCCCCAAAGAAGCAGCCTTTTGGTTTATGCAGGATGATTCCTTTTTCATAAATAGAAAGCAAATTGCTAGTTGTTTAAACATATATTTACATATATCAAAACAACCAAAACCAAAGGAATTCTCAGCAATTAATCACGTAGGTTAAACTACTTGAAATTAAATCAGGAATAGGCAGAGTAAGTAAAACACTGCTGACAAAATAGACTGTACTTAGGATTCCTATTATCTCCTCTTTGAAAAGTTCTTTTTAACACATCCTAGATTGCTTTTTCTGTTCGTATTTATTGTTCACATTTATTACTATTGGAAAAGAACATGAAATAGTAGAAACAACTGATTTTAAAAAACATGTTTTTCTAACAACCCCAAACACACCTACTGTGGCAAAAGTATACTTATCACAAAAGACCAGTGGAGTGGAGCAGCTAGTTAAGTGGAAAGAAGTAAAATCTTTCATTTTATGAATTACTTACCTCAGAGGTCGAGTTGTTTTAAATGACAAGGCAAAAAAATAAATCTTGAATAATAAGAACTTACTGATATGCTTCCAAGAGTGATCTTTTTCACAGAATGTATTCCCTCCATTTTCAGTCTTTAATCCATCATTTTGTAGAATACCATGCAATGCATATTTTTGTATTTATGACTTTAGTTATTAGTCATACTAGTATTCTACCTTGTGTCTTCTCCACCTATTGCTAAATCAAACCACAGAGGTTGCTCTTTCTCTTCACATGAAGGTTCAGAAGATCCCCTGCACCTTCACTGCCACATTTATGAGCTTATGCAACAATCCCTACTTCTGTGTTGATAAGATATTAATTGTGATAAAATCATCATTAGGGCACATCTGCAGCCCTCTCAGTGAGAGGTGATCATCACTTGTAAATAGGGAACCTGCAGGGACGCTGACAACTGCAATCAGAAAATAAATTGTTCTTTTTCCTTTTATTTCCCTTTCTTCACTTGAAAGCATGTGTAATGAATTGAGTCATGACTGACTCATGCATTCTCTCTGGAAACAAATTCATTGGTAAATGAAAACAACTATAAGGGACAGAAACAGAAGCAACAGGATCTGTAGACTAAAACAGTGTTTTATTTGTAGCTCATCTTAAGATGCCAAATGCCTTAACTAAAAGGGATCGGAGAAGCACAGAATCACAGAATCATTAACAATTTTAGAATTAAAAAGACGTCTAATATCATTGAGTCAACCATTATCATAGCACTGCCCTGTTCACCATTATACTACATCATCAAGAGACACATCTAGACGATTTTTTAACACTTCTAGGGATGAAGATTCCACCCTTCCCGGGGAAGCCTGTTCCAGTGCTCAGTAACTCTTTCAGTGAAGAAATGAAGTCTCCACTCAACTTTCTCGTCTCCAGGCTGAACAATCCCAGCTTTCTGAGCCTGTCTTTGTAAGGGAGGTGTTCCAATCTCTGATCATCTTCATGGCTGTCCTCTGGGCTTGCTTCAGCAGTTGCATGTCCTTCTCACCACGGGGACAGCGGAGCCGCCTGCAGCACTGCAGGCGGGGTCTCACAAGAGCAGAGAAGAGGGGTGGAATCACCACCTGATCACGCAGCTTTGGGTGCCACCCAGCACGCAGCTGGCTTTCCGGGCTATGCGTGCACATTGCCAGGTCATGGTCAATTTTATATCTCTCTCAGGAGGAGCACTCTCCCTCCTTTCATCCCCAAACCCGTATTTATGTTTAGAGTTGCACTGACCCAAGTGCAGCACCTGCGTGCCAGCTACAGTTTACAATTAGAAATGTTGGGACTAAGAAAATAAATCTACTGGCTAAGGAAGTTTCTTCCAAACTGAAGGACTGGTATTTGAAAATATCTACTAAGCCTGAAGCAATTAAAAAAAATAAGGTTAGATGATTATGAGTGGATTTGTCTAGCATGGTGTTTTAGGACATACAATTACATTTGACAATGCACTGCAAAATCAGATCACTAGTTTACAAATTTAGGGTGAAAATTTGAGTTCTTTTTGTAGTGAAGTTTATTATGTTAATTCCAGCATTAGAATCTGAAACATATTATAAGGATGTACATCTCCATCAATATCAAAGCTTCTGATAAACTCATATTCATGGAAGGAACATTTTCAGATAACGTTCACTGGTTTAAAAGTCTTTAATAAAGGTATTCTTGAAATCTTTTTAATTCTGCTGTACATCTGACAGTACCTAAGTACTGATACAGCTGCTCAAAGCACAAAAATTGCTATGTTATTATAGAGTTTTTAAGGTAGCATTGATTCTGTGTTATGTAAGAATTCTCAGTTTTAAAAGGCTTTCTCTGACATTTGAATTCATAAGCTCTCTGAAAGTCCTCAGAATTTTCATGTTTGTATTGATGAATTCAGTCCCGAGAGGAGATACTCACAATTTGTTCTACAATTAATCGTGTTCTGTTAAAACTGTATCTGCATTAAATTAATGGCAATTCTTATATAAATCATAGTATGTAAATACCTTTTCAACTACTATCACTGCAGAATGGAATTAGACAATTGATTTTTCAATCTGACAGATTAGTAAGACACAGTTCAAACAAACTCTAATTGAAGCCAAGAATGGAATGAATCTATTCAAGCATCAAGAGTAAAACAAAATACTGATTTAGTTCAACAGCAAATTAACAAGCTAGGGGACCTGTCTGCAGATCACATTTCATATAAGATTAATTCCTGGTGCTCCAGAATGGATTGAAACATGCGATTATAATAATTAGCAGTGATTTTGCCCCCTACCAGGATTCAAGGGTGGGAAAGTTACTTTATGAAATTATTACTCTCAAGAGAATCTATGAAAATAAATTCAAAGAGGGGGAAGTACATAATGGAGCCGCTCACTGCAGAAATTCAGGGTTCTTTGCCACTTGACTGACTGTGCATACAAATTATATCTGCCCATGCCACTTCACAGTGTTTCTTATAAATCATTGCTACACTCACAATTTGTAAAAAAGACAGGATGTATCAACAAAAAACTTCATACATAATTTCCACTACATTTAATGTTAAAAATGTTATCTAGGTATAATTTTTTAATAGAGGTGTTCTAAATATAATCAATATAGGCCATTAAGTTGCAATTATTAAAACAAAAAAAGACACAAAGAACCTCACAAAAATTGTGTGGAACTGGATATAATTCTTATTTCCGTGGAAATTATTGGGAATTTCTGTCAGATTTTCATAAGCATTTCATCTTTGCCTAGCATCCTCTAGTTTTTCTTTTTTTTTTTTGTTCCACATCAGAAGTCAAAGAACATACTCTTGTGAAATGTAGTATTTTGGAAAAAAGTCATACTAGGTATTCATATTAATGCAATATTTTTTCTAATTTCCATTTGTGGGTTTGAGTGGGTGTGGGTGTGGGTGTGTGTTTAGTCCTGTCTGACAGAGAAAAGAAAAAAAAAATTTTTGGAGGGAAGAAAGTAAGGCAAGACAGGAAATGAAATTACAAATATCACTGCAAGGAAATTAAGTTGACATTTTACACTTAGTACTGTATTGAAATCTTTTATTTGACTTTAAGTTTTGAGGTTTCTTACATGCCAATGACTGTGAAGATAATTTTGAGGAAAAATTCAGAGGGAAAAAACCTTCTCAGAATAGGTAAGTTCAAACTTCATGCCATCACATCAGAAGAATACAGCATGAGATGATATAAAACCGTTGGAAAATATGTTAATATATTCTAATGCAACTGAGTTAACTATTCTTCAATGGATGAATTATTTAGAAAGATATTTAGTAAACAGTATTAAAATGAGATGGTCGTTATTACCCTATTTACTACTTTATGATTTTCTATTTTTTTTAAATATTTCAAATGAGGAACATTTCACTCTAAATCAGCTGAACAGTTACATGTGTACAGCATTTATGATTTGGAATTGAATTAATAAACTTATTCTTGAGTATGACATTATTATTCAAAGCCTGTCAGTTTCAACATAAAGATCTGGAGAGCACGTGTTGAGCGTAACAATATCGAAAAGAGCAAATGTAGAGAAGAAAATGGACAAAACTCAAGCCAACGTCACCATCTGATATCAAAAACTAAATGGATCCACGCTGTACGTACAGTGTTCAGTAAAACACATTTTCCAAGTAAAACTTTCCAAACAGAAATAAGAGTGCAGTTTAATATCCCATAAGCACACTAGGA
>VZRN01003686.1:984793-998272 GCA_013397935.1 Dasyornis broadbenti
AAAAAAAAAAAATGGTTGTGGGGGGGGGGGGGGAGGGTGGGGAGCAAGGAGAGTAAGAGAGTGATGGTTTTGGGTTTGGGGGTGGAGAGGGTTAGTGAAATACAGATCTGCATTACATGTGCTTCCTGCCTCTTAGCCAAATCACCTTCTTTGGAATATTAAGAATTTTTTAAGTCTGAATCCCACATCAGGCTATACCTTTCTCTTACAAAGCAGAGGACGAGCACTACTGAAGTAACTGACCCAGTCTGTGCATTTAGTAGCTCTCCTATGATACGCATTACTTATCCTCACAAAACACCAATAACCGCAGAGTTCTTAATACTCTCAAAGTTGGTAGGATGTTCTTCAATTTAGTATTTAAGCAAGAAATTCGTCACACTGAAAAAACACGTGTCAAAAGTGTACTAGATACAGCACATTTTTTTTCTCTGGAATACAAAAAGAATAGAATTTGATAAATCTTATCTGTCCTTCACCATTAGGCTTGAAAGCCACTACTTAAGACCAAGGGCCACAACAGATCGAGAATTGAATCCGCCTTTCGCTGTAATCAATGGCAAGATTCCAATCAAGAAGACTGGGCAAGCCACTTAGAGCTCCTAAATAAAAGATCTCAATTGTGGTCACAATAAATGCATTTCATATAAGATTCTAGACAACTGCTAGAGGAAAACGTTTTCATTGTTTTTTTGGTCTCATGAGCTCTATCTCAAAATTGTACAGATTTTTTTTCCACATTTTTCTGTATTTTCCAGTCAGTTCATGAAAGTAGAATAAAAGACCATGCATATCAGAATCTGTTCTTGATGTATTGTCTTTCAGCATTTTTATGTTCCTAGTTGTTATAAGACTGTTACACAAGTGCAGTATTGAAGTCAGACTGGTTTATTGGAGATTTACTAATGTTATGTTATTTAACATATTTTTAAATCTGGTAAAAGAATGAAGGATGCATCACCTAATTGCAGTTGGAAACAACTTTTCTTCTCTTAATAGATACTTAAATGCTTATCTTAACAAATACTTCTCTTAATAAATACATTTATATGTGGTTTTCCTATTCACAGGCAATGAGGAAGCAAGAATAAAAGCAAAGGGTAAAACTGGAAACCAAGTCTCAGAAATGTTAAAAGTATAATAAGAGAAGAAAAATAATACCTACATCTCATATCAGATATTCTAATATCAAGGTGACATAAATTTATAACATTTCTTCCACATTTTCAGATGGGAATTTATCTAAAATTATGCCAGTTAACAAGCATAAAGGCAAGTATCAAAAGTAACTCAAAATATCTACAGTCAACTAAACATAAAATGTAATTATAATGTTAAATCAACAACTCATGGAATGACTCAGCTTTAGGTCACAGGTTTCTGAAGCTTTTCAAAAATATTTCTAAGTCACAGCAGCTTTCTGAATACTTAATTCACACTTCTTAAAAGGACATTATCTAAGGATGCACTCAAAAGTGAAAATACATAATAGAGTGCTGTTTCTCTGTACACAAATCTCTAGATCCTTGCATCAAGCTGGATTTTACTCTTGAGGTGTTACTCACTTGTTTGGGAGATCAAAAAATAAAAAATTAATAGAAGTAACTGAAGGAAATCTACCCAAAGTCTTCACAAGTGATGAAGTAACTCCCACTGATCCTTTAACATATATATATATATATATATATATATATATATATAACATCTATAACACTCACATAACTGAAATGCACGGGGGCAGGTTTTCAAATCTTTTTCTCCACTTTGTCCAGAGGCCGAAGGATCATGAAGAGNATCTTCACAAGTGATAAAGTAACTCTCACTGATCCTATAACATATATATATATATATATATATATATATATAACATCTATAACAATCACTTAACTGAAATACATGGGGGCAGGTTTTCAAATCTTTTTCTCCACTTTGTCCAGAGGCCGAAGGATCATGAAGAGGCTTATACTTTGTGTAAACCCAAGAAACAGCACCACAAAATCTGCAAATCTGCATGACTTCCTTTGTCTTTTTGTTTGCCTCTGGCAGAAATAACAATAAAAAACCTCTGAACTAATAAGGCCTTTTTTACATAAACCTTGTGGAAAGTAGGCTGTTTAATGTTTATATCCTCACTATAACATAATAGGGTCCTAAGGCAACTTAACGTGGATTCAATACTTCAAATAACCATATAAATGATTTTTTAATGTACATCAGACTAACTCTTTTTTAATGCAAAAGGACAACTTCATTCCAGCTGAGAGGAATGCCTCATTATTGTGATTACATTGGAATATGATTAACAAATCTTGGCAGAAAAGAGACATCTTCTTTTGTCACCACATAGCACAGTGTAAAGACTATTGCAAAACTCGTTCTTTGATGTGAAGTTTTCTTTTTTTTTTTACCTTTCCTTTAAGTAAATTTCCTATCTTTCTCATTTGATTTCTTAATGACAAGTTAAGAATAAGGCAAGCATGTAAAGTTGAGATGAAAGTCAAGTCTACTCACTGCTATACAGTTCATAAGTGCAGATGTTTGCATTTCTGTCTCCCGTTAGCTAGTTAGACCCCATGCACAATGGCATAAAATCAACTCTTCCCTCATCTTGCAAATTTATTCAGTATTTGAAAACTGTATACTCCATTTTCTCACTCTTTTTACCTAACTAGAAAAACTTCCAAGGTGTTTTGTTTCAATTTATGTGAATTCAGGAAATTCACCTACATTAAAAAAAACAAACAAACAAACAGGTGAATATCATGTCTCACGTATTTACCACCAGTATCCTTGCTGTATTCAATCCAGAGAAAACTCTATAAATATGAGAAAAAATAAATTACACTTCATAGTTTTTTTCTCTACTTTGTTGTTCTGTTCTTATTTAAATGTGAGGAAAAACAAGTTGGAACTAAAATAAGGTCAGTTATTAAAATGAAAAAGACAATGTGCAAATTGCTTGGTGAATATAAATTTATGTTAGTTTATATTCATATTAGCCAAAGATCAAAGTAATTTTAAAGTCCCTAAACCTAATTACAGCAGGTACTTCAGAAAAAAAAATTGTCAAGGCATAGAGTACACCTATTGTACACTACACAAGTACTTTTGAAATAAATATTCAAGAAGTAATAACATTTTAATTAGAACTAAAGAGCCATGTTTACACTTGCCTCAGCAAAAGAGCAACAGGGAAAGAAGTCTGCAAGCAATGCCTTAAATTCACATTTTCATACACATCAAGAACCAAAACAGAGACTTTGTCATTAAGTTAGTTAATATCTAAACGAGATTGTTACTAATCAAATTAATCCCCTTCCTTGTAGACAAACTTTAATGCACCAGGGAAGGTCTTAAAAAAATAGAAGTTTATTAGCTCAATATGAAATATTGGTGAGCTCTCTGATGAACAGCTCTTCATTCCCGTAAAATAATCTTTTCATAAAATAATTTTATTAAGCTATGGCCGTTTAAAAATGAATTTTGTTGCCACGCTGAGGGTCCCAAATTGAAATACATGACATATGCAAACTGACTGAAAGCATACAGTTCCAAGATTCAATTCAAGAAACATGAGGAGATGAAGCTCCCAGTCCTCAAAAGGTTGATACTTGAGGGATAGCCAGAGGCAAAGAAAGAAACTTCATGCTTAATTCATCATTGCTGGTCTGTTTGTGATTAACTGATGGTTGTTGGCAGTTATGAACGAAAAATAGTGATTTAAAGCTTCAGGAGGAAAGAAAAAACTTTGTAACTTTCATGAAGGACATTAGAGTATTGAATTATTTTAAAAAGTAAATTCATTAAAAGTGAAGGACTTTTTCCTCCACAAATAAGCAGAACAAATAAACAGATTGATGCTATGATTGGAGAGTATTCAGACTGTCAAGAATATAGGCTGAAACAGTCCACAGAACCATTATATTCTCAGCAAGCACTAGAATAACCTTGGCTGAACAGCACTGACTATTTTTGTATCTTAGGGAAAAATAATGTATAAGACTTGATGGGACAGTATACAGAGATCCTTGATCTAAGAGCTACAAAGCTGTTGTATTGACATGGTATGCACAGTAGAAAGCGATTCATTTATTTATTTATTTTATCTCCTAAAAGACTATTCTTCTACAAAATATTTCACAAAGGAAGAAAAAAAAATCTTGGAAAAGGCCAAGTTCGTTTTTCAGTAGGTAAAATTTCAAAACTAAAGACACAAAGGTGTGTCTTAGTTTAGGAGGAAGATATAAAAGATATAATGACAATTACACAGAACTTAAGAATTAATAAATAATCTGTCAAGAACTATGCTCATATAAAAATACATCAGAGCACAATCCCTATACGCACCTCTGTGCTAAACGGTGAAGTTGTTTCCAAATGAAAAAAGGGTACGTTGGACAAGAGAGGCAAGCATGTATAAGAATTACTGAGCTGCCACGTCTGAAAGTGGTGAAATGATGCTTTTTCGTTCTGTCTTCTCAGCTATAGCAGCCAAGTGATTCGTGGACATGGTGGGCATTCTGGCAGCAAGGTCTACTAAAGTCAAAGCAATTTACTGTGCAACCGGTGATTAGCAGCACTAATAAGCTGCTTTGAATTCTTGGGGCTCCTTGATTCCTTTTCTAGAGATGAGCTAGGGAGCATAAATGTGTTTTAACCTGAGAGCTCCTTTCACTAGCAGCACTGACTGCCGTTTCTCCCATCACACTAATATTCCTTATCCAAAGAGAGGAAAATAGCTAATTTTTATTTCATTGTTCTTTCACTGCTGTCTTAGTGATGAATACAGTTTATGTCAGGACTGTTAAGTTCTGTGTCAAGAAGTATCTGTAAGAAGCTGCTCATTTGGCTGGAGAATGCTAAAGATTTTTGATTCTAATGCATTTACCAGGACGTACATCATCCATTTCCTATAATAACTGTTAGGTCTCTGAATCATTTAGGTGCTGCATATGAAACATTCACCCTAGTAAGCACCACCATGTGTTTTGAAATTAACTTCAATAAAACCCAAATTATATTTACAGTCTTCCAAGACTGACAATTCTTACCAAATACTCTCCCATTTATAGTCACATATTAGCTGCACTGCTATCAAATGAATCAAACGCAAGGTTAACAAAAATGATTTCTTCATTACAGATTAATCACTGAATAATCACCCTTAATTGGAATTGTATTAACTTTTCCTTCCAGTTTCTAATAGCTCTGAACTTATTAACTTAAAATACTTTTGGTATTTGGTATGTTCTTTGGTCCCTTTCAGAACTTTGATAATAGATTCAGTTGGCCGAGAAATTGCCTATGACAACACAGATATCAAATAAAACTCTATTTATTATATACTTTTTCTAGTGAAAGAAATGTTTCCAGTAACCCAGAGAAATTATTTTAAGGTTGAACTGAATTGTTTCTGCTCTAGCTGCTCAGATTCACTACTTCTTGATGTAGCTTCTTCTTGAACTTTAAAAAAGTGTGGTAGGTGTACCTAATCTTAGTAAGAAGAAAAAAAAAACCAAAACAAAGCAGCATGTTGATGTGTTGATGCTTTTAGAGTTTTCGCTTTCTGTTGGAAATACCAGAAACCATTTGAGTGGGTGGTTCTAAGTCTTATCAGGTTGCTTAACTGAAGTTAATCAGTATCAACTGTAAAATCAAAGCACACTGTTTTGCTCTTCTGTGCTGTTTATTACAAGCCTCAGAAAACATTTTAGGAGTAAAACCAAAATAAAATAAAAAGCCAACAACTACGTGTACAGATATTTTAGGAAGTAGTTAAAATCAGACTTTCACAGTTAAATTTAATAACAAAACAGCCTGATTTTCAGTAAAGCAGACTTCTCATCCACTTTCACAGAAGAGTAAAGCATTTCTTGGTACACAAGAGAAGACTTTCCTCCCCAGAGACTGTCTAGCCCCATTCATCTTTTTCATGGATTTAAAAATCCAGCATATAAACTTTGATACAAAATTAATTTCACCAGACTTGTATTTGGCAGATCACTCACATTACAGAATTGCACACACATGAACAAAGGTATGCCTTCATCGTTTCAAAATAGAAGAGAATACCCCGTTACCACAACAATGACCCAGAGAGTCGAACTGATTTCTTAACTGATTTATTTTCAAAAGATGGCCAAAATATTGTTTGATAGCCATCGATTGTTTTGCAACTGTTTTTTGGTATTATTTTATTCTCATTTAATTTTAAAATACTTTTTTCATTATTTCTATAAAAGAGAGTCTAACACTTTTTAAAAATTACCAGCTAATACTTGAGAAGGTAACACATACTTTTACTTAACCGTAAATAAGGGCTTATAGGAAGGACATAAGGAAAGAACCATAAAACTATTTATAACTATTTGGAGAACTTTCCTGAAAGCAAAGTACAGTGCAGTCTTACTTGACTGAATGGGCACTGTAATTTTCTCAGAGAATAAGCCAAAATAACCCATCCCATATCAACAGTTTTGCGCTGTGTCTTCAAGAACATTGTGAACATTAGGTTATAAAACAGGAAGACAGAAGAGAAATTGTTATCACACCTGGGGACCCTGACGTTATCCCCTTTTAAAACTCTCTGATATTTATTTTATTTCTTTGAGCTATATACAAATATAGATATGTATAAAATATCTCATTAGTCTTCCAAAATAATTTGCTGCAATATTCTACATTACAAAATCACTTGAGCCAGAGTTTTAACAATCAAAATTTGAAATTAAAACTTCATGAAATATTTTATAGTATAAGTATACATTTACAGAGGAATTTAAATCTATTTTTACGGTCATTGAGCAACAAAGTTTGAAATTAACTTGCTTATCCATTGCTTTAATGTATTATTTCAAACACCTTTCAAATGCATCACATTCAATATATTTCTGAGGTTGCTCTGACCCCATTGGTCTAAATTCCCTTAGCATTTAAAATCTGCTGAAGAAACTGTGTGTTCCAAATGACAGATAAATATAAATATCATAAAATATTGTGCAAATGCATTAACCTGCAGATGCCTGGCTTGTTTATTTACAAAACAAAGCAACTTTGTAGACTTTCTCCTTGAATTCGAAGTATAAAAGACATTCAGCATATTTAAAATTTAAGAAATTACTATCTACCTTCCAATTTCCCTTGAAAGTATTAACTTTCCTTAAAAATTAAAACTGCCTCCATGGCAAGCTCTTTATAGCATTTTGCTTCTTCAGTACTGTCAGAAGGCCTTCAGAGAGGCTCTGGTTTCTGTCTTAAGTACAGGTAAACAGGGAAAGTGTGGCAGCATCATGCACGCTCCTCTGTGAGAAAAAGGATGAAAAGATGTTTGTCGCAACCTATTGCAGCAGCAGTACGGAAGCAAGAAGAAAGGAGCCCTGCTAGAGTCCTAGGTTTTCTTTCTGATCCTTGTCAATTTGTGGCTTTGATCTGCAACAAACAACTATTCTGTGAAATGTAGAGGTATTAAGGATGAAAAGAACACCACTTCTAGATACAGAATGCTTTGGAGAAATGGATTTGTTTGGAGTTTTTTTTTTCCTTCAGGTCCCTTTTTCCTTCAGGTCGCTTTCTCTCAAACACTTCTTTGGAGTTTTCCTACGTGAAAACGTGAGGCTAGAAAATTAAAGAAGTATGCCAATATTTATTTGAGGATTCTTATAAAGACTTGGATTTTTAATTAAAAAATTTAAAAATCACTGTGTTCCTCCTAAACTGCCTATTAAACTACACCTAAGATAGCTAGGTATCTATCAATATATGCATATATACATATATCATGACTGTCCATTAGATAAAAATCATGGTAAACCAAACCCCAAATTTCATCAGGAAAAAATTGAAACAAAGGAAAAAATAAATAAGACAACAGGATTAGTACAGTTTCTACAAAATTCTACCACCATAATTAATACAGATATTTGCAAGCTCTTACGGTATAGAATTAAACAAATGGGAGGATTTATTTTATAGTAAAGAGTTCAATAATCCCTGCAATATTTGTGCTTATCCTTCCATGTATGGAGAAAAAGACAAACTCAGGAAGGTCCCAGGGGCTCTCGGGGACCTCCAGGCTGCAAACTAAAGATCATTTGGCTGAGGTGTAAGAGGCCAAAGTAACCGAAATGGCTGAGTTCTAGAGCCAGAGGAAGATTGTGGTTATAAAACTTGTGCAAGTAGATAGAAACCCACATTCTCAGAGCTGATGTGAAATACCCTTATCTCAGGCAAAACAAGACACTGTTCCTACAAGGGTGTTTTTTTGAATCCATGCCAGATACACCTGCTTTGCTGCAAGGCACACGACATTTGCCTAGTATTAATGTCCTCACAGGGGGGAAGCAGCTTCACGAACATAAATGAGGTTACAGCCCCACACCAGAAAGTGTCAAGATCCTCTTAAAACCTCAGCCAAATACTAAGTCTGAAACATTTTGTGCTATCGTCCCTGCGATCTGCTTTTCCACTCCGTTTCATGTCAGGCTGTGAAACCATGATGTGTTTCCTCTGCACCTTGCACAAACAGAGCTCACTTTGAGAGCAGAACATTTAATATAAAACCTGAGCTTCCACTCAGAAGCTACGAGCAGAGGAGAAACCAATTTTAGGGAAAGTTGTGACTCAAAAATGTATTGCACTATAAACCCATAGTCTATACTCTAAGTTAATTAAAAAATATATAATTGTCATACAGACTGCTTGCTGTTATATAATTTAGGCTCTTAATAAGTCCTTTTTGTTTTATGAAAGAAATTTCCTTTTCTTCTCAGCTTGAGAAATACAACCCCGATAGGACCATACTTTGTATTGATACAAACAGCAAATATACATCATACTTGTTAGGAAAGTATTTATTAATAATGAATACACATAAGTGTAAAAAAAAGGAGGAGTGTGGGAGAAATGGCAATTGTGAATTAACTAAGATTTAGAGTAATACTTTTTCCCCATGCAAATTCTACCGCTATTTTCTATTAATTAATGTAATTGATAACAGTTATAAAGATATCTGGCATTTTAATCATGCAGATATGTCTTTTGCTGTCAGAAAAGAAAATTAAAACAGTTAGAAGTCTTTTATTTGCAGAGTTAGCTGGAGAGGAATTTTAAAAAGACCTGGTAATAAATGAGAGATACATTCAATTTAAGAGATCACAGATGTAGGTCACAAGGGTTAGAGGACTCAGATGGGGGTGACATTAAAACTGTTTCTTTCTAGATATAAGTAAGTGGAAGCATAAAATGATGGGCTTGGTGGCTCAGAATGCTGTCATTATTACAAGGATTTATGATATATTTGATGTCATTACCATTAAAGAACAGTTACAATACCAAAGTAGCCACTGTACAAGTTACACTTCGCATAGGGATTTTTTTTCATTTAGCTTCATTATGCAGAGATTCCACTTTTTAAAGGAATCTGCTACTGTGCTATATAGTTAATATATCAGATACTTCAAGAAAAGCATGCACTTTTTAAATTAAGTGGAATGTGGGTAATAGAAAGCAGTCAAGTAGCTCTGCTCACTAGAGGAAAGGGAAGATTCCATATGCAGAACGAGACCTGAACTGGATAATTGCCTCTGACCGTTGACAAAATCCAGTAGTACAAAATAGCTTTGTCCCTGCTGAAAGAGTGATGCCCTTAACCATTCCTTTCTTTTGGGAGACATTAAAGATATATTGGAATATTAAAAGAGGAGCACTCAAAGGAAGCCACTAAAATCTTGGACTTCCACAATATGTATGCCAAGCTCTTTTGGGTATTTCTAGTTCAAAGACAGAAGACGGACAAATGCTCCTTGATACTTTGCCTATTCTTTTATGATGCAGTTGGTCTTGAAGACCTCCTGCTGTTTGTGGACATTTTTCCTACTCACAGTGAAAGAAATAGAGAAAACACTAATTTTATTCTTGTATGAATAAAGCCAATTCATCCTTTTCTTTCTGAGGATATCTGCCACAACTCAATTCATCTTCTCCACTGCCTATTATTTTTTTCAATTAATAAAACAAAAATGCTTAAGGGGAGGTATATGGGAGTAATGGTGTGGTCACCAGGTCCAGATGCCAGGCTGCAGGATTTTAGGTAGTTCCTTAACATCAGAGGGTGCTAACAATTGGAGAGAGAACCCTGGGTATATTCCTACTCTGCAGATGAAAAATTTTGAAAGCTAAAGAGGTCATGATGTTTAAATCAAATATGAAAACGTGCACTGCCTTTTTGGAAGGAATCCCGTGTTCCTCCGGGTGGTCTGGATCAAAACCAGAGAGAAATACTCAGTGGGTATAGACCAACAGAAGGTTAGCCAAGACTTGTGGAAAAATTTGCTAATAGAAAACAAAATTAAAATATGTGGTCATCAGCAGGTGTCAGACCCTCCAGGCAGCATCCAAACTGGTAAGATAAGTTGAAAGATAAGAAATACATGGAAGGAAATTAATATTATTATTTTTTTTTTCCCTGCAGATTCAGAGGCCACATATATGAGTCACAGAAGAACACACAAAGAAATAACTTGTCAAATAAAATATCTCTTTTTTTTCTCCTAGACATACTCTGAAACGGAAACATTCCATTTTCTGAGGTAAGCATTTCTGAAATTCTTATTTTGTTCTATGGATCACATGACAGGTACAAAGGAAAAGGACTCTGTTTTTCAACAGGAACTGAGAAAGTGAACACTTGAGGCTCTCACTCACCTCTCATTTCTTAGCACACTTGAAGAATTGATATGTTCTGTTGTAAAGCATCTTTATATTCCGCTTTATATTCCACTAAATATTCTTAACATTCTTGTGAGAAATCAGCCAGCTATTTCTTAAAATAATGCATACTTAGTCTGTGCTACCACCAACAGACATCTTTCTGGAGTATTAAATTAAAACCAAAATGCACAAAAACCATCAGTAGCAAGTTTCCTTCCACCTTCATATGAGGCGCTGATTAGCTACTGCTTTCGTAACTGCAGAGCCCTCAGCCAGCCAGAGAATCCTGGTGCTGGACAACAGCATTTGAAAACTTCATTCTGGTACTGTACTATTGTGGCACTCACTGCTGACAGTGAGATTTTGTGACTTTTAGGGCTTTTATTCCATTGAAATATACACAGACATCTTTGTGGCACATTGTGCTGAGAGTCAATATTTCTTATAGCTCTGTATTGCTATGTTGAATTAATAAAGGTTTGAGGATTTTTTTAAAAACTGCACTTTTTATCAATGAAACTTGAAAGAGGGAAAGAAATCAGGTAACATCATGCATATCTGTTTTCAATAATAACAAATAAAATGAAAAAGTTTTGAAGAAATCTGACAGAAATAAAAGTTGGTTTCAGGCTTCTATAACTAATAAAAACTTATAAAACAGTAATACGTAGACGTACAGACAGATACACACAAAAAATGTAAAGGTTAGAAAATAAGACAAGCTATTGCTCTCCTGAATCTGGTACACACATTTACTCCTTAAAAAAAAACAAAACAAACAAACAAAACAAAAAAAAACCCCAAAACAAACAAACAAAAAAAAATAAAACAAAATAAAACCACAGCAAAGTATAGAAAGACCTTGAGTGTGACTTGAAAACATTACAAATAAATATTAACTTTATCATTTAAGTAAAAATCTCAGATTAAGTGAATCCTTTTGGAAATACTGTTAGGAACAGTATTTCAATTGAAATGGTGGTATTCTTATGAGGCTTGGTGCTGACTCAGCTTCATGTCTTTTTGAATAAATGTTCTATCTGTGTGTGTGAGCACAAAAGTGAATCAGACTCATCCTTTTGGTCTCTGAAGTTTAGAATCCAGCAAATCAACCACAGTGCAGAAAAAGATATCTGAGATTAAAATATCTAATATATATATATATATATATTTAAATCTAGAATCTGTAGAACATTAGATTGAAACGTAAGAAGCAAAGCAAGAAAGCCAACATCCAGCAGAGATATATTCTGACTTAAACTCTAGTTGTAAACCATGGAGGGAAAAAAAAAGAGAGCAGAAAATTGCTGGAGGGTAACAGGAAAAGTAAATTACAGGAAAGATGTTTTCAGGAAATCTGAAATCAGTTCTCTGTCCCAAAATATTATTTTTGAATCTTTAAAGTCAGCAAATTTAACTATACCTTTCTCAATTATTTTTCTTCTTTTTTCTAAGTTAGAGAAAGGAAACATTTCCACATTTTTAAAATAATTTTAATTCCTAGCTAAATCTAATACTCCTTCCCGGTGAACATTTTCTTAGTTTGAATAAGTAGGCTGGTCAATTCATCAAGGCCAAACAACTACAGCATGGGGAAAATGTTGTCCTTTTTTTAAGGAGATTTCTTCCTTGGAATGCTAGACAAGCTTGTAAGAGTCAATATACTTTGGAGAGTATATTATCAGAGTTCCAAATAAAAGATTGCGTGGAATTATTTGCACTATGCAGACACATAGGCGATCCTTAGACAGATATTGAAAAACTTTCATAAGTGTCAGAGAGCAAACACTCGATATTTTTCAGAAATTCAGGATCCCAAAAAATTACATTAGCTAATGGATGTTTAATAAAGATATAATTCCAACAACATTAATGTGAAATGTGAATAACAGCTTTTGTATCCGCAAACTTTCGTGCTGCAACACCATTTACTCTTCAAAGCAACAAACGCCTTTACCAGTTACAGATCCCTTTCAATGGTACCCTGCTAGTAAAAGGGATTGCTGCGCACAGACACGTTACCTGTCTTCACCTGCTTTGACCCATCTGCAGGATGCTGAGGCGGCAGGGTGGAAGATCCCTGCCTACACTTTTAACCGTCTTTGGCGTCTCTGGGGAGGCTTTCCTGAGCCTGCCAAAGCAAGCTGGTGTGCGCATGGAAAGCGCTTGTGTTTGTTTTATGCTATCAAGTATCAAAGTACCCACGGCTTGTTCCCTCTTGCAGAACGTTTACTGAACGTTGATGACAAAGCTGCATTTTTGGATATCAGGTAAAGAAGCCATTTAAGGATATCAGTCAGATTTCACATATCATGGTGGATAGTGTAAACATAAAAACCCCTGTAACATTGAACTAGCTCATATTTTATTTAATAATTCACTTTGTGATTCAAAAAGTCAGGAAAACATGAGCAAATTACCAAAGAACAAATCGGACCTTCCCCCAGGCATCCTTAAATTATTCATCAATCATTTTAGGAAAAATAGTTAAACATAGTTTACTCCACTTAGAAGCTATTTCATGTATTTTTGTGCTTTAAGCAGCAAATATTAGATAAAATTTCTGCTAGTGTAAGCAGAGACATTTAGAATTGACATTCCATTCCGAGATAAATAAAGGGTTCTTTAGACACTGCTCAAGCCAGTATAAGAAAATATATTTTTTAATTGTATAACACACATAACTTTCTAACCCAAAATTAGAATCAGGCAAAAATGACTGGGAAAAAAAAAAAAAAAAAAAAAAAAGGAAGGGGAGACCGGGGAAAGAAA
>VZRN01003686.1:998302-1060400 GCA_013397935.1 Dasyornis broadbenti
AAAAAAAAAAAAAAGAGGAAGGGAGATCCAGGCAAGGATACATTGAAAAAAAAGAAAAATCATTTAATAGGCAACAGAGTGGAACATTAGGAAGGGAGAAAATGCTGTCAGGAAAAACCTCTCTTCAGAAGAAACACGAGTCAATTAGAAGTGACCACTCATGCAGTAACAGACACCTGGAGTGGAAAGCAGCAAGATAAATTCAGTATATCAAAGATACAGCATATGCACTGTTTAAGCTAAGATAAAGTATCATCTGCCCCTGAAAGTGAAGAAGAAATATTGGATATTAGAAAACTTGAGGAATTCATAATGCAAGCTCTATGTGTTGCTTAAATGTCACCTATCCAGTTCTATAAATAGTAATTACAAAATTTTTCCGATCTACTGTTGTGAGAAATAGCTGGATTAATATTTTGTAATGAGATTTTTATTTTTATATAAGTATACATAAAAAAAATAGTTTCTTTGGTTTATAAATCTGTTTTTTACATAGAGCAGGAAATAATACAAAAGTAGATTGAAAAGCCTACACAAGACAATAAAAATTGGAAGACCATACTTTTTACGCTGTTTGGGACTTCAATGCCAAACACAGAAAATACATTGCTCTTAAACATAAGTTCCTCTACTATTTACAGGTGAAAAGAGACTCTTAATTTTTCCTATATTTTCTCTTTTTTTTCCCCCTAACCTAAGCCTTGATTTATATCAGTCCACTTTTAGTTCAATAGAGATGCTGATGATGGGAAAATCTTTCACACCAGATGCTTTCACATGTTTCCCACCTTTTCACGTCAGTTTGATCAGTATCTCCTTTTGTCATTAATTGGTTTTCCCTATCTTTTTTCAAATACTCAGTTGTGATAGTCTCCTGTAATAACTGCAGAGTCCGAAATCCAGGAAACTGATGAAATTGTTCATATGGGTAATTTCTGAGACGTGAACTTGGCCCTCGTTTTTTCTGGCTTTGTTAGTTTTGTTGTTGTTTTTAAACAGAGCCATTTATACAGAACAGGACTGGCAGGAAATAAATCATGATGGCAATGGCATGAAACCTCACTGGACACTGTTAGTCCATGTGAAAACAAGTAGGAGGTATGTGCCAAGTTGGAAAAAATCGTCCAGGCACAGTAAAACTCCAGGGCAACCTGTTTTTAACCTTTAGAAAAAGTAGAGTGAAGGAAACAAGGTATTCTTTTATCCAGATCCTTATTTATTTTTTAAAGATTATGTAGAGACTCATTCACCCTTTTAATATTACTTTAAATTGGTTTATTTGTGTAAAAAAAGAAAATTATATTTTTCTCTTTTTCTACATCAAAGGGATCATGTATTTTGGTTTCTTTCACCCACCTATTTACAAGATCCCATATGTGGTAATTTCAGAAGATGCCCAAAGCAGGTGATCTTCTGGAAGTTTTGACTGAAGCTTTTGGAACAGGTAATTTAAAAGTTTTTTTTTTTTTTTTTTTTTTTTTTTTTTTTAATGGAAATTGATAATATTTATTATTAATATAGATTTTAAAATGTTTAATACAGAATTCATATCCCCTAACTACTGCATGGTGTAATTTGTGCTTACCATGGCTGAGATAATTACAAAGTCAGCTTCTAAATTGCCTTGTCAATTTGCCAGGAACAAATTTTTACTTAAATGATACTCTTTACTGCTGTATGCACATTAGATTGAACAAGCTAAGGAGGGCAGATTTTTTATTTTGCTTGAAAAAATTATTTATCTCGCAATAGAACTGGGTCTGGATTATTTGAGGATTATAATTATGCTCATCTCATAGCTTGTCTTTTTATTTTCATTTGTAAGAGAAATACTGATAATCTTTGAGTTTAAGCACAAAAGTGTCAACTGCTTATCAATTTGAATATGGTTATTCTCCCCTCTTATTCTTCAAGAATAGATTTATTGATTTTATGTTTTTATTACCATTTGTCATGTTTGTTTGGCATTCTAGAGTAGATAAAAATTTACCAGGTTGCCTGCCGCACAGACACACCCATGGTGGCACTCGTGAGTTTGTGCATTTGACCGTGAAAATGTGAATAAGTGAAATCAGTTTGCTTTAAAAAAAAAAGCACCTCTCCATCCTTTAGAATCTTACACTAAGATTTTCCACAACCATGAAGTTTTAGTCTCTACATAGCTGTCTACATGCCCATTTCTAACAAAACTGCTTTCTCTGGTCTGCCTTTGTCACAGCCTCTCTTTGCCTACGGTCACACATTGCTCTTCACCGGCTGTGTAGGGGAGTGTGAGTCTGTTCCAGGTATCTGCATTTTGAATACTTTAATAACTTTTGATCCTAAATGGTAAATCCGAATCTATTCCTAGATCAAAAAGTATCATTTCAAATATTTACTGGGCTGCCACCCTAAAGGGTACGGGACTGTGATCATCCTACCATCGAGTTCATGAATTGTCACCCAAATTCAAATTTTCAAAGAAGGATCAATCAGAAGAAGGAGAGATAGGCATAAAAACTGAGACGTATGGACACAGAGTAATTTTTAGATAACTGGAACCTCAGTACTTCTCACTAAGTAAATAAAATTACTTTTGGCCTCTTTCGCAGCGTTGACTGTCACTATTCTATCAACACCAAAAATAGCAACGGAAAGTAGGGGATTTGGCAGTATTACAACAGGTAGGAGGAAATATAAAGGAGGTGAGATAGCGTAGGTGTGAGGTTTGGCATGATTTGGATAAATGCCTTTAGGAGCCCACCAAATTACACAAACTGAACATTCCTGCTCTGAACCCTACCCATCCTATAAATACTTAGTAACAACCAAACAAAAAACCAGAAGCATTTCTTTAAAATCATACTTATTTCTCGTGGAATTATAGAAACATAGAATACTTTGAGTTGGGAGAGATCTTCAAAATCATCTCATTCTCATCCCCCTACTGTGGACAGGGAAACCTTCCACTAGACCAGGTTACTCAGAGCCCTATCCAACCTGGCACTTCCAGGCATAGGGCATCCAAAACTTCTCTGGGCAACCTGTTCCAGAGACTCACTGTAAAGAATATAACTTTAATCATGATTAACTTTTTATTATTTTTAGAATCTAGTCCTAAGTCACTCACTAAAAGCAGATATTTGCTCCTACAATAAAAGCAATTTTGACTTCCTAATTGTATTTTCTGACATAATTTAACTAGCCAGCCTTATATTAATAATAGAATAATTAATTTTAGTGACATTATTGATTTAGGAATAGATATAAAAAAATAATAAATCTGTGGTTCAAACGTTCCTCCAATGTACTCATTCCTGTTCCTTTTCTCGTTTGTCTCTTTTAAAATGTCCAATCTTTTTTTTCCTACATCTGACACTGCCATTTCTGTAAAAACATGGTTTAACATGGACAAGAGAAAACATTCCTCATAGGTATTATGTCTATCTTGGTTACTTCTCCAGACCTGATTTCAAATATTAAATTATTCAAAAAGGTCTCTGGGTCTCTGGGATCTGTAACATTTTCAGTTGTGGCATCAATCCCAATTGCTTCAGTTTTTATTAACAATGCAACGATAAATTATTACACAGCAACTTCTTCATAAAAAATATGCAGAAACTTATTGCCAGATTCTCATTTGCTCTTAACTGTTTCATTTTGGAAAAGCTCTTTTCCACTCACATTTTCTTAAAACATGAAGGATCAGCTGTTGCCAGGGAGAACCGGTGGATATGCAACCCATACAAACATTTCCTGCATGAATTGCATTCAGGTATAGGAAAGCAGCAAACCGTAGCAGAAACACCCTACACCTCTTGCAAATACTGACAGTTCTATTGACTTTTTAATGTTAAATACCAATATCTGACCCAAATTGGTACTCTGCTTCGCACTAGGTCAGCTAGGCATGGTGGTTCTTGGCGCAGAAAAGTGGAAGAGAGCAAAAACACGCAAGGGGACAATTCACAAAGATGTCTTAAATGAAATTGTGTGAAATTCACCTAAAAATTAAAAAAAAAAATAATAAAAAAAAATCTTTCCTACCGTTTTTTATTTGAAGACTGCATATCATAGGTACAAACATAAGCAAGCAAATTTTAAGACTGAAGGTAAAACAAGGCTGGATATTTGTTTTATCTTACCAAAAGAAATGAAGAAATAAATGAAGAAATGAAAGGAAATCAGTACATTATGTCAAAAGCATTTGCAAGTTTGATTTATTTTTTAACCACAAAAGCCAGACAAGGTAATGTGGTAAAGAAAACCTTAAAGGTATTATGACTTCTTTGTTATGCTACTATAGAAATAAAATACACCTCTGTCTGATAATCTTTCTCTTGAATAAGAATCCACCTTGGTATTTTATGACAGAACTAAATGTTCTTTTGTAAAAGAAATATTAAGAAGCATGACAAACAATGGAAAAAAATCTACAGTGAATTCTAACATAACATACAATAGCTTCATTGATTTGCAGTTATTAAAAAAAAAAAAAAAACAAAACCACAAAACCCAAACCCCCTTGAACTTTAGTTGTTGTATTTCTGGGCAGTTATATTTGCTGTTCTTAAAATTAAACTCACATTTCCAAGTTTCCCCTGGCAGAACCAATATTTAGAATAATCTTCCTGAGTGTCAGGGAAACTATGAAATCCTAGGTCTGGAGGATTCTCTTCAGTACTTTTAGTTGGAAAGTTCATGTTAACATATTCCAGATACTTCAAAGCTTGAAACTTAAATTTTCTTTTCAGCAGTTTTCTACTGCCCGAGTATATTAGAAATGGATAACATCACAGAGTAATAGTGCAAACTCTACAATTTAATGTGAGAACAGGTCTACTGAGAAGAATGTGAAAGGCTTGGTTTTTTCAGATGTTTATTTCAGTAGTTCTACATCATATTGCCTTGTATTCACAAAGGGAATTAAGCAGTTACATACTGTGAAAATGACAAAATAATATATACCTGAATAAAAAATAATGAAAAAATAATTTACTTAGCAAACAAGAAGTGGTATCATCTTATGAAACAATAACACTGGAAAAATTTTACAGTGAAACAAATGGATATATCTGTTTAAGAGAGCGCTCAACACAAATGTATCTCAAAGAAATTTGCAAAATCCCGTGTTTAAATTAGTTACAACAATGAAAGTAAGAGATACTTATAAAAGGAGATAAAATGTAAAAGATTTCAAAACATAGAATTGAACCATTTACTGAGAAAAGGAATACATTAAGAAGTACTTTAATTACTTCCTGTTAAAATTATTCTTTATGTTAATTTCCTCCATTTTTAGTATCAAGAGGAAAATAGAAAGAGAGACTACTTTAGACCCAAGAGTTTAATCTAGATACAAACTACTCATCATTCAAGCAATAGATTAAAGAAACATAAACCTAACCTGCATTTTTTTGTAGAGGGCAAAAGCTTTTATCTAATTGTCAGTTCAGTTAGTCTCAAAAAGTTTTGAAAATACACCAATTCATCATTCTGCTCTGAAGTCATATTAATATTTCTCAAGATCATCAAAGTATATCAGAAGCATTTGCTATCTGCATCCATGTGAACCACAAATTCTTTAAAATCTTTTTAAAAGGATTCAGTCCTGTACTTGGATCTAATCTTAATAAGAAGTGATTTCAGATAAGAAATCACACTTTAAAAAGCCACGTTGAAGAACTATAGCTCTTTCTGGAAACTTGCACCTTATTTTTGAACAACAGTTTTTTTGTTGTATTACCACTTCGGAGATTAGCTATAAAAACTTATTCTTACTTTAAAAGCAACGTGTTTTTAAAATGAAGGCAGTTCTGCAAATTGAAACTTTATCTCTTATGCTAGAAGTGGTTGCAAAGTTGTGCCAAACAACTTAACTGCATTTGTCATATTGAGTCTTTGAAATAATCTGTCTTCACTGAATCTTGACCACACTAATTTTGTGGGGAGTTTTGCTATATTTTTGAGTCTGACATTTAAGTTTCTGAAATTCTACATTCATTATCTATGGGCTGAATCACCTTCTCTAAATAGGTATTTTTCTGCATTAACTTGTGCATTGATGGTTACAAATCAAAATATTAAAGAAAAAATCAAACTCTATCATGCAAAAGGCCATGACAGCTGTCTCTGACACTTTCAACTCTTATGAATTAATCATATATATGCCCAGTATAAACACACACTTCTTGTGGTAATTTTAGTTTGGAAGAAATAAAGCAAAACATCACTCTTTTGAAGGAAAAAAAAATATACTGATTTGGTACCATTTTGGTCCCCAAAACTCTCATTTTCTTTCACTGACAGGTTTTGTCACTTCTGTTTTTTGAAGCATGTGCACACACTTGCCACAAAATCATTTTAACGCTCCCTTATCCATCCATGTTACCTCCTAAATGTAACAACACAAAATCATCTTAAAAACCTCACTAGTTTTTCGAGTGAGACTAAATTTAGAATAAACATAGGATTTTCATGTACTTTGAACCAGAGATATTTTACTCTCACAGTCGATGTTCACGGTGCTGTGTGAATCCTGGAGACACTAAGGGGCAGTTCCTAACTGCCAAGGGTTTGAACGTTCTTTGCACGATTTGGATTACAGACACATCACCTGAAAGACAACTGAAGGAGTGCTCTTACAGTAACCAAGATCTTTATTTTATTCAAGTGTGGAAGCAAACAGTTAGTTCATTTTCCAGACAGCTTTACAGAACAGGAGAATGTTTCCCATTCACGCACTGTTTAAAATTCCATGTAAAGAGGCATTCACAGTTTCATCTTTCCTGAGAAGCACTGGACAAACAGCCTATAAATGACAATTGTGCATACATTTGTCAGGGGGTTGTGAGTCAGTCACAAGCTTGAGATGAGGATTTCCATCCTATTACCTCTTTTTTCTTCATATGCTTTGGACAACAGACAGCACAAGGTTTGTAAATGCTGCAATTAGGCTTTATCAAAACACAGAAAATAAGATATTGAATAAATTAAATAAAATATCTCATAAGCAATTCTACCCATTCCAATGGTTTGTTGGAGGAAATGTCATCCTCTTGATTCTTTCTTTCCTTTTCAGCAACTTTCTTTGATTTACAGGGAAAACAGTTTCCATGTCCTTCCTGAGAGTCCCAAATGAAGTTTCTTGTGTCTGTGACTTACTAGCTGAAAAGCTACTCTGCTCCTGTCAGCAATCTCCCAGCTTTTTCCATTTTGTAGGCTTTCTTCTTGGATTTTACACATCTGTCTGTTTCACACTACACTCCAAATGTTCTCCTGAGCTGAGTGTTGTGAATTCTCAGGGAAGGAGAACTTTCCTCTCTGTGAAAAATTTCTCCTCTTTGAAGTGGAATCAACGACAATACCACAGTCAGAGAATCTTCCTCTCTGCTACTTGGCTACATCTATTTAACCAAAAAAGCACGTATACAACAAACTGAACGAGGAAGCTAGGCAGTTAGGCCATCTGTTAGTGTCACAGAATAATTGATTACGTGCCATTTTGCTTTTTCTAATTAAGTATCTACATTTTGGGATATTGAATGAGCAGAAATAATTCAAAACGCTTCAAACCTTAAGTGCTACTATCATTGTCATTCTGCTAAGTAAGAACAGAGACCTTATGTATAATTCCGTGTTACTGACTTGGCTATAGACTTAACTGAAGCACAAAAATGCAACAGATCTGTATAATATTGGTAGAATCGTCATAGGCTGAAGGAATGCTATAATTTTTCTTTTACCTTGTTCAGGCCTTGATTCATCATTGCCTCTTCCTCGTACCATAACATGCAGTTAATTAATGAAAACTGAGTCTGTGGATCATGTTAGCACTTACAAACTATGAAAGAGTCCAAAAAGTTATCCATCACCAAAACCAATAGGTTTACTGACATACTGTCCCTTAAAATCTCAAGAACTGCTTAAAATAATGAAATTCCTATTGTTGAAGCAACTGGGACAAATGTTGTGCAAATAACATCAATTTAGGCATAGTATTAATATTGGATTCTCATTTTCTCAAAAAGCTCAGTAATTATAATAAAAAAACCTATTGTGAAGTGAGAAGCTGATAAGAATCGAAATTCAGAAGATTCTTGAGCTGTATCCAAATTAATAGAAGTCATTCTGGGAAGAAAATCTCTTCTAATTTATATAGACATTAGCAGCATAGCAGCACAGTAAGACTGAAAAAATGTACTCATCTGGTACATTTCTAGCAAAGACTTTAAAAGCTGCTCTACCATAGATACCATTTAAAATGGAAACCATTTTTTTTCCCTCAGTACAAGCTGAAATACTACACAAAAGTGTTTTATCATGTTAAGGATTAAAAAAAATTAACCTGGGGTCTTTTTAGTTAAGTGTGAAAATTTTCCACCCCTATCATGACACTAATATGTAACATGAGCTGATCCATAAGTAGATTAATGAACTTAAACAAGTAGCTTGGAAATTTGCACTCTAGTTAAGACTGTGAGTGTTGGAATTTGACTGGAATTTGACTGGAATTTGACTGGAATTTGACTGGAATGCTCTGCTTAAGAGCTATTTGCTGAAGGTGGGTAATCAGCTCGTAAAATCCCATCTTGTAGGCTTTGTCGGTTGCTGTCCTGGAGAGAAACACTCATTGACGTCACCCTTGTTTTTTGGGGACTGCGTAAAGAAAAACCTCGCTGTGCGTGTGCAGATTTACAGCACCAAGAAGATTCTGGCTCTCCTCTGGCCCGGAGTGCCTGAATAACTCAGAAAGGCTGTCTGTGTCTGAGCACCCAGCCACAAGTTAGGTGGGTATTAAAGAACAAAACTCTGCCAAAGTCTGCAGTGGTTCTCCTTGCACTGGCACCTAATTTTGCACCTGTTTTCATACTTGCTAAGAAAATACTGGACATTTTGGTAGGAATTTGGATGAAAGTAACTAAAAGGAAGGTGTTATCTTGATCTATCAGGCTATGTAAAAATAATTTTTTTGCTTGATAAGGGAAGCAGTAAAAAAGACTGACAATTCTGCATAAACAATTTGTACTGCACATAATATATTCTATGTGTATATGTAAACACTTGTGATAATAAAATTATCAGTGCTTCAAATATGCTTTAGTTTGTTGTTGCTCTTTGTTTCCTTCTTAAATAGAGTATTAAATACAAATATATTTCTAGAAAAGTGTAACTTGACACACTTAAAATTGAACAATTATATTTTCTATTGTCAGAAAATGTGTCAGGGATCGTTTGCACTTCTGATTCTGTTGCACACAATTTTTCTGCTGTTTACCAGAATAAGATGTTACTTTTAGGACATACCTAACACTGAAAAAGGAAGCCCTCTGAGGAAGCTTTTTATTTAGCTAAAATGTAACCATGCTGCATGTGATGTCAGCTAATTATAATTCATCATCTCTTGCAAAAAAGTCAACATCTTTTCAAATAGTCCCTTTCCCTGCATAGTGACACTTTAATATTATTCTAAGAATATTCTAAGTCAAGGTGAACTGTCACTGTTCTAAAAAAAAAAAAAAATGAGAAAGCTGTCTATTATCTAACAGCTAACACATAGAACGAATCTAAATCACACAGTCAGTGATTCTCAAAGATCAGCTCCTCCAGACTCCAAAAATATATCAAGCCAAAAATGACAGCCAAGAAAATGTGACAGAAGGCCTTTACAGGTGAGCAAGGAGAACCCAGCAAAATTTAAACATAAATGGAAAACATTCAAGAAGGGAAACCAGGGCCTGGTGACCAGAAGGAATATAAAGACGCTTGTCCGAACATGCAAGGGATAGTGTAAAGAAAGAAAAGTCCACCTGGACCTGTGAATCTGCTGAGGTACATGCAGGCAAAGAGGAAGGACTCCTTCTAATGTATTATCAGCAAAAGGAAGATGAGGGAATATGAAGGCTCACCAGTATCTCTGCTGAATAGAGAAGACCTGGTGACAAAATGGGAAGGGCCGAGGTGTCCTATGCCTTGTTCACTTTTGTCTTTGCTGGTTATATGTACCTTCAGTCTTTATTGGCCAATAATAGAGACAAAGATTTTTCACTTCCTCATTAGTGACATGGGTGATTTAAAAAAGCTGTGCAGAGTGTCAAGAATGCATGCGAGAATCCCTGCCTTACAGAGGGAGCTCAAAATCTGCAGAAATGTGTACACTGGAACACCATGAAGTTCCTCAAAGGAAAACACCAACGTGCTGTGGCTGGGGTAGAGCAACATCAGGCACTAATACACACTGGTGGTCAGCTGGACAAGAACCAGCTTTGCAGGGAGGGTCCTGGAGGTACAGGTGAGCAAGCTGACCATGAAATACCAGCCTGGCCTTGCAGCAAAGAAGTCCAAGAGCACCCTGGAATGCATTGTGCAGAGTACGGCCATCAGGTTAGGTGATCCTCTTCCCCTCCACAGCCCTGATGAGACACACCTGGAG
Source organism: Dasyornis broadbenti (assembly GCA_013397935.1). Classification (NCBI taxonomy): domain Eukaryota; kingdom Metazoa; phylum Chordata; class Aves; order Passeriformes; family Dasyornithidae; genus Dasyornis; species Dasyornis broadbenti. The sequence goes on from VZRN01003686.1 coordinate 1,008,714, forward strand.
CATCCTGTTCCAGATTCCCCAGTCTAGGGGAGACTTGGACTTACTGGAGGAAGTCCATCAACATGCCACAAAGATAACTAAGATAATTAAGGCTTTGAAGAACCTTTCATATAAAGAGAGTCTGAGGCCCGGGTCTGTTCAGCTTGGAGAAGAGAGGTCATCTTATCCATGTTAAAGAGAGATGTAAAGAAAGCAGAGCCAGGCTCTTCTCAGTCTTGTTTAGAGACAGGACAAGAGACAGTGGGCACAAGCTGAAGTACAAGAAATTCCTCTAAAACATAATAAAGATATTTTCGCTGTGAGGGTGATCAAACACCGAAGATTTGCCATTTATTTTTGGGACATCCCCATCCCTAGAAATGACCAAAATCCAGCTGGACACAGACCTGCATAACCTGCACTAGCTGGCCATGCTTTGAACATGTTGGGATTGGAGCAGATCCTCCTGCAGGGGCTCTTGCCACCCTCAACCATCCTGCAGTTCTGCTACATTGCTTCTTTGTGTATATACTCTTTTAAAACTCTATACATGCTCAAATAATTTTATTACATAGACTCACAGACTTCAAGATTAATTTAGGGAGGAAAGATATGCAAAAGACATTTGACTAAACCTCCCCAGTCAGAGCAGGGATGTTACATGGCTAAACAAAAGAGATTGTGTCACCAGTTCTCCAAAAAGATCTGGCAGAAGATACAGTAATTAACCAAGGTGCCCATTTCCTACATGTACTCCCACATGTCATTAATTAAAAGGTGCTTTTGTGAGACATTATGTAACTGATTCAATTTTACACAAAATAGAGTGACAAGTATGAAGTTTCAAAATTATTATGTTCCTGGATACAGCTATCTTTAAGAACAGGATTGGTTCTGCTAGTTCTTGCCCAATGTCACTTTAGCTCATTCCAAATAAGTCTGTGGCATGATAAAGAAAAGGATTAAAAAAAATTGTTTGCTCTATCTTTTTTCTTAAGTAATTGAATTATCAGAAACTACTTAACTGAACAGATAAAAGAATCAAAATATATTTGATATTTGAAAAAAATAAAGTTTCTGAAATAATTTGTTTCTTCCAGAAAGTCTCTAATAGAAAATATAGTGATATTTAACTAAAACAGAGAATATCAAGACTGTTGGTACCTTTTAACAATGTATAATATAAAATACTTATAAAATAAAATTAGATTATTTTCATTTTTACATCTTAAGTAAAGAATAAACATTTACAATACAATTTTAAAAGCACAATGTTGCCATGGATTGATATTATTTAATATTTTTTCATATATTACTCTTTGATTGGCTGTTATAAAGATCTTTGTTGGAGCAAGGCTAGAAGATTGCTGCATCGCAAAGCTCAGCATGAATTTCAACTGTGGATTATTTCACATAGCTGCAGCTTTGTAAAGTAATTTTGCCAAAGATCACTTGAAATAACATATAGGATTGTCTGCTGCTTTATTTCAAGAATTGTTTTTCTCCCATTTACATGGACAGCCTCAGAAATATAAATTGCTCCATGACAAATGGAATAGCTGTGCCTTTTTTCCGTGTTATTCACCTTGGTTTTTTTCTTCCTCTGTCGCCACAGAGATTTATGCCCTGGTGAGTGCCTGGAGCTGATAAGAAGGAGTTGCCTTGAGTAAGCAAAACAATTAAGCCCCTAATCAAGAAATGAATTTTCTGTCAATCACTCTTTGATACTACGGGTGACACCTGCCTGGCACTGTCGGTTCTGGTTGACATGGATTTCATGTTAACATAAATCTCTTGACTCAATGATCAGATACGAAGCTGTGAGTCCATCAACTCCTACATGCAAAAATATTTTTTCTGCTTCGGCATGATCATTAACATGTCTATGCTAATGACTTGGAAAGAGTTGTCATTCACTGTACTAAAATATTACTGGAAAGCCAGATTATAGGCTAGTGTGCTGTATTCTGATGTCTTTTGAGGAAAATGGCGACTGTTTAGGACATTACTCAGACCTACTTTCACTAAAACTAAGTACTCATTATCTCGGTTTCTTTTGGTTAAACAATTCTACTCTGTTGTATAGGGAACATGTCTAGGGAAATATGTGGAATATGTTTCTATTTTATTTTCTGGCAAAACCACTTTCCACGTTTGCCTAAATGAGCAGCACGAATTTCATCATGGACAAATTTTTGTTTGTTTTACATTTCTGACCTGCTAAATTTTGTTATGTCAAATTATAGCAAATTACAGGATGCCACATCATATTACACAGTTTACACTGTAAGTCAATTCAACTTGACACAATATGACAAAGTAATGCAATATATAATGTTCTATAAACACATTCTTTAAGCAACGAGGTAATATTTCAGGCTACAAACCAGAGCACCTATTTGGTGATAAATGTCCATCATCTGCTTCAACAGCAGCATGTGGAGCAACTGGATCAGGTATCTACAGAAAGGGGATATTTTGCTGTCTGCTCTGCTACTTGATTAAACAGCACTGTGCTAGCATTCTCTCCGTGTTGTACAAACTCATTCCATTAAAACTCTCACTCTGCATGTCAGCAGTTTGGGAACAGCACATATCTCAGCTGATAAATATGTGTGCTATTGAAACAAGTGGCTGGGGTTTTAAGCAGGACTGGTCTTCATCAGAACCATGGCTGAACCTCACATTTCAGTAATCAAACTCCTATTGCATAAGACATATTCATGCAAGATTGCGGTATGAACAGAGTGATTTCAGGCCACAAAAAAACCCCTTAAAATTAATTTTTCTCAATAAAGATATGCCAGTTAATTGCAGTAAAAATCTGTACAGCAAATCTGGCAGGAGTGACCGGAATACTGGTCTTTATCTCCATACAAGCAAGAAGCCAGTCACGTTTGCTTTGCCTCTCCACTCATGTTCTAAGCATTCACCTGGGCAGCAAGGGCCCAGTAATGATGTTGCAGCATCAAGGAAGTGTAATGTATGTTTACAGTGAGACTGCCATGCAAAACACAGATACTTTAACTAGGTTTGGTATCAGGGAGAAATCTGAGCTGTGATGTGGAAATCCATATGGATTCGAATGGTATTCTACTCGGTTTCTGAAGAGTGTCCAAACTAACCTGCATGATACTAAAATGAAGTTGCTCCTGGTTGCACTGTACTACATTAAATACTGAACTTGTTTCTCCCAACTAACCCTTGCACTCAAGAGGAGAAACTCTTACAAAGCTAACAGGGCTTTCAGTCAGTGCCCCTTTAAACATCTGCTATAGTGAGAGAAAGAGCGAATAGACAGAATGTTAATAAAGCAGCCTGTTTACAAATCCATTATCCCATGAGCTTCTCCAATTAGGTGGCTTAAATGGGAAGGGAAAATATTTTACAAAGACACTTCTTTGATGTTTTCCAGTTTAGTTAGCCATGTAGCCATCTGCGCATCCCTTTCTGCCATATTGATAAGAGAAGCAATGTCAGGAGAAAATTTTGAGAGACAGAAGGCTGCCTAGCCCAGCATCTTAGACACAATGTCGGTAGCTGAATTATGATTCAATGAAGAAATGGGGGTATATGGAGGAGAAAGGAAAACAGACAAGTGCTGAATGAAATAGAGAGTTACAAGTTTAGTAATTTTGCACTAAAAGGTACTTCTATATGTACATATAGATGCTTCTATACGTAAGAAATTATTTCATCCTGACTTTTGCAAAAGAGGGCTTCTAGGGAAAAAGCAAACATTATCCAGAAAATTATATCTGGGTCTTATTCCTGACTCCCAAAAAGTGCACTGTGAAATATATTTTCACTTCTGAGAAAAATCGTTATTCAGGCAAATAGGTGTAATTTGTGTTTTTACAAAATAGTCTGTTTAAACTTTGTTGTATATCATACTAGAAATCTCTGAAAAGTAAAAGAAATAGCATTTTAACAGTCTATTATACAAAACAGTTATCTTTCAAGCTAAGAATACGAATCAGAACACGGCTAACCGGTATTTTAATTGCTAAGTGGAGCATCTTATGTTTCAGATAGGTTCTTTGCTGTTTATATGCAGATTATAGAAAAACGAGGTTTGTGTAATTGTATATGTAAGAATGTTATAGATCATGAAACTAATTTTCAAAAGAAATTAAAATGTTCCATTTACATTCCAAAGTCACAAGATATTATTTTTCGTTATCATTCATATCTATCTATCATAAAGATACGTACAAACAACCCTGGCCATTTAACAGTAGAAGCAAGATTATTTTGGTCACCCTTTTTTATTTCCTTTTTTAAATAATAAAACAGTCTTAGATGAAGTAAGAAGGCAGAGGACACCAACTAACAATTTATAAAAGATGCATCAATCTTTGTTGTAGATACCGAAAATAATACACTTTAAAATAAAGTCATAGTACTGAACACACCAATTCTGTGTGATAAATTTGTAATATGTTCTCTAAAAATGAGACAATTTTTTTTGATTAACAACTCAATGACTAAATATAAAATTTCAGGTTGATAGGTTACTTCGATTTGGCATGATGTACCAGTAAATTTTAGAAATTATACATTTCTATTTCTTTGCCAAACAAATTTTCACTTTGTTATTAATTAATGTTTTATATTGCATCTAACTAAACCTAAATTAAAAACAAACAAACAAACGAAATCTACCGTACTAAAACCTAAAATCCTATTTAAGGCTTTTTGAAGCCTCACATGTCCTCTATGAGCCCTTGCATATGTTTTACTTGGGTAAGATGGATTTCATTTGAAGCTGAGAATTTTGACATGCAGTACTGGCATTGAACCAAGTGTGTTTATTTGTGGATCTTGTATCTGTGACTGGGAATGGGCCGTGCATTCTTGAGATTCTGTTACACCATTTGAAAATACTGAAAAGTCTAAATCCCTACAATAAACCAAGTAGAGGAGCTACAGGAAATCTCAACAGGAATCCCTGGCTATGGAATAAAACTAACATAAAGAAGATCTAGTGTTAATGAATGTCTTTTGTACAAATCTCATATATAGGTAGGAGGGATACTCACAAGAAAAGATTCATTCCCTCAGTTAAAATAGCCCTAAGGCTGGGAAGTTTCAAGCTATTGGAAATAAATAGCTTGCCCTTCTGTGTTTATAAAAAATACTGGATTGGAAAAGATAACCTGCAAATTTTGTTCAGGAGGAAAGTCAGTTACCTGCGAGGAATTGCGGATTAAGTTTTTGAGCATTTATTTTCTTTTTCGTGGGCACTTGTTTATTGCTTTATCAATACAATCTTTGTTTCACATTAATTTCTAGGAAAGAATTATTAGGTTTCATCTGCATGTACTTACAAGGCTTCTATTGCATACAGAGACCAAGTATTTCTCCAAAATGACCTGGAAGACTGCCATTCTTATATCATTAGAGATACTGTTTGCAGTACTTTTATTTTGAATAAATGCACCACATCCAGTAAGTGATCTTTATTGTCTCAAAACATAATTGCTTGCTCTTTATGGTTCAATCCATACACCCTGGCAGTTTTCTCTACCAAGATCATTATGAAACAATGCACTATGCTGAATGTTGCCATGTGTTCAATATTTCTGCTCACATGTTTTTCTGGGTTTCTATCCATCTTGTCTTTTATACTCCCTCATTTCATATGTGTGGAGATGCGTTCAGTACAGAATTTGAGCTCTTTCTGTTAACACAATTATCTACCAATATTTACTCGAAATCAATATAAGAAAATATGTCAGAGTTGTTTTTATGTGGCCTGATAATTTCAATTTTAAGTAAGAATTTGTCTTTCATTCCTTTTTTGTGGGTTTTTTGTTTTATAAAAATTTCTTCTAATAATAGTAAAACAACTAAGAGAATTATATGGATTTGTATATGATTAAGTTCCACGTGGTATCTTCATCGTGGTGAATGGTGCTGCATCAGGTTGGCAGATGGTCACTAGTGAGGTTTCACACGGCTCAGTATTGGGGTCAGTCCTGTTCAATATCTTTGTTATGACCCCTCAGATTCTCTTACTCCTAAACAGACTCAGTCCACAGCTGCCCTTCACAAGACATTCCCTCCAGCCCTTTCATCAGCGTCCTCTAGAAGCATAGAAGGACGCTCATTCCTTCTCAAATTTTAGGGCCCAGGATTGCACACAGCTCAAGGTAAGCCCACACTGAGCACAGCAGAACAATCCCCTCTTTTTCCCAGCTGGTTGTGCAGTGTTTGATGCACCGCACGATGTATTTTGCCCTCTGGGCTTCCAGGGCTCACTGCTGACCTGTGTAGAAGCCGCTGCTGAGCAGCACCTCCAAATCTCCTCCTGCAGGGCTGCTCTCCAGCCACTCCTCTCCCAGTTTATATTAGAGCCTGGTAATACTTTGTCCCAGGTGCAAAATCACAGAATCTGGCATTTTGACTTGCTAATATTCATGCCAATATTCATAGCTCAGTGCTGTAATCTATCCAGATCCTTCTGCAAGGCCAAGTCCTCAGCACCTCCCAGTTTGGTATCATCATCAAACTTGCTAATAATGCGTTAAACTTCTGCTTGTATGTTGTTGAAAAATACATCAAATAGAACCGTCCCTAGAATTGAGCCCTGAGGAACACTGCTGGTGGTCACTGGTGACATCGTACCTCTACACAGTAGCCAGGAATCATTAAGATGAAATAAGACTGAAGAAAGAGAACAAACAGCTTGATTTTCTGACTGAAATCATGTTTCTAAATTTCTAAATTTCTAAAATTTATTTATTTACTGAGTCTGATTCCACTCTTGGAGGTATTCAGAAGCTGACAGCACATGGTGTTGGACAACCAATTCTATGTGGCTCCAGAGAGGCTGGAAAAGTCTTCCAAAGGTCCTTTTCTACCTCACCCATTCTGTGATTCTGTTTTACTGTATTAGGTAGGACTCCCACTCAAGAATTACCTTTAGTCTAGATAAATGGAAGAAAGGTGGTCCTGGTCAAGCGGAAGATTAAGATGCAGCAACACACACTACACAAATTTGGAAACTCTTAAAGCATTGCCCGTTTAAAGATTTACGCAGAGGTTTAGATTAATGTGCCCAGTCGCTCTAATCTCCAGCATTGTAGTGAAAGCCAGAAACAAAAAAGCAAGAAAGCAAGAAAGCAAGAAAGAAAGCAAGAAAGCAAGAAAGCAAGAAAGCAAGCAAGCAAGCAAGCAAGCAAGCAAGCAAGCAAGAAAGAAAGAAAGAAAGAAAGAAAGAAAGAAAGAAAGAAAGAAAGAAAGAAATCCCCAGATGTTGAAGGGAGTGTGTGTGGGGATGTGTATACAGAAGACTGACAGACCCAGAACTGCAAAAAACAAGCAAAGAAGTTTTCAGAACAACTTGCTTTAAAAAATCCCCAAAAAACCAACAACAAAACAAACAAATAAACAAAAACCAAACCAAAACAAAACAAAAACCAACAAAACCTGAGAACAAACTACTTAATTGTTGAGTATGCAGTGAAGTACTTTAATAAAACTGATCAGATCTGGGATTTGTTTAATTAGATCAAGTAAACTCTACAGATACTTCTTAAAGATCCTTATTGTCTTAGCAGTTTGACTAGTGCTGCAGCAAGCGTTTTGATGGCAAGAGAAGCTTCAGAGTTCAAGGTGATTTCAACCTCACAGTCTGTGTGCCAGTCTGCTTTTCCCCAAGGAGGCACACACCAGAGCAGTAAGTTCTTTTTGGAAAGTGAGCAGAGATCTCGTTTTTCTTCCAGTGACGCTTTTTGACAGGAGGTGGGGGAGACATGCAAAGAGTGCAAGGCAGTTTTAAGGTGAGGTTAAATGTTATAGATATTGTAATTTAACAGTTTACTGCTGCAAAAAAAGACAAAATTCTTCCTTCCACCTCATTACTCTGACAGCCTCAGTCTCCCTGGTATTTTGATGATGTGTTTCAGGTCTCAGATTAATCAGATTTTTACCTAACGTGATTCAAATTACTAAACTATAAAAAAACTATTCATTTTTTTCTACTAAGCCAGCACTTCATCAGACTTGCTTTCAGTGGCTTATGGAGAGTCTTGGAAAGCTTCACAGTCAAAGCCTTTCCAGAAGAGGGAAGGCCTAGCCTGACAATCCTTTTGGTGATGGCAAGATGCTGAAGTGGCTGCGGTTGCATCATGCTGATGCACACACTCACTTCCCGTAAGGATCAATAGTAACGCATTCCATCTGATGGTTAACTCAGATTATAGCATAGGAGGGTGTGAATCAGCTGCTGAACGTGGAAGGCCATCGACGGGAGTAATATTTCAGTAATTTCAAAGTGCTAAAAATCATCCCTAAGTTCCAGAGACTGTGCTACACTATTTGCAACAGATCTATTTATGCTCCTGGGAGTACAGAACACAGAAAATAGAACAAAATATTTTTCCTAGAGCATTAAAATATTTTATGGATATGGGGTTTTTTGTTGTTTGCTTTATTTATTTATTTAGTTAGTCAGTTAGTTCATTTTATCAGTTCTGTTTTCGTCATGACTTTGCAAGCAGAGGGTAGATAAAATATCTTATTAACCTCTTTCATTCTTATACTATAGATGAACAAAGAGCTAGGGAAAGCCTACTGGTCCCTATATTCATTCAAAAATAATAGCCTCATAAAATAGGACTTCTTAAATTTGAGTTTCTCTAACTTTTGTCATACAATATCAGAGAAGTTTAACTTGGCAAATGAAAGTTGATCAAATAGGATTAGAGGAAATACTGTAGAAAGGACGTAAATCTTCACTAGAGACAGTTACCAACTCCTCCTTTATTAATAGCGTAGTTTGATTTTACAGAGAGCTCTTCTATCCTTGCATATAATGTTTGACACATTTAAAACCACAAATTAGAAATGCTTCTTGGTTCATGCAAAAATTTACGTGCTTGCCAAAGTTTTTTAAAGTTAATTGCTGCTCCAAAAGTAGTCAAATTGGAACACGAAAAGTCTCTCAATAGAAGTTTCTGTAATGACAACGTATCTCAGAAGTGCTTGCAAAGAATACACACGTGAAATACACATTTCACCCATTTAAAATAATGATAATTTGGGGCATCAAAGTTAATAAGAAGCAGTCAAGGAATTCTTTATTCAAGGAATATCTTAATTTTTTTTTTTAAATAGAATTAGTTCATCGGCCTTAAATTCTGATTAAGTAGTTTTCAAAATTTGAGAAGACACAGACAGTTGAAAACTGTTTCCAGTCTTTGGCAGCAGCTGGAAAAGCAAAGCCTAAGCAGTTTCATGTGCAAAAAAGTAGTGTACGTGTCACAGCCTTATAAATAGACACAATTCAAGACAGAAACTTCATGCTGATGGATGTGTAGGGGCAAACTGGGATACTTAAATATACTGAGCCTGATTCCACTCTCGTTTTTTCAATTGGTACAATGTAGTGGCTTCCAGCAGTGTGAGAAAGAGGCAAACTGGATATTAAACAACATTCAGAACAAGATATATTATTATAATTTCTTCAGTAATGTTATTTATCTCTTTATGTCAGACTGTAATTGTAATGACTGCATTAAGTTAGAAAAGCAATATTGAATCTCTCTGAACAAACCAAATTTTTAATTGCACCTGAAAATACCTACTGCAGAAAATTCTACATGTTTATTGACAAGAACATGAGAACAGCCCAGGATATTTCAGAATAACTTCTACTCTCAGCAATGTATAAAAGAAAGAAAAAGTGTAAGAAAATAGTAAGGGTATATAACATTCTCATTCTTTGAAGCATATTTACTTTGGACTGCATAGCAAGTTGGTGCAAGGTTTTAATTTACAGAAAAAAAACTTTATTTAAAATAATCTTTGAACTATACACTTACAGGTTTTCTTGCTCTAAAATTAGGGCTTTCTAGAAAGGCAATAGGGGTAGTTATCACAGAATTTCAAATGTGGTTTCATATCATTTGGTGGGTGAGTAGTGAGTAGGGGGAACAAACAGAAAAACCCAAATCTTTGGAAATGTTCCAAAACAAAATGCTTTACTTATAATATATCAAACTAAGGTAATCATAGAACAAAAGAATTAAGGTCCACTTTTATAAAATTAACTTAAAAATACATAATCTGAAAGATATTACCCTGGAGCCAATATGAATTCATTTAATGGTGGACTTGTCAATATTTTTGTGAGGAATGTGCCTTTCAACAGGAATACCAGCTGCTTTATGCTTTGTCTGTTAGGACGACATAAGTCACCTAAACTGTGTTGCTATTTGATCTGAACTCTCTTAGGAGATGGGGACAAATTAAAGAAGGAGGAGTGAATTCCAGTGCTGTCTTATTTTTTAATTATTAAGAGATGAACGTATATCTACTCACTTGCTTAAATATTAGTGGTTACTTAAATTTCAGATATTTTGCATCACTAAAACAATGGGCTAACAGATACAGCACGAGACTTGTGTGAGGCCTGGGACTTGTACCTGTAGCTAGGCAAGGTATCCCACAATTTAAGAAGCTGGATCACACTTTGAGAGTGTACTGAACTATTCCAACCAAAATATGACAGCTTTTCAAAGGTGAAATACATTTGTATGTTCTTTCCACCGCTATTTCTTGAATGTGCTTTACAATAATCAGATGTGATTCTCAGGGGAAACCATCTTTTCGTTCTTGTTCACCCAAAACTGTGAAATTATGTGTGTGAAAACACAGATTTGCTGTATTTCAGTAGACCTACTTAAATCTTAGCAGAATTAGTACATACTTGAATGTGTTGTCTAGATAATGGTCTGTTTAAATGATGCACATGGAACAAAATAATTCATTTAATAAATGCTTAAATAGTGAGAAAGCAGTCCTGAAACCTAGAAAGACATGTAAAGGGAAGAAACAAATAAGTTCATAGCACACTCTGATCTTAGAAACATCCAGGTTTTGCCTGAGAACATTCATTTTATCATTATCCAAGCCCCTAGGTCTTTCTTCTTCTAAGCACTCTTCCCACTAGTTGCCTGTTAGAGTTCAAAGAACAGATAATGTTAAAGTCATGCATTACCTTTATCCAAAAAATGTTCCTAGAGATATTATTTTTATCCATTGCACAGAATAACACATTATCACTAACATATTCCCACGTCTAAAACATGGAAGAAGGAAGAAGAATAACACAAGTAAGAAGCTGTCCTTTCTGTATCGATTCAGTGTAATATCTTTGCCTTCTAGAGGCTCACTCTGGGAGGAGAACAAAGTCTAAACTCAAACAGCTGTTAAATAACCACAAGGGAAAACCAGGAGCATTGCATGAAAAGGTGCAAACTGCTCTTCTGGTTTTATGATTTGTCTAGCACACAGCAGAACAGGAAGGAGTAGGCCCTGAGGTATCAAGGAAGGAATACAGTCAACACTTAAGCTTCCTTCAGTGAAATTGGGCACGGGAGATGAGTAGTGTTGGCTAAAGAATGCTCAAGGCTGTAAACAAAATGGGCATATTTGTTGCATTGCTGTAAATTACCATGGAAAAAACATTTTTATTTTTTTTTTTAGGAAATTGTTAATATAGGCAAGAAGAAAGAAGAGTAAACTAAAGTTGGAACAGAAATACCAGGAATGGCAGAAGACTGCAGATTATAAATTTAACACCATAACAAAGAATTCGTGCTTCAGCTTTCTTCCCAGAATGTTTTCATCTATTTATGCTGTACCACATTTTGCAATAGAGTTCTTTGCACAAATGGCCTAAAAGGATATCAGAATGCAGCAGAAAGTTCCACATGAAAATGGCACAATACGTGGGTACATCAGAATTCTCTGTCATGAGAATGGGGCAGAGCTATTACTGCACATCATGATAGACAAAAATAAAATAAAACACCAAAATGTGAAAGTAAAGATAGAACATAAAGCTATTAATCTTAATTTATTTTATATTACTTAATATCACCCTCCCATTTAAATCTGGCTTTAACGTGTTTTGTTTCATCTTACTTTGGAGAAAAGATCAAGATACTTTTGTGTTGCACTTGGTTATTCCCCTACCCCAGATATCAGAAACAATTATATTTAAATAGTTAGTGGTTAAAGTAGTCAAACATTTAAAAGGAAACATATAGTTGGACCCAAAGGAGGCAAAATTGAACGTGACGTGGAAAACTTAGGTTTTCATATAAGCAGCATATAACAAGGAATGTCTGTATTATATTAATAAGTGATTGCAGAAAATGCTGAAATATCCATGGGTATCTAGAAGCATGTTATGATGCTTCTATACATTTAAATGAGACTTTTGGGAGATTGGGAAAAGCACAGCTAGAGTGCACATTTCCTTTAAAAGATATCTTGCTGATGGTAGGAGCCTCTAGGGAGAGCTTAATGAAAGCCTCTTTGCCTGAGTCTTTCTGAGGTCCACAGGAAAGGAAGTGCTTTAAAAGAGTTCATTGGAAATGGGATAGAATCAATCTCTCTCTTCAGCCTTTCCAAGGCACTAGAGGACAGGAACTTTCAGATGTTGCATACAGGGGCAACATGTACTGCAGCAATTTGTTATTAATGCCTTGAAAATACTATATTCCTTAAACAGAAGAAGATAACACAGTAGAACGTGCTCCTATCTCAGACTTACTGCTTTTAACCAATATGGGCTTTTGAGATCACCTTCCTCCTCCAACTTTGTCACCTATTTCTATCTTATTGCTTTTTTTCAGCAGTATATTAAAAAATGTGACAAATATCTGTCACTTGTGACTAAAAATCCAGTTCAGCATATCCAGTGCACTATCAAGTACAGCACAGACAAGCTCATACATCATTTACTCTCGGTATCATGACAGCAGCCCAGCCAGTGTGCTGGACAAGAAGCTAAAGATAAGATTTTTCTTATTTTTCTCAGGGCTTAACTCTTGCTTAGCCCTGTACCTGACAATTCGTGTTCAAGTCTCAGAGCCTGTACTCAGGTAGAGTGCCAGCTTGGAAACGAAACAAGGCCAGGAGTTTAACTCAAATGTGGCAGTGCTTTTTCTATCTCTGCAACAACTCCCGCGCTTGGAATAGTTCAAAAATGTCTGGCTGCTTCTGCAGTTTAGAGATCTTTCATTTTCAGGTCAGGCTGCCTCACAAGCTACAGACATGCAGCAAGCAATTCAGATCAGGAGGCACATGCTGTAACTCCTGTATAAACAGAGAAGTTCAAAAGGCAAGAAATTCTTTACAGATTTTATTTTTAAACCTCCTGTTGTGGTTCATAATCCTTATGCTTTACTAAGAAGCTCCTGGAGTGTGGCAGTACAGATGCAACAGCAGACTTCTGTCACATATCTATCAGAGATTTTCAGAATGAAACACTGTAACTCCCCAGGTGAAAGGGTGGATCAGCACAGTAAACAAGCAAATATCTAACTTCAGAATTAATCTGTAGCACTTTAAGGGGAGTTCTGTACATACCCAGGTTTTGGAAATATCTTGCAAAATTAGTACTCATCTATAAAAAATTTAAAATCAGAAGCATGATCTTGCTATTGATTATTCATTGTTTCAGAAAACAACATTCTCTGGACACTCAGCATCAACTTGTGGCAATGCAGCACAATGGATTTTTGCTTTTTTGTTTAAAGGTTAGGGATTGCTTTTTGCTTGGGGGGATTGCTGACAAAGCACTTGGCAGTAGGTACAACACATCTACAGTAAGTAGATCAGGGTATTTTACCTGCAAACATGCTGCAATAAAGTGCCATCATTCAATCAATACAGGCTACTTAGTTAACATTTTTCTTAATGTATCTGGATTACTAGTTCATTAGATCATTACCTGATAAATAGTGTGGGTAATGAATTGAGAGAGGAACTACATACCTTCAGGAAGAACCTGCCCGATAACAATAATCCATTAGAAAAACTGGCAGTATCCTCTGATCTATTGCCCGCAAAGCTATGACTTGATGGAGAGTTTCATTCCCTCTGCTCAGCACTCCAGAAGAAAATCAGCACAATTTAAATATTTCTCAGGATGTGACAGCTCTCTAGATCCCTGGCTGCATTCTTTTCCCAGGGGTTGACAATCTGGTGTTCCAGTGTGCATAGAGCAGTGAAGATGAATTGAAAAAGCTTGAGATAAATTAGGGATGGCTAAGTTAAAATTGTCTCTGCTCCCGAGTCTCTCATCTGCAGTCTGCAAGCCTATTTTGCTGTGAAAAAGCTAGATGGCAGGCTGCCTCAGTGAGTTCTTCTTAAGCGACAGGGAGCATTTTCAATGAAGAAAAATTCTCCCATTATCTAAGCTAATGTGACTGCAGCTAAATCCAGTCTTAAAAGTGTCTACTAGCATGAAATTCATTCTCACTGCTGCTTTCTTTCAAACCACAGCTTAAAAAACAGAAAGGAAAAGAAAAAAAAAACACAAACCAAAAAATAACCCCATTGTAGATTTTTCTATATGAAAATAATACTCAAACTTTTTAAAGTTGATAAATGGCAACACATTTCACAATAGAAATATGCCCAAAAATCTAGGTATTGGGAATTATCACTGTTTCCCAAACTTTATCTGCTTATACTCAACTCATTTTTCCACTATCTTCTTTCTGTTTTGTTTCTAATAAGTGTCATGTCTTTGCAATTATCTTCATTTTCAGTATTAGAGGAAAGGGCACTATTTCCCTCTTGTTGACAGAAAATGAAGTGACAGCTAAAATACTGAACAATTACCGTGTTTAGCCTTAGTAGATAATCCTAGATAATCCTCAAAAAAAAATGTGATTGATGTTTTGCCATGCCACTAAAAAATACTGTGTAACAAGTTATTCTTAATTATGAACCACTACTCCCATTACAATATTTTACAAAAAAAAAAAAAAAAAAAAAAAAAAAAATTTAAGTTTTCTGAATATCACTTTCGTGCCAAAGCTATTTGACAAAGTAACTAATTTCTAGCTGTTATGTAGAAAGTAGTTGTATTGAAGACTCCGGGGCAGGAGTTTAACATTAAACATATTAAATGAATTTTAATATTTTATCCTCTAAAACATTGGATACAATTAATTTTAAAAAGGGGTATAATTTCAAAAAGCCACCATCAATCATGCTTCCAAGTGAGCAGATATTTTTGCAAATCCTTTTTCTAGTTTCAACTGATCTAGTGTTCTAAAGTCCTAGATATCTTCCACCAATCACTCTCTCAGACTTGATTTCTCAATATCACGGAAATTCAGCCCTCCACCCCAAACTGTAAGTAAACACAGATGCAGCTGAATACATATGAATGTAGCCTAAATGCTAGAGCATTTTGAGAGTGATAAATAAATATATAGCCAAGAAAGAGATATAGACCCTGCTTTCATCAAAAAGGCGTGAAGAGACTGAAAATCTTTGGGACATGACTGAGGAGGTCTCCTTTGTTCCCCGTCCCCTGGGGTAAAACATGCACTCACATTAACAGAACTCTGCCAGGTGAAGTGAAAATGGATGATCAACATTAACAGGTTTTCTTGGGGCTTAAGTTACTAAAGCCTCAGCCCCACAGAGCCCGTGTTTTATGCTGAAGGCATTATGTCCAGCCTAATTTTTTTTTAAATAGAAGCTCCTTTGGCCTTCCAACACCCACCCCTTGAAACATGTGCAAAGACTTGGCCAGACTCAATTGTTCTGTAAATACAAAACACATAAACATAGCCCATAATAACACACATTTCCAAAGGGATTAGAAAGTTTTCCACGCTGCCTTACCCTAGGATTATTTATGGTGGTGTAACACTCACACTCCTAGGAGGCTGACCGTGCTGCAGTCCTTGCCATCAATATTTGTACACCGTCCATGTAAACAGATCATAAAATCACAAGTCATAGAGCCATAGAATGGTTTTTGTTGGAGGAGACCTTCAAGACCATCTAGTCCAAACCCCGCAACTCTAGGTGGCCCTGTCTGAGCAGGGAGTTTTGGCTAGGTGACCTCCAGAAATTCCTTCCAGCCTCAACCATTCTGCAGTTTTCACTATTTTTCAGAAATCACCAAAATCCTCAGTTCATAGTTCCGGTGATTTTCTGTTTAAATGTTTCCTAATTTTGTTAGCCTTTATTTTTCAAAACATCTTCCTTAAATTATTTTAGTTTATCAGATTTCTCTTCTACTCACACAATTACAGCATCTGCTGCTGAAACTAATAAAACTGCCGAGACCTCATTGTGCAGCAGCCCAGCACGAAATTTCCCAAAGTTATCTCTCTTCACAGTAAGGCAAGGTTTGATGGAAGTCTTTTTAGAGCTGAAAGCCACCTGCTAGCCTTAAAGACAGTGTTGGATTGTGTGCTATTTATTAGTTTTAGAATAAGAATCACTCATGTCTCCCCCCTCCCAGCATCTACTGCTTCAGCCAGAGCTACCAGTGACAAGCTGCTGTTTTACTTGTAGCCTCAGCAACTTGGGTCAAACAGCTACATCAGTGTCTCAGCTCCTATTCATAAAAATCTACTAGCTTGAACAAATTTTAAAAATATAATAATTGTAAACCACTATTTCTAGTGGTGTCCTTATTTTAGAAGGTATGATTCATTCATGTTCAGTGGTTTGAATAAGTAAGATTGACATGTCAGTTTCTAGGTTTCTGATTGAATTTTGGGGTGTAACATAGAGGGAAAGAAAGAACCAAAGCAAGCAAAACAAAGTAAATCAAAATGCCTTAGTAAAATTCTGATCTTTGACTACATGTTCTTCTCAGCTTCCTCCTTTTTAGTATCAGGTGGAGAAAGGGAGAATGCAACAATTGTTTTTTTCCAAGAAAAAAGGTTTAGTAATACCTGAGGATTATTAGGCATGAGGACCAAAACATCCAGCAAAACACAGTCACTTAGTTTACGGAGTATTAGAGCAGGACATAGATTCACAAGAATTTCTCAGACATTGCCAGGTGAAAAAAGAATTAATAGGTCTTTTGGTTTGGTTTTGTTTTGGTGGCTTTTTTTTGTTTTGTTTTGGGGTTTTTTTTTGTTTGTTTGTTTTTTGTTTTGTTTTCTTGTTTGTTTATTATGTTTGCTTGTTGTTTGGTTTGTTTTTCCTTTCCAAGTTACCTACTGGTACAGTTTAATATCTTTTTGGAATTAATTGGACAGTCCCAGATGGAAGCAGAGGTGACACGGTTGGCATAGCATGCTAGATATTTTTGGTGTGCTGTAATCCAGTTAAGAAAACATGTTCTAATACCTCAGCAGACAGCAGCAGCACTGTGGGCAGAGGGTGAAAAAGGTGATCATGGAGTGATACACACTGTAAGTCTGTGGCGTGTTGCCAGCCTGGGAAACAGAAGTTGTAATTGCTTTAAGAGTACTTTGACCTTGGTACTTTATAACTTTAGGAAAGCTAATTTCTATAAACCAAAGTTATATACTGGGCCTATTTAATTTTTAAGCTTAAATAGTAGTACGGTTCTGCAGCTACAAGGCAGATTTCTAAAGTATATTAAAACTTCTTCTGTATAATAGGATGCACATAAAAAAATTATATTTGGCTAAATCTTTAGAACTACTAGTATCCTGCAACTGGTAATTCTCAATAAGTAAGAGAACTAAATTTAGATAAATGTTTGTCTTTCCTATTTCTCTGTCATTCTTCACTGGAGACAAAATACTGGTTAATAAATTCAGAATATATTGTCATAGCTTTACCCTGCCTGTCTTGCATTAAATTTTCACAGCGGAGAAGAACTTCTTATGGGGAGCTCCAGTGGGATTAGAGATATGCAATTCAAAGATGAAAACTTCAGTGACAGAAAGTAAGACTTTTTTGCTACTCTATATTGTATTTTCCATACATATGTAGTAACTGAAAAAATCACATTGTGTATGCATATAAACATTTAGTTAACTTTTTGAAGTCTCCTTTTCATTATTGTGGAATGAACTCTTGCATAATTTTAGACACTAAACACGTTTCTTCACTGTCCTTGGAACACATGAGGTAAGAGCTTGTATGTTTCTAGGCCATGGCTCGCTGCTAGTTTTTCTCTTTCAGATTCATAGAGGATTAGGTCTGGATGAAAATATAACACATATAAAAATATTTTGCCTAATCTTAGGAGTTAACAGTAGAAAGTGTTGGCTTCCATTATGAGTGCACCTTAATGCCCTTCTGCCGGTTGTTTTCATACACTAACCACTTATAGCACGGGAAATGACATTCAAGATAGAAGCGTGTAACTTTGAAGAGGAAATTGAGACCTAGGTGCACTGTTTGGGTTTGACTCAACAACTTCTGTGTTTCAGAAATCTGCCACGTTCTGTGGTTCCCAGAAGAAAGCAATTGAGACTTAGAGAGGGGAAAAAGAATGGAAATATATGGCCTTCATATGCTGATGTTCATTCTCCTTTTTGATTAGTGTAAACTTCCTCCTTTCTTGCCTTCTTCACTCTGCATTTTAAAAAGACAATAGAAATAAAATTAATAGTAATACGCAGAAACATGTAATGTTAAACAGTAAGGGTTTTAATTTTGTTTTGTTTTTTGCCCTCCCCTAAACAGGCAGGCAGGTAGGTTGTTTGGTTCTCTTTCCTTACTACATCTGTACACTAACAGCAAAAAGATAGAACATGTTTGTTCCTAGCTCATTTAAATATTTGGCTGACCACAGATAAGTAAAAAGTGTGATAAAAAAATCAGCATGATCCAGGAATTCTTCATTTAAAACTCTGCGTGAAGATGTGTTTCCCCTAATTATGCCTTATACACATTTATCTATCATTGTCTGACAAAATGCGACACAATTCCTTTACTTCCAAATTAGTCCCAAATTAGTCCCACATGATATCCATTAAAGGCTGCATGTTCTTCTTATGAACCTATGTTCAAGGTAAATAATCTTTGAACAAATTTATAAATGGAAGAACACACAAGCACTCTTATACTTGCTATAAGACAAATTGACTCTACCTGTTATTACCAAGATGTGAAGCCTGGAAAGATAAGATCTGTAAAACGTGCAGTTCACTGAGGGGTCCTGACATCACACACTGTGTATCTTTTTCCAGTTTTATTTCCATGGTATCTAGATTAGTTCCACTTAGTGAAAATGCAGCTGGAGTGTACCATGTGTGCTCCTAGGGTGAGTCTTTTTACTGTTTCATTTTGTTTCGACCAAAGGGAAACCAAACCATGCTCTCTGGCACCACTCCATGAAGAAACGTAGGAACTGGGAATAGACAGGATGCATGGGCCAAAATACTAATGTAATGCGCCCGTACTACACCTGACAAAGATAAAGATAAGAAAAGAAACAAGATTTATAATGCATTACAATTCAAAGAGTTAAAGACCTGCCTATGTTAAACTAAAAATCCTCCAACAAACCATCAAAAAATACTGCCCTCATTCACTCAAATCTTTTGCTATTTTTTTCTGGTTTTTTTAAAGTTTCTTGTTACTTGGAGGTTTTTCAGTCAGTCATTTAATTTAAAAATATTATTGTTATAGGGAAAGATCCAGTGAAAAAATTCCTGACCAGGAGAGGGGAGGATGTGCTACATGATTTTTGAAAGTCTCTTTCAACTCAAAGGATTTTACAATTCTGCAATTTCATACTTCAATTTTCATAAACATTTCCAAGCTGTTTTGCTCTTTAGGGTTTTGGTTTGCTTTCTTTTTTCCCCATTTTTCTTTTCTTTTGCTGCTGTTTCCTCAGTTAATTGATTTTACATTAAAAAGAAACAAAAAAAAATCCTTCACTAATAAGTTTCTGTGATTAGTGTTAAAAAACACCACAGTAAAACCACAACTTGATTTTTGCCTTGAAAGCAAACAAACAAACAGAATTTTACTGATTAAGAGATCTTACTCCGGTTTAATTATAGGTGCTTTATGTTATTCAAAGTCTCCTAATAGTTATCATGTGATACACAAAACATTTCTTGTTCTGTTTTCCATTCTTCTCTCTCCACCACTGGCTGGACTGTAAGGACACGTGAGCTCCTAAAATTTCAACAATCAATGAAAGATTCTTCCACTTTCCTGCTTTCAATCTTTTAGCTACATATTTGTTTCCTTTAGCTCTCATTTGCATTACAGTGAATAGAGCGTTACTTTGAATTCATACATCAACTTTCATCTCTCAAGGCCAGTTTGAAGTGTCACTCCCAAAACCCACAGAACTCGTGTTAACGCAGCCCAAAGTCTCAGCAGCTGAACGTGAGCAGAGAGAAACAGATTAAGGTTCTAGAGGAAAATAAAGCAAAATA
The DNA here is from genome assembly GCA_013397935.1 of Dasyornis broadbenti. Lineage (NCBI taxonomy): Eukaryota > Metazoa > Chordata > Aves > Passeriformes > Dasyornithidae > Dasyornis > Dasyornis broadbenti. The sequence continues at coordinate 1,028,852 of VZRN01003686.1, forward strand.
AAATCCCTGTCACATAATTTCAGACAAATAGGGCAGGGCTTTTGGACACTGCTGTAATATAATCAAACAGTTAATGAGAGAAATAATGTTGTCAGAAGTAAGGAGGGAGAAAAACATTATGTAAGCACTGTGTGCTCTGTGGGAGTACTCTGCAGAATTCAGAGCACGTTCAAGCATGTCCAAGCCTTTTAGTTTGTTCAGAAACTCTTTCCTTAGCTCTGGGGTACTGCTGAGTGGTTTTGTGGTGATAAAACTAGATAAACCTTCCCTGAGCCTCCTGATTACCAATAAATAAATAAATAAATAAATGAAGATAATAAAGATGAAAATGATCATAGGCTGCTACTTATTCTATTGGAATGTAATAATTGTCTTTAATCTTAAGATTACCTTACAAGGGCAAAATCCCCTCATTTTATCTTGTTTAATAACTTAATATTTTACAAGCAGATTATTTAAGGGTAGTGTAGGGAAAACAGGAGGGTTCACGTCTTGTTTCCAGTTCTTTCATCAAAGCAGAAGAATAAAAAAGGGATGATGTATTATATATAAAAATAGACTCAGGCTTTTATTCAAAACTTCAAGGTATTATTCTTCACGTTTCATTTTACATGTAGAACATAGACAGCTATGAATCTTAAAAGTGAAGAAAAAGGAAAGTCCATCCTGATAAAAAAGCTGTCATTGTGAATTTATAGTAAATTTATCTAGAAAAGAACAATCCCGTGACATAAGAAACTCTGTCTATTGAAAATATAGGGCAGCTGACCAGATATCCTTGGATGTATCTATTGCTGAGAACTGTCTAACAATTCTCTCATGGACAAGAATTCAGGGTATAAAACCTAATTTCTTATGTAAATTTACCTCCTATTATACACATTTGTCAACAGATTACATTATCAAGAGGAAGCGGAGTGAGGGTGCCTGTATTTCAAAAGGAATAGTCCCAAATAAACCATGTTTACTAGCATTGAACACAGTTCTCCATATTCTGTGTACCTGGATCTGATTCTGAACCATGTTTCAGGGACATGCATTTCAAACACAAAGTGCCAGCCTGAATTCATACAGAAGACGTGTGAATTCTCAGTAGACCTATAATTTAAGGCAAATCAGAATAAATGAAACAACCTCAAAACAAGCTTTATTTATTGCAGTTTCCTTGTCTTTGTCTTCCTTAGAACAAGCAACTTTATAGCGCCACAAAAGCACGGATTTCTATGCACTTGCCATGCCAAAAAGAAATTATCATTTGTTCCAGTAATGAATATGGAGGTGCATTAGTGAACCTTATTTAATGCACTGATGCATTCTTATATTGGAGAGCTCTACAAGCACAACCAGCTGTGCTGCACAACGTTACAGTGATATGCTCCTAGCGTGAAGAATACCTGCATTTTTGGAAAATTAAGTAAATTTTGAATGCAATGAATTTATTTGTGATGAAATTAAATAAAAAAACAAAAAAACAAAAAAAAACCCACCAAAACCCAAACCAAATAACCCTCTTCCCCAACTCTATCAGTGAGAATAATCAGCTATAGACTATATGTGAGTGGTGTGCTGCCCAAGAATGTCAGTCCAAAGGAATACATAAAAAATCCCCAAAAGCAAAAAACAAACCCTCAAGAGAACAGAGCCATTGCAATTGACTATGTGGGTCCCATCACTCACATTTCAAAATCTGCACAAAACAAGATTAATGGTTACAAGGACATCAACTTAGGCTTCAAAAAAAAGTTCAAACTTCCTATTGTATAAATTGGAGGTTTTAGTCTAAAATCTGATAAATGAGATTCCTAAAACGATCTCTGTCTTAGAATAGCAACCAGTTGGAATTCAGCCTTTGATTCCTAGACTGTGCTTTTTTTAATACAACAGCACACATTTTTTGGTAAGGAAAAACCAAACCCACCAAACAAACAACAAAATAACCCAGTATTCCTTAAAATGAGTTTGTGTGTTCCAAGATATTACTGGGAAAAAGGAATCACGGTGTATGTGTTTCAACAGGATGCACCAGTGGGGAGCATAACATTTTTCTTTAATAGAAATATTAAATGTAATCTGATTCTTTTTTTTCATTTTCCTAAGAATTGTAGCACACAGACTAAAACGGGTCTTGGAAAAATTGGGCAGACCTAAAATAAATCTTAGTGATTTATCTCTTGCTGTCAGTTCATAGCAAATTCCTTTCTCGTGGTGACAGACTGTGTCTTTTAAGTGAATGCAGTGGTCAAGTCCTCTAACGTTTGGCTCAGTATTTAGGATTTCAAACAGTAATAATTTAGGCAGGCCTGTTGTCCACGTTTATGCAGGAAATTAACTTGATTATTCTAGTTGTACTTTACGGATTTTAGAAAGCAACCAATTAATTACTCACTGATTAGTCTCCCTCTAAGACTGGCGCATCTCTGTTTAAACAGCTGCTGGGATTTCCTTTACTCATCCTGACAGCTGATGACGTGACTGCTGCTGCATTTACATCCTTTTCGTTTTGCACAAAAAGCAGCCCTCTCACCACCCTAGTTCCACCAAAAATCTCCCAGATGTCTGCTTCGGGCGCGTTTTAATTGTTCTGCTATAGCATGTCATCATCTGAAAAAGGCAGTGCTTAGAGAACTCAGCCTTAAAAAAGCCTCCTGTAAATTGAACTGCACGTTTGACATACTGTTTACTATTTTGTGGACACTCATGTACTCGTCAAAGAATTCAATGACTGCATTTCAAATAATTTACAATATATATGGTCCACCTCAGTATAAAAACAGTTCATTGATGAGAAGCTCCCTCCCTCTTTGGGAGGTAAAGTGGAAAAAATTCTGCCTAACCATTGATTTGAAACTTTCATTGTACTTAATTCCCCCCACAAATGTCAGCTTGACTATATAACTTCTTCCCCCACACCAACTACATTTTTGTGTACCGAGTTCAGCCTTAATGGAACTCTCTTTGAAAAACTTGGGGGAACATGAGAGAAAAGAATAACAACAAAATGTTGTACATACTCCAATGAAACATGAACATGTATTCATTTAAATCAACATAGACCAAATCTTATTTTACTCTCCCAGCTTTTTCTACTGTGAAATAATTTAATGTGGCAGTTTCCTTCTCAGTGGTGAAAACAATATGAGTTCTTTCACAAATAAATTGCTTTCATATTTAAAACGGAACTAATTCCTCAGTCATAGATTTTGTTTGTACTTCCATAGATTTCTAAAAATACTTCCCCACCATAACTATTCTGCAGGTCTTCTTGCCCACTGCCCTGCCCTGCCCAATCCTAAATATCACAGGTTTATTACTGGGCTGTTTTAATTTCATAGTCTAGACATTTAAAAAAAAAAAAAATTCATTATAAACAAATTGGTTTTTAAGCACACATCTTCTGCATCCTGGAAGCAGCTGCTTTATTTGCCGGTAGGCTGGGGGCAACAACACTACACTAAATCTATTCTTTCTCTTTCTCTTCCTTTCTCTTTCAGGCACCTCTCTTTTCCCTGTCTTGTTCCTCGAGTCTCCATGTGGACAATTTCTAGTTCGATTCTGAAGGCCTGCACAGAATGCATAAATGAAAGCAACTAATATTAATCAGCCTTATCTGAAGAAGTCTGACCATCCCCTTTTAAACAAAGAAAAATTATGCTCTTTTCAACTCTGGAGTACCTTCTTATCAGTATTATGAAAAAAAAAAACAAACCCAAAGAACCCAAGCTTTTAATGCTACATTTATTATAATAGTCTATTTTAAATATTTAAGAACGAATATACTGTGTTTACCATAAATTTCAATGAAGTTACATATGTGATTATAGTCATTTTATTAGCTTTCATTATTCTGAAATATTTCATGCAATGTATTTTCATACAATAAGACACAGCAAGTGGAGTAATTTTATTCTTGATGCATTTAATAGCTTAGATTATTATTATTTTAAAGCAACTTCCCCCCCCCCCATCAGTTACAGTTAACGTAGCATGCTTTGTGTGGGAGATCTCCTTTTTTCACCTGAGTGCTAATTCGTCTGATATCTCAAATGCCATTAAAGCTGCTAATCATATTCCAGCCCACATGATATTTCTTAACCAAATCTATTCACTTAATGACATATTTCAGATGATATCCAGATTATGTCCCCAAAATAAATACAAATAAATTAAAAACATTTTAAACCAAAATGTTTTTATAGGTCGATATAAGCATGCATTTGTGCACTTGAATGTTTTGCAAGTGACTGCTTTGAGCAGTAAAGAACTACAACAAGAGTTTGACATTGAATAACCTATTAATTTTGTTGCTTAGGTGCAAATGCATCTAACTGGTTAATGTGTAATCACAAAGAAAAAAAAAATCTATAGATACTTATTCCCTTCCATATTCTTTCTTAAAAATAGCTGCATATTCAAATTTTTCTAACTAGATAATGTTAATTTGAAAGCATTTCTTGTTGCTCATATACTTTACAGCAGAAGTAAATTTACAGTGTAGTGGTACCCTAGAATTAGCTTCTAAATTTGGTAAAAGGCACTGAGATTGAAAAGGAAAATAGAGTACTCTGGGTAATTAACAGTTGCTAGATGGTTCATTTCAACATGAAAGATAGTGGACAATGGAGTTTACACCAGATTGTCCTGACCACTAAGGAATTTCTTTTTATTCTTCTGCTTCTCTTTCCTAAAATGTATTCCTACTCAGCTAGTCAGTAAAAATTTCTAGGGGTAAAAATCACCTTGGAACATATATTTTTGGCTGTGATTAATTACACAAAATATTTGATATTCCATTACCAACACATACATATAGGTCATTAAATTTAGAAATTGATTTTCTGACAAGAAAAATATGAAACAAATTTTCAGTTGGTACTGAGTTTCAATTTCAATTTTTTTTGGTCAGTCCATATGCCTATGACTCAGAAGAAGATTATTAATACAACATATTTAAGCTATGATACCTACTGTATTGCATTTGATTAACAGCAATTAGAAATATTTACTGCAGATTGAAGTCAGTATAAGGCTTTCAGAATAATAAACAAAAAAAAAAAAACCCACATGATTTTTTGAAAGTACTTTAGTTATGTATACACTATTGAAGACTATTCAAAAAACATAGTGCAAGTTTGGAACACACCATATTGCACATCACAGAAATTCTATCAGTGCATTATCTAAACTCAGCATATTCTATGCCAGGAGCACCTCATTTAAAAGTAAAAAAAAATTCTAGAATAAGAAAATAGTTACCTGACTGATTGATGTGACATTCTACTCTTTTTATCTCATCAGGCTTGCTCTGGGGCTGTGCAGCAAAGTCAAAGCATTTCTGAGACTGGATTCTCACCTAATGTATACATCCTTTTGAACATATTGTTAATTAATGCATTTGGAGTTACTTTAAGATTGTTTCACGTTGTGCAGAATCCAGCCAGACCTTAATCATATATAGTAAAGCAGAGAAGTTCATTTAAATCCTTTGCTCCGCTATGGTGTCTGTCTCAGATTCACTGGGGACACTTATGACAGCTCTGGCAGCTGGTATAAAAAAGTTCATTCAAATAAGTCTCTTCAAAAATATCCAGATTCAAAAAGTATTTCACTGCTATCTGACCCTTCAAGATAGAGATCTTGCCTGAGGCTAATTTCTTAGATAGTTAAATGTTTCTAATTAATTATCCCAAAAAGAATGTGTGCGTAGAGTGAAAATGAATCACTTTGGTAGTTTTTCTGTGCTCTCTGGAATTCCAAGCCCACGACGGGAGAAGCAGAAAAGAAATGTTCAATCCACCCATCCAAGTTGCTGATGACAACTGAGTATACCATGACTGTAAGAATCCTTATAATTTTGGTACTCCCATAGCCTGCTGATACTTGTGAGGCCTACATGTTTTGGTTTTTTGTTTTTTTTCTTTTTCATAAGTAATCTGTTTGTCAAAAGTTTTGTAACATTTGAGAAAAATTTAAATCTGTGAACCCACATACACAAAGTCTTTCCCTCAAACCCACTTCTGAATATAAAAATGCGATTCACAGCAGTAGCAGAAAAAAAAAAAAGTACTTCAAGCTGATCCTTTTATTAAGCATAAACCATTAGATATATTTATGAAGCAGGCTTTAGAAAGAGGAGAAGAAAAAGGGAGTTCATACAAAAAGGTGTGATTTGATGATCACAGTTTCAGGGGAGATTGCTCAGTTTGGAGATGCTCCCCAACCACAAAAAGTGATGACAAAAGGAATGAGAAATTACACGGCTAGGAAGAAGAAATCAGGGGATCCTGAGCAGAGCAGTGAATAGATACACAGCCAGACTTCACAGGAGGTTGAAAAGACTTTTCTTGGAAACTCAGAGGTATCTGCATGGAATTTGTTGCAGCTGCTAAAGTCAGTGAAAGCTCCTGTATGAAAAGCAAGACTGAAGGAAAAGAACAGTACCAGAAATGCACAGGGTCAGAAGGACTTGTGAGCACTAATTATTATGTCTATATCTATTTCAGAAATTCCCCATCTGTAGCTCTAACTGAAGTCAGCTTTAGTGCCTCAGAAGGCAACACCACTAACACTGTATTTACACCAGCACTTGCATGCATTTTACTTGGGATCTTACTCAAATCCTTGAAAATGTAAGCAATATCTACAGCAGGGTGAATTAAAACAAGAAATTATCCTAGGGCTCAAGCATCATGTGGCAACACAGACTATGATGAACCATTTGTCCTCTTTTTCCCCTTTTTCCTCTCAACACACATGATCCATTGCTTTGACATTTTTATTTTATATTGATTTCCTCTTCTCATTATTTCTCATGGTTACCACAGCTCCATTACATCTTCTGTAACAAGAACTCTGATGCAAACTAAAAGTTAGACCCAATTAATCAAGAACTGTAAACCACTAATTATTTTATAGTCACTCTGAGCTGGGGAAGATAATGTGACTCAGGTAGTCCTTGGCAAGATTCTGGCAATATAAAATCCTGAATATACACACAGACTCCTTACTCTTGTCAACAGGAAATTACTGTTAATAATGTTTGCTTCAGAAATTTCACCCATAACTACATACTTTCTATTGAGAGCAAAAGCAGATGCAGGTTTAGCACCAGTTTTTTTTGATTCATTCAACAGTTGCTATAAAGCATGCCAGTTAACCTCACTGCTCCTTAGCTCTGACCATTTCTGGCTTATTATTCTGCTCTGTCCTTGCAATATATGTTTAAGAAGAAAAGAAATACTACTAGTGAGAGAAAATAGTTCCTCTCAGCGCTAAACCATGGTAGGCACATAACTGTGTCTGTATGACAAGCCTTATATTTGTTAAAGCTCTGAAATCATGCCAGGGCATGCATCCACATCTGTATTATACTAAGATACTAAAGGCAGCTCTGAAATGCAATTTTTTTGAAATGCATTTCCAAATAAGATGTTCAAGTGTTATGGAAATTTGAGACTTGAACATGGAAATATTTAGGCTGATGGTTAAATTGACGTATACAAGGAGCTCTAGGAACATAAATTATATAAGCTGAACATATTTATGACTACGTGTAAAGTTGATTCCACTTCTTTTTCTCTGACTGCAAAAAATATTGCATAGTACATATATATTGTTTCTAACAGATTGCATATTCCCATGAAGCAGAGATAAACAGGAGAAAACTGAGGAGATAGAAGTGACAAAGAATGTTCCTGCCCAGTAGTCACTTTATCATATTGCAATTCCACAATATTACCTATACAACAGACCTTTCAACGAGCCATGGTGAAATCAATATCACATATTCTGTTTATTTTCACTGAAGAGAGCTACCGTTTATCAGAGACTGGAAGAACAGCTGCTAGAACAGTAAGCATACCTTAAAGGCTTATATTTGTAGGTTATCACTGGAATTAGCCAAGGTTTACAGATATTACTTGTTTCTCACAAGGACTTCACACTTCTATTTCTTCATCCACTAACATTTAAAAATTGGCTTATGGGGAGGGGAAAGGGAGTAGGGAATAGTTGTGACATTGAATGGCTGGCATCACACACACCATAATTTATTTTTCATGTAGGCAGGGATGTTTTAATCCTGCCTGGTTTTCTGCAAGAACAAACTGACCAGAGCTCTGGGGATTTCGGCCAAGGGGAAGGAACATCAGTCTTTGGGGAATACTCTTACACTGAATGATATCTTATACAGAAAAAAAAACCCGAGAGAGGTACCCGCAAAAGCCCACTTTGAGTGTGCTAAACTAATTAGGCTATAATATACTACTAAAAATAATTTGTTTGTACTACTAAAACTCTGGCAAAATCTGGCTCAGCAATAAAGCCCAGCTGCTGCTGTTTGATTTTGGACTTCTTGCAGTTCAGATAATGTTGAAGGAATGCAGCTGAGAGCTGCTCTGATTAGCAGGAATTCGTACCTGGGGTGATGTAAAAGTGAGCTGAGCTGCTACAATTTTTTCTTTCCATTTTTAAGATACTTTGTATATTTTCATAAGCAAAAAGCTGTTAACGCTACCCCCAAACAGGAAGAGTTGGTGTGAGAAAGTTTCTTCCAGGTTTTCCAGCTGGCTGTACAAGACAGTTACACATAGAACTTGATCTCACACATGGTATTCTACCTTTAAATGAACTCCACTGTGAGAGTCACTTGAAGAGTCACAGTGGAATAAACATGCAGATTTTTAGACATTTCTTTGTAATATCTTGCATTACTAATTTCTCATGTTTTGCTGACACCAACAACTGAGACTAAAATCTTTGTCTAGTAGCAGGAAGATGTAATGTAGAACTCTACAAGCTAGTATTTTATGTTAATTACAGTGTTAATATTTCTAAGTATTGCAGACTTTACCACCTGGAAGAGCAAGGCCATAGGAGATATAAAAGAGATATGACTAATTAAGAAGACTCTAATTTATTTAAATTAGTGAGTCAGAAGTAAAGTAGTTGTTCATCCAGTTCTCCCTCCAGAAACTTCCACAGTGTAGATCTTAGCAAAACTAGAACAGTTATTAAATAACAATGCCACTTAGGCATTGGAAAGATTAATCAACTGTCAGATTAAACAAGTTATGCCCTAATTAAAAAAGATTATGCCTTCCTCTACCAACAGAGATATTCTCAAATCAGAACTAAAAATTTTACTATTCGGCTACGGATTTTCACAGAAAAATATTATGATAAGAGCTTCGTGCAGCCTTGAAATTACATAAATTATATCACGTCACAAAAGTTTAATTAACTTCCATTTTATTAATCAGAATTCATCATCAAAATGTGTATCAGACTGACAAAAAGCAGAACTACTTTTGGTGAGTCTGGACTGTGGACTTTCAAAGAGAAAAGTAAAATAGACACACACACACATAATGTGTATAAAGATCGTCAACATTAGGCACTAATTTTCACTAATCAATCAATCTGTCCAGACCCAAGTCCCAAGGATTACAGAAGAAAGAGACTGAAAAACAGCCAGCTTACCTAAAGGAACCAAATATATTCTCCACACTGCCGGCAAAAACCTCCATATTTCACAAAGACTGAAGTGGCAGGGCGAACTGGGTGTGAAGGACTTTGTTATTCTGTAGTGTTTGTTTTTTAACGGGTGAGTAGTTCATTGAAATTGTTTATCTATAGAATTACTCATGTAGTTGTTTGGAGAACTGATGTTCACTTCTTGCCTTCAGTTCAGGGGAGCTGAGCCCTCAGAAAAATAGAGTACTTCTAGTGTAAGACCACTTGGCAGAGGATAAAGAATAGACCTGTGAAACGGGTTTGGTTTTTCACATGTTTAGTGACACAAAATAAGTTATTCAAAACTTGTTTGAATCTTTAAGTGAGAAACCACAAGGGATTTTTCTTGGATTTTTTTTTTTGTTTGTTTTTTTGTTTGGGTATTTTTTGTTTTGGTTTTTTTTTTTTGTTTGTTTGTTTTGTTTTTGTTTTATATTTGTTTTTTCTCCCCAGTTATATAGTCTCTTTTTAAAATTTAATTCTATAAATTAGGCAGTTTGAGAGAAAATAAAGAAAGTAAAACTTGCTTTTAAATTTAAAAGAAATATAAATCACTATTTAATGATTAATAAATTAATTTTATTAGCCCATTTTTTTTTCTTTTTGATATTTAGAGTTATAGCTTTTATAAATAAAGAAAGAAAGAAGGCAAATAAAAGCACTATTGAAACGCTTCTCAGTCATGTGGGATGATTCATTTTGCTTGGATTCAGTGGCCTGGATTTTACCTGATAGCAAGCTCTTTCCAATGCCATCCTCAGATCCTTTCCCTACTTCAGTTCCTTTTCTCTGCGCAGCCAGCCAGCCTGCCAGCTATTACATCAATGGCCGGTTAATGTGAATTTCCTAACAACTCTTTTCTTCAAGGACACATTTGTTGTTCAAACAATTTGAAATTAACCTGGGTAAACTGTGAAAAAAAATCACCTGGCTCAAGATGAAGTTTCTTTCTACCGGACCTGGTACTGCCACTCTCTCCCCTCTAGCAGTGTGTGCTCTGCCAGCTTTTTCAGGTGGCTGGTGTGGCGATCTTTTTTTCTGTGTTTTGCCACAGATGTAATACAGCCTAAACAGCATAGAATACTAATATAGAAGAAATCACAGGCAAAAGGTAAAAGCTGTGTCCCTTCTGTACCCTGGGATACAGATACAAAATAAATACATATATTGAGTTATTATGCTCTGTAACATCTCAAAACAGATCTTTCCCACTTTTCTGTTGACACCTTTCCTCTGGATGAATCCACATACGACACTTTGTTTGATCCCTTGCTGGTCCCTACCTTATTCTAGGAGCCGGACATTATTTGCAACTACAAGGAATCGGGTTAAAGTTATGGCATCAAAACCTAATATTATGTTCAAGTAACATGTTGATGGAGATGTACTAGTTTAATGACTAGTGCATTTACTGAGGAAGCAAATTCTCCTAGGAAGCTGGGCTGGTCTTTTTAGGTTTCTTTCTCATTTGAGATTGTGGTTTTTTTGTTTTTTTGTTTTTTGTTTTTTTTTCAGAATAAGTCATCCAGAGTTTTCTGTTTACTTCTGAAATAGATGGTGTTTTGGTTTTCTTAAGGACTCATTAAAAGCCAATGGCAAAGGGCAAAGAAAGATAAAAACTTGTGTTTTGAAAGAATATTTTCAAATTTTGGAGGTTTGGGACTATGGAATCCACTGAGATCTGAGGCAGTATATTCCTCTTCTGAAAATGGGGAGAGGACTTAAGACTTGCCTTCTCTGAAGCATTTTTAAATTCCTCTGAAGGAATACCAGCTTACTCTCTGGCTATTGTGCTATTAAAGAATCTTTGTGACTGACAGGCATCTCTGGAGATTATCTATTCAAGTTGAAATAGATCAGAACAATTAAATATTCTTTCTATTCTCCCCCTGTCCTCTGATAACAGTTTTTGTAATACACTTATTTTCAATTCTGTAAATAAAAGTAAAGTGCTGTCTTGCAGTCTTAGGACTCCCAACATCCCATTACTCAAAGGCAAAATTAAAACCAGTGATACCTTTACAGACTGCATACCACACAAGAACTGTTACTGAAAGACGTTATGACGGGCATTTCAGAAGGGAGAGAAGCAGGAGAGGATGGCACTTCAGACTGGAACACTGCAGCACAGGGTACCACCATCTGTAGCAGAGCTGTTAATCAGCAAGGCAAGGAACTACACTTTGTCACGTAGTACAGGCTGCACGGCAGCAAAAACGGTGCTTTAGTGCCAGATTGAGGCACCACATTGAGCTTGGCAACACTGGAGAGCACTTTTGGTAACAATACAGGAAAGCAAAGGGGCAGCCTCCTTGCTCTCACACAGAATTGATGCAAAAGATCTACGCATGAAAAAAAGCAGTGATCTGATTATTATTATTTTTTTTTAAGTCATCTGCATGCAGAGTTTCCATTTTGACCACATCTTTCTGTAGACTGTCATTTGGGTGGTTTTGCGTGTCTGGTTGATTGGTTTTTGTTGTTGTGTTAACTGAAAGCTGACAAAACAATAAGGCTATAAAACACATCGATGTATCTGTAACATATTTCCTTTTCAAAATATCTCCTCTGTAGTCCAGAATTTATATCTCACCAGAATATTCACATCACTGAAACTTTAAACTTGCTTAGTTTTTATCCTGATCTAATACTTATTCATCCTGAGTATGACCTACTTTTTTGCACATATGTTAATAATTTTTGAGCTAGAATGCAAAAAGCAGTGCACGAGAGGTGGAAATGACAGACAACAAAAGAGTAGCGCAGCATTTCTCAGATACTTAGGGAAAACTTCAAGCACAGAGCCCAGCTGGAGCTAAACCTAGCAAGGAATATTAGAGATAAGAAAAAAAAATGCCCTTGTAGTAAAACTAATTGCAAAAAGAACTTCAGGAAAAGGGTGGGTTTGCTGATGGGTAGGGGAATTAACAAATGAGAGATGGCATGGAGCAGGTTAAGAACTCAGTGCCTTTGTGTCTTGATCTTCATAGACATTGTCTGTTTTCACACCTCTGTGTGTAACAGCGTAGCCTCAGAAGGAGTGAGAAAGCTAACATCTGGGAGCAGCGCCTTAGAAGTACCTAGAGAAACTGGATGTATTTAAATTCATCAGCTTGAACAGCAGGAACATTTCATCAGCTACTTCAGCTTGAAAGTGCTGAAAGAGTTGGCGGATCATGATTGTCAGGTGCCTGTAAGTGTTCAGCAAAAAAGGCTGACAACAGGAGGAGGGATTGGGAAAAAACTTCATGTTTTTCCCATCATGCAGACATAGAAGAAGGAGAACCTAAACAACTGTGGGTTGGACAATCTCTTCTTTCTCTTTGGAAGAGAGAATGTCACTTTGGAATATGTGTCCAGGCGTGTGCAGGCAAGTGAGTAATTGGGAATAACCAACATAGATTTAACAATGGCAAATTATGCTGGATGAACTGATAGTTTTTTACATCAAGATTGGTTATATGGATAAAGCAGAGGGTTGAAAGTTCTATGCATTGACCTCTCCTGGTCTTCTGTCACTGTATCCCACAATATTCTCATTTATCAGATGAAAAAAATATGGCCTGAAATAAAAGGCGTGTTGGAGCAAGTCCAAAAGAGTTTTTAAAAGTTAGTCTTTCTTAAAGGATCTGATAAAAATCTCAGTATAAAACATTCAGTATTCTTTTATAGAACAGCATTTTTCCTGAAAACTTAAAAACAATTAGAAACTGAAACGTGTTTTCATTTCTCCTGGTGTTATTTTGCCAACACAATCACTGCTTTAGCATCCTTTTACTTGCAAATTCTAAGGTCATTAATGGCAAAGTATAAGGTCATATTGTATGTCTGGTGGCATAAAGTCACACACTAATCTTCCTAATTAATTTACATACCAATTGAATAAAGGCTTTTGTAGCTGCAGTCTAAACATTACTGTACAATGAGTAGTCTGAAGCTGTGAAATTATACTGCTTCTATTGAAAAGGGACATAACTAAAAGTGTCAAAAGTGCAAGATTGTGTAACTTTAATTAGATTGTAATTTGAAAATAATTGTCATTGCAATTAATTTTTATAAAGGTGTAATTTCTTTTACAAACTTCCAAAATGTCATATTCATAAAAGTTCATCTTTCAGATGGAAGAAGATTTCATTAATAAGGGAGAATCCATTACAGATTAGAGGAAAAAAAAATCTGAAATATTCAGATTAAATTTTCAGTCCATTTTAAATTCCACATTTTTAAACTATTTTTTGAAAAACAGAACATCAGTTATTTTAAACTATTGTGGGACCAACCAAATAACTGAAATAAATAGTGTCCTTAAACTGAGACACTGTTTATTCCCCTTTGCCAGACAAAATGTATGTAGCACACAAACGCTGGTAGAGGCAATTTCATTGAGTGCTGATTTGTGCATATTTCCTATTTCATGTGGAGGGAAAGATAAAAAGACCCATTCTCTTAAACAAGAGAAACAGCGAAAAAATCCACAAGCACCATTAGCTCAGGGAATAGGAACATCTGAAAGAACATGTGGACTAAGTGCTCTGAAAAACGCTTTGGCACGAAGACATTCCTGCTGTTTCTCCTCTTCTTTCCATTGTGTTTATAGAAATAGCATTTTGTGCCATCTTTGTAAACAGGATTGCATCAAAGACACACCATGTTTACTTTTTCCTCCTAGTGGAAAAAATCTATAACTCCCCAAATGTGGCAAAATGCTGGCGACAGAAGGGACCACTGCATTGTGCTCAGTTTGATTTGCCGGCTAAGTGAAGGGGAAAGGCAGCACTGTATTTGAGACAAGGACAGATTGGCTGTGCGTTAAAGCTGCTCACACAGCATAAAGATGTCTCTGCAAGCAGAATGTGCAGCTCTTGCTGAAGGGATGAGGGATCATTCCACACAAGGAGGGAGCAATCACCACCAACAGAGTTGAGAGTTGTTCTCAGAAAACTTCTGAAATTATCATTAATGCTCTTGTACAAAAGAAGCCAGAAAATAACTGTAAGCAGATTGTTGTGCATGACCACAAATCACAAGTTTCAGAGAGGCAGAAATTCCAGTTTCTATGTGATCCATATATACCAGTTATCTGTACAAAAGTAGAAGGAATATGCAAAGACTGTCACTATATTACATACAAATGTAACTGAGGATGAGCCAGCGGTGTGTCCAGAAGTCAGTGGCATCCTGACCTGTATCAGAATAGCGTGGCCAGCAGGATTAGGGAAGGGATTTTCCCCCTGCACTCAGCACGGGTGAGGAAAAACATCAAATCCAGTGCTCAGTTTTGGGCCCCTCACTTAAAGAAAGACATTGAGTTGCTGGACAGAGTCCAGGGAAGGGCAACAGAGCTGGTGAATGATCTGGAGCACAAGTCTCTTAAGGACTTGATCTAGGAAGACCTTATCCCTCTCTCCAGTGACCTGAAAGGAGTTTGTAGCCAGGTGGGGTTGGTCTCTTTTGCCAAGTAATAAACAGGCAATTGACAATAATAGGACAAGAGGAAATGGCCTCAAATATTTTTAGGGGAAGTTTAAATTGGATATGAGGAAAAATTTATTCACTGAAAGAGTTATCAAGCACAGGAACAGGTTGACCAGGGAAGTGGAGGAATCAGCATCCCTGGAGGTCAATGATCACTTAGGGGCGTGGTTTAGTAGTGGACTAGGAAATGTTAAGTTTGTTATTGGTCTCCATGATCTTAAAAGTCTTTTCCAATCTAAATGATTCCACTTAAATCTCTGATTTATCTTAAATGATGATGACAATGCTTTGGTGTTTAAAGCTTTTGCCAGTACAGTTATTTCACTGTTGTCAACATGATAACCTAAAAGCTAATATTTTTTCCCCCTATTTAAAGAGCAAAAAAAATGAGGGGAAAGGGGAAAAGAGGCCTAAATTTTCTTGTCATTTGCATCAGTGAAATAAAATTACTGCAGAAATAAAAAAAAATGAGGTTAATATTATAACAATATACCTACAACCTTTTTTCAGCTGCTGCCTGAGATGCTAAAGGCCTCGCTGTACTGTGTACACCATTGAATTTATGTTTATAAAAGCTTTTGTGCAGGTGCCCAGGTATTGGCAGCAGGGACCTCTGTGGGGAGGGGCTGGGGCTGCCCCCAGGTTCTACACAGACACTTCCAGCTGGTTCCAACAAACTCCCCCCAGGACACTGCTGAACCCTCAGCCAAGATGGTGGCACCTCTGGGATAATGCATTTAGGAAAGGGTAAAAAACATTCCAGGAGACAGGAGTGAGGAAACTAAATAGAGAGAAGCAGCATAGGGAACACCAAGGTCGGAGGGCGAGGAGGCGCCACAGGATCAGAAGCAGATGCCCATGGAGGTCCTACAGCAGAGCACGTGGATATTTCCTGAGGAAAATGAAAGCTGTGAGGAGAGCCCACAGCAGAGCAGGATAAATGTATGAAAATGGGGGAGCAGCAGGCATAGATCGTTCTAACTGACCTAAAACCATCTCATCCCTGCTGCACACAGAGAGGGGACGGGCAGAGGGGTTGGGATTAAAGGAGTGAAGTAGAGCCTGGGAAAGGAGGGTGGAAAGGTGTTTTAATGTCTTTTCGTTACCCAAATCTATTCTAATTGGAAAGTAATTAAGTTAATTTGTCTCATGTCAAGACTGTTTTCCCTGCAATTGTATTTGGTAAACAATCTTCCTGTCTTTATCTCAATCTACGAGCTCTCTCTCACCTAAACATGGGGAGTGAATGAGCCCATGGAGGCAATTTCGTCTGTTTACCAAGGTCACCACAGACCAATAAAAGAGTTTTGATCCATTCATTCCACAAAGTTTTGAAAACTGTGTGTTTAACAAGTACTAAGACATAGTTGTTAATAACATAACATTTTTGTAAGCCTCAAAAAACAACTTAAAAAATTGTTTAACAGTGGGATTAAGAATATTATGTCTGCCTATTACTCATTTTCAGAACAGATCACTGAGTAAGACCTTAATACTGTCTTAAATGAGATCAAAGACAAAATTACTGTGAAGTCAGTAGGTGTTTAGTGTACTTGGGACCTTACAGAGAGAATTGAACTGGGAGTTTGCCTATTATGTTTTTTAGTTGGAGCCAAAAGGTATGAGCCAAAAGGTATCATCACTGTAAGCTCCACTTTGAGGCCTTCAGTGTAGCACTTACTCCAGCTCCTAGGTACAATTCAAAAAGAAGCATCAAAAAAGAAATAAAGAAGAAGCCATCAGCTTGTAAGTAGCCGCTAAAAATAACAAACTCCTGGGAAGCAACAGTATTTTCTCTTTTAAAAAAATGACAGTAGGAGTCTGACAATCTGTTCTGCATATCTTCACTGACATAGGAATCCTCAGCAAACCACTCGATTTCTGGTTGCTACTCAGTCATAGGCACCATTATTAAAATTGATTCAATTCATCATGTGCCTTATAGGGAATTAATTCCACATTTTAAATTGGTAGGATGCTTTCCAATCATTGAATAAACAACAGTAAAAGAAAACCAAGTGTAATTTAAACTTTTACATTACCATGAACATCTGTCTGCTTCAGAAACAGTAATGATAAGGATATTAATTTATATTAAAGGAGACTGAGAAAGGTATGGCCAGGACATTCCAGAAAAAAAAAAAAAAGATATATTATATGTCTCTGACCTGGTTTTTTTTTTCAGACATTTAACTATCTAAGCCATTCCATTTTTACTGCAGGAAGCTGGCAACTATGGCTAGAAATGCCTTCTCCTCCCTCTGGCAGTACCTATAAAGCACACTTGTTCAACAGCGCAAGCAGTGTGGTGTGGCAGTGTAACATCAGCTTGAATGGGCAGAAGGATGACCTGTATCTTACTCCATGCAAGAGATGGAAATGCTAACCCTTTCTAACTTCAAAATTATATCTATTTACTAGATTGTGTCACTTTATTACTAAGGTGGATGAACATAATAATCACCCTGCAATTAACATCCAATTTATTAAAAACTTATTATATATTACTCACATAATTTTGTAGTACATGATGCCAGTCTCCTATGAATTCTGCTCATTCTGTGAGTCTCTGAATAAAGTAGCTCTTTTTGTTTTCCCATGAACTTCCAGTGGTCCAGTTTCTCCTTCACTATTAGAGAGTATTATTAACCATAAGGATTCTAGCAGTTTCTCTAAATGTTCTGCAGCGTCGAACTTAAAACACAGTTTTCTCAGAAATTATTTGCTACTAAACACATTATGATCACTCTAGTCTAAGGCCCTCACAGGTATTGCAGAAAGCTCAGTGGAATTCACAATGGACTAAGAAAGCTCTTTTATAAAAACAATGTAAAATGATAAATGTAGGATAAATTCTCCAAGATGAGAGTCATTATTTGCATTCTGAAAGTCTGAACTTTAAATGCAAATTTAAACTTCAGTAATTCCCCATTGTCTAAAATTGTTTCTGGTGGGAAAACACAGAAGGTCACTAATATGAAATGAATGTATAATACTGATTTCAAATCAGTCAAGAAGAAAACCCACAGAGTTTAAATAATTAATTTCAACTTAATTTGGACTAGATGAACAGTAATAGTAAAATAGTTGTAAAAAAAAATAATAAGTAAAGGTAAAATAATTGACACTGGCCATAGCAAGAAGTTGGACATCTAAGAAAAGTATCTTGCCAAAGACAGGTTAGACTCATCCACAGCAAATATGGAGAACAGCTGATAAAATAATGAATTATCAGACCTCTGGTTTTCAAGGATCTATCACTAATGTCATTTTGACCTGAAGTCAGTGTTTAACCTGTAATTTACTGGAATAAATTTATTCTTTCCTTAAAGCAACAAGTTTGAACTTAAACTCAGTGAGTAGAAACTGGATGCTTCATGCAAAACTGTGAGTTTATCTTTAAAGTTGTACTGAAAGTTGTACTGAAAAACTCAACTATCAGCAAGTTATGAGTGGTCTCAATAACAAGAATCAAAGCATGTCTGCTTTCTAACTGCAGGAGACAGTTTTCTGAATTTTTCTAATTCCAGTATGATGCTTCTACCTTGCTACTTCTGCTGAAATGTAGTTTCATAAATTATACAGCACTCTCCATTTGTTGGTCACACTTATATTTGTTTTCCTCATTGACCACCCAGTTCCTGTAAAACAACTGCCTCTGGCCATATCAAATTTCTTGTCAACACTCAAAAAAAAGTCACAACCTCTTCAGAATTAAATAAAAAATGATATGTAGCCTCTACTGTGGCAACACTGCAGACTGGTAATGAGGAAATCTCACTGCGTTATAATAACTTCCAATACGTTATGGAGC
This sequence comes from Dasyornis broadbenti, assembly GCA_013397935.1. Taxonomy (NCBI): domain Eukaryota; kingdom Metazoa; phylum Chordata; class Aves; order Passeriformes; family Dasyornithidae; genus Dasyornis; species Dasyornis broadbenti. The sequence continues at coordinate 1,047,651 of VZRN01003686.1, forward strand.
TAAAGGTCAGTAAAGCCACGTTCTTCTTGAAATGTTGGTATTTATGATTTTTCCATTATTTCAATGGATGATCACTGAAAAATCAACTGTACCAGAGGATGTTATGTTGCCCTGCTTAATAAGATCAAGGAGAACACATAACCATTTTCAATTAGAATTCAAACCACTGAAGAGCCATAACTCTAAAATTGTGTTATCATTTAATTGAGATAAATTCAAAACAATTCTACTGATTGTAAAACATCTCGGCATTTTAAATAATATGTGTAGGTTTAAAATCGATTAAAGTGTTAACCTTCTCACTCAATCTACTCTTGAGCAACCTAAGGCAAAATCATAATCAGACAAGATTATTTATCTTTGGGTTATAGATGGCTGGTCTCTGTCTGTAGACACAAAATCTGTACAGTTCTTTTTTTCAAAGTAGTGAATTTGTTTTTATAACAGGAAAAAAGTCTCTCCTACCTGTTTTGAGAATTCTAAGTCCCTGCTGGAAATACATCTGTACTTCACAGAAAGGCTTTCTTTGTTCTGCATTCTTTTACTGTACCATATCTTGAAGTCTCATACTGCAGAGTGAATTTTGAACACTTACATCTTTCTCTGCATTTTTTAAAGGGTAATGTTCACTCAATAGCACAACACCAGAAGTACCTAATTATAAAGGGTGAAAGAAGCTGCATTCAAATTACCCATGAGTTTAAATGCTTGGCTCTGTATAATTACTTTCAAATTATTTCTGTCAAACACACGTTATAGTTGAGTTAGTAATTTATATTTTAAAAAGAAAATTAAGAAAATCAAGGAAGAACTTATTCAGAATTTTTAATAAGCACAGTTTTTTCTTTAACAAAAGGTATCAGGTTTTCAAACTACTTATTACTTAGCCAACTAAGTTCTGTGGATATTCAGGAAAGCAGATTAACACATTAAAGACCACAACTCCAGCTATCAGTAGGGAAAATATAGCAATCTAACATAGATAAAGTATAAAATAACAGCATGTTTCTATGTGAAACATTTGCATATTTTAAATCAATTTTTCCTTTTTCTGAATTGGTACCTTTTACTGCTCTCACATCTGTCACTGAGTGTGTTCTCTTGGAATCATAACATTGTGTTCTATGCAGTTGTTGTGTTCATGTTTAGGACAAGAGGCAAGAGAAAATAAAATAAACTTTCTGTCTCCTTCACTGAATCAAGAGCAGATATTCTCTGAGCTTCTAATCTATTTGAATGCAAAGAGACAACTGCACACTGGCAAAGCTGCACAGCAGGGGATCTGGAAGTTCCACCCTGGATTCTCTTCTTCTGATATACCAACTTTAAAAAAAAAAATATGTCTCTATATATATACATATTATATATGTAGAAACACAAAAAAACCATTTAGAACATACCTCATAATTTCTTTCTACTTATAAATCAAATTCTACAGAAAAATTAAAACCTTCAGAGTTGCCAAAGTGTTAAAATGTTTATTGGTCCGTTTTCCATATTGTTGTTGTTAACATTCTTCATCTACAACCAAAGATTTCCTGAAACTTAGAACACAGTCCTCAGTACTAAGTCGGTTGAACTTGGCAGATGCAATTTAGAGGACTAATGAGATGCTCTCCAAGTTGTAATGTCAGAGCACTTCAGATAGAAGTGTTTGTCTCTAATACTACTCTAAACATGCACTTCATATAGTAAGGAAATATTTCAGGCTTTTTACATAAATAAAGCTTCCTTTTCCAAACCTCTCAAAATACAGAGATCATCTCTAAAATCATCTCCAGCAAGGTGGAAAGCAATGGAAACCGACTTAAATCTTGTCATTGGTGAGAGCTCCATTGGATTATATTGTGCTAGAACAGAAGATTTAAAAAATCCTGTGTGGAGTACTTGTGTATTTTGGGTGGGTTTGAACAGTGCAGGTATTTCAGCTGTGTCCCTTGAAAGATCCTCATACAGACACTAGGAGGTTCACCTTATATGAAATGCAATATTCCTTATGTCCGTAGTGAAAGCCTTTGGCCAAGATATTGAAATATTGTAGATCTGAGGTTGTTGACCAAAGTGGAAATAGAGCTCGGCAAATGAAATCTTGTTAAATTTCATTAAGGTCTGTTTTAAAGATTAAATTATGCAAACACAACCTCTGCCAGTGCTTTCCCAGGTCCATTCCTGTGTGTGCTCTCCTTACTTCACACAAGCGTTCTCCACACAGCAAAATTTACGAAGAAGAATCCAGAATTATTTAGAATGAAAGTCCACACTGCTAAATAAACATGAAAAATTCACCATATTCGATGCAGAATAGTTAAGCAAACCAAGGGTCTTCAAGCTCAGTGTCTGTTGCCTCCTTTGCTGATCCCTTGGAGATGATCGCTTTAGTGCGCAGCACAGGACTGTCACAAAAGTGGCAGGGGGAAACATCTTGGGCTGTGATGTGTATCAGTAACTCAGCTGATACAATCTTTAGTATTGTCAGTAAAATATTTATGTACAGGAATGCCTTTCTCTAGGAATAATCAGATAAAAGCAACTTTTTTACAACTGTGTATATCTCAATGAAATTGTTGCGTATTCCATGATGAAAAAGATTAACACAAAATCACAAGTGCCACAAAAATGTTACCTAAAGTTATATATTTCTCCATTAAAAATGTGTGGGTTTATTCCACTAAGGGCAGATTTTTTTAAAGTTGATAAGAATGTTGTTTTGATCTGTTTTCCTGGAGATTTTTTCTGTACTTAATTAAAATGAAGAAATACATTCTAAACCATAGTGCCTTCAGGGACCTGTGTGGGTGCTGGAATTCACGAACTTGGTATTCTCCAAAGGAATAAAGCCTATAGTGCAGAAATTAATATGGTTGATATATAGTTCTTAAATATAGAACTTTTTGATTCTGAGTAAGCACCCATTTGATTTGAATACATCGCATTAAAATTATTGTGAAGCAAAAGAGCTGTGAATGCATAATTTAATAAAAATATCATGAAACTAATTTTTACATTATGAGAAAACCATTTGGTTTCTTGCTGAAAAATTCCTAAATACCAGTCAGCTGACACCAAACTGTTCAGAATGTGTTTTCAAGAAGCTGAAGGTACTGTTTATTAATTTTAATTGGCACAAAATACTAAAATACATTTATCTCAATTCTTCAGATCTACATGTTTTAGCAATAATTTGGTTGTTAAGTTATAGTAACATATCCTTCCTGGGGAAAAGGGAAACCAGCAGGAGATTGGACTTAACTGCAACAAAAATTAATTTTTTCAGCTTCAGTGGAACACAGTTTTGGATGACGTGACTATTTAGTGCTAACTGGTTTAAGTATGAAAGTTATAATATAAATTCTGACACTTTTAAATGGAAAAGAGACAGCACTGTAATTAAGCCTCACAATAGTGGTGTGGTGAGGTGTGAAAAAAAGGAGGCTTATTCAGCACCCAGGATAAATTGTTGTAAACCTCTAGTAGGTGTATGTCAAAAATGAATTCAAAGTGCACCCTAGAAGATTTTTCATTACGTTAAAATGCATGACACTGCAAGTTTTACTGCTGACTGCTGTGTTCAGGAATTAGGCTGTGGAAAAGGGATACTCACTAAACTGTTTGTAACTGAAAGTCTTCAATGTGTGTTATCCCTACGAATACTCTAAGCCCAGAGTGCTGGAGAGAGAATAATTTGTTTCACTGTATCACTCCTTTCATTTTGTTGTACCTCCGTATTTAAATTCTCAATCCTTATTAAGTGAAAAAAAATAAGGGAAAAACCCAAACAAATAAAAAACCCACAAAACCCTCAAATACTAAGACAGTAATACTAACATTTTTATCAATAGAAAGAATTCAGACAATGTCTATGGAACATATACTTTGGAAAAAAATAATCCTGCTGTAAGCAGGGAATTTGCTTTCCTCTTCAAATATTTGCTGATATATAACTAGTTCTTATGACTCTCAAGTAGCATTCAGAAATGGAAGAAAATAATTTTAATAATAAAATAAATTAATAATAAAATAATAACAAAATAAAATTTTAATAAAATAATTTTAATCTAGTAAAAAAATCTTGTAACACTTCTTAGCCAAAATAATAATCTAGGAGAGGTATCTGAATATGTAATCTCCAGCACAAAACTTTGTGTTTAATTCAGTAAATACGTAATGCAAAACCACATTTCTTACGGAACTATCAGAGGGAACTTGAGTGTCTGGAATATTCAAGCGTGGACACTTCATTGCAACTCATCAGATTGGGTGCAATTTACTGACTGGATTAAGTGCAGCAATTCTAAACAGATTTATTACCTGTAAAGATGAGACAAGAATGCAACCCAAAAGTTTCTATCATAACAACCCGTAAAGTACTGTCTTGGTAAACTGAAGTAGTTGCTTTCATAAACCAGAGAGGTTACTTTACTTTGAAAGAACATTCTTGCCAGAACTGGTAACGGTGCAGTTGCTGTCTTGTAAAATGTTTCTTCTAAATCTATTTAGAAACTCAACTACTATAAAAATTTATGCTTTTATGCTTATAACCAGAGAAGAAATGTAGGAAGACTCGAGAGGATATGTGTTTAACTTAATAAATCAGTAAGAAAATATCAACTTCTAGTAAACTGGGAGTCTAAGTCTTGAAACTATGAGAAAATTACAGAGATTACCATAGGAGAGAAATCTATGTACTACAGCCTATTAGAAATTTAAAACTGCCGTGTACTTTGTGACATGAACACAGAGTCACCAAGCATGTGAAATAACCTCTCTAAATCTGCTTTTTAAAAGTCGGTTTTCTTTCTGAATATTTTAACCGTGTGAGGATCCAGGGAACAAAGTCTGAATGATCAAGTTGGGGGAAAAAAACGGGGTTTTAAAACTTTTCTCTGTTTCATTTCAGAATGATCCCTGACTTTTGGTTGCTTAGTATTCTTTAAAACGGTAAATCATAAAGAGATTAGGAAAACAAGATAAAATAAACTGCAAACTCAAGAAATTAAAAAGTTTTATTAAAAATAATGCAGATTTTATCTTTTTTTTAAAAAAAAAGAGTATTCCATTTCTTGTTTTGTTGTGAAAAGATAAAGTTGCTTTACCAAGTCAATGTAGTGCTCCTGTGATAATTTTATAAAACCCTCTTGATATGAGAGAATTATCTATGGAAGCTGGCCTGGTAATGTAATTTGAAAGCAAATGCTAACATGCATCTGTATCAGTACCAAGCTTGAGCAGCTTTGATGCTTCTTTCTTTGTTTAACCAATGCACACACAAAAAATAGGTCTAATACCTCAGCTTGGCATTAGAAAATTGCTTTTAGGTATCCTCACATATAAGTTAGATTTTACTGAATCAGAGGCTGTGATGGCTGTTTCTGTTGATTATGGAAGAAAATCAGAAGTCATTTGGCTGAGGTTAGGACAGCACAACTATTAGAAAGAAAAGATTTTGTTTATTAAGGAAGACAGCATGGCTCTATAATTATGAAAATATGGTAAGTGCTAATAACTTGACATAATGGGATTTAATAATTTATCTAACTTATAAGCACTAATTACCTTATATGCTAGCAAGATGTAAACATGGAAGTGATTCCAAATGACTATAAACTGGGCAGTGGAGAAGGATATAAAATGCAGGCATAGAGGCGCTGTGCGCATTAACAAATGCTGGACTTCTCGTTGTCATAAAACTGTGATGTCTTGTGGTTATAGCTGAGTCTGTTCACTGGAACAGAACTACAGGAATTAATAGTTGCTTGGTCCTATCTTATTTAAATCTTCTCTGATTACTGTCGTCAGTTCCACAGACAAATTACCTGTTCATCTGCTGCGGATAGATCTTGAATCCTTTTGCTGTGTTAACAAATGCAGTGGTGGCAGTCTTAATGTTTGCTTATAAATCCTTTGACCTAAATGTAGAAGAAACCCATGGTGCACCACATTTTCCTGAGTTTTAAAAGTGAAGAAAGAGTAACTGCCTTTTGCAACCACTCATTGTGACACCAGCCGCCTTCTATCCCTGTCTCGCCTCAGCTGTGAGGGAGAGCCATCAACCTTATTTCCTGAGGACGAGACAGCAGACAAACCCACTGAGTACAAGACAGTCCAGTTGTCTGAGGCATAACATTAATTTGGTCAGACACTCATCAACGGAAGCTGCGAGCCATGGGAACGTCCTGTATTGGAAATGCAGCTTTACATATTGCTCAGCGTACATGAAGAATTATCTTCATACTTTGCTTATTCTACGCCTTGCCTTTTGAAAAATCGGAGGAAAAAGTAGAATTATTTTACAAAGTTTGCGCTAGTGAAATGAAAGAATTTGATTTTCTGAGCTCTCTCACTGAAAGCCCATGACACAGTTTCTCTGGAATCAAAGTGTCAGGAGTTAAATCCTTTCTTATGAAACCACACAAGATCTCTTTTTCTAATACTATGAATGTTAATAGGATCCAAAAGACTGCTGAAATAAGCCCTCATGAAAGGAATCTCTGCTCAGAAGCAGAAGAGGTTACCAGAGGTAAGAGATATTTTGGAAGTGAACAAAATGTTCTTTTTATGGCTCTTCTGTCATTGTTAATGTTTTTCCAGTCTTCTAGAAATAATGAACAGTTTCCATAAAGGATAAGGGAAATGTAAAAATCCTTTGAGATATGTTAGAGTCAGATATACAAGAATCAAGCTGATGATTTTGATGGAGGTGGCAACTGATTAGAAGCTTTTGTCACTGTTTAAAAAGATCTCTATGTGTGATTCCATGGGGTTTTATTAGAAGAACCTGAGCAAGTATCTGTGTGACAAAATGAAGAGTAGTAAGTGGTCTGGTCTATGAAAATGTCTCTTTTACTGACTTAGGTATCAGTATTCATAAGTACAAGGATCGTTCACCCATATTTGAATTCATATAAAAATAGCTATTTCCTTTTTCTTTTTCTTCTTTTTTTTTTTTTTTTTTTGACAACTTAGAGTATTACAGAAGGTTTCTTTTTATTTTTTTGGTTGTTATGCTTCAAAGAACAAACTGGATAGGGAGAAAAGAATATGCAGGTCAGGCAAAGCTGAAACAGAATGGTTTTACTCTTTGGTAAAACTTTCCCCAGTTGAGGAGTTATCTAAATTTATGATAGCTTTGTTTTTTTTTTTCTCTTTCTAGACAGATTATCACAGATTATAATTATCAGATTATTACATTCGTATAAATATAAAGGGAAGAAATGAGTAACAGGTATAGCTGGGAACCATGAAGTACAGATTTTTTATAATAAACTGTTTTTCCAATTTCATATTCAGAAAAGCTCAGGATATGATAGTGATAAGCCTATACCTGCTGAATATAAGTTTTATTTGACTATACATAGCAATAGGATCATTGCCAGCATGTTTAATAAAGTTTTTCCTCCCTGCAGCTATAAAATTAAACTGTAAAAGTTTGAAAAGATTGTGCTTAAAATCAATTGTTCACAACTTTTCATGGTGGAAAATTTTCTGAGAAACTGTTTTTCATCAATAAAAATTACAAGAATAATTTCAACGTTCCTGATTAAGAGTGCATTAAGAGTGTAAGAATGATCAGACTCGTGAGCAGACTACAAACACTACTTAGGAGAATACTAGAATATAAATGTTCCGGTGTCCTACTCTTTGTTTAGCAGAACTATTACAAAGTTCTTATTAAAAAATAATATTAACCTTAGAATGTACGTGCTCAGTACAAAATGTCTGGTACCTTAACGTCTGGTTCTCACCTTTAAAAGTGAAAATGGACAGGGCCTCAGCTGGTGTAAATTGCTATTCACTTTCAGTCACTCCTACCACTGGTACATGAACTGTTTCTCTACATTTTACACCTCACATTTTTATACCAATAGAATTGTAGAACCCAATTTTTTTTTTTTTTTTTGCCAGCGTTACAATATCCTCTGTTTCACTTCAAGTTAGCTCTGAGAATTCAGTAAGGAGCTTCCTTTTGATGCTGCTTCTGGTAAAATAATATCCTAGAAAATAATCCAAAGTACACTAATGCCACAAAGTGATGTAGACAGACTTTGAATGAAATGCTCACTGTAGTTGATGATGTGCATTGAAATATGTGGTGTAAAACAAAACATCTTTTAAGAGTTAATGAATATTTTGCTCTTTCCTGTGGACTGTATTTATGGTTAGTTTTTGATTTCTTCATATTTAATTCAAGTGATCCAAGACCCCACAAGCTCAGATGAAGACAGTTACCCTTTGGGGAAGTTCATGGTAAGGACAACATGAAACACAATCCCCTCAAAGTCCAGTTTAATGCCATAAAAACAAGATTATCCTTTCTTTGTTGCCAGACACTGACACTTTGAAGCAATCCCCTTCAGACCCTAGATTTTAAATTAAGTTTGTTAAATACCTTCTCATAATTCTAAATTTCTAAAGACTCAGTTTACAGTGAGATAGGAAGATGGGAGAGCGTGGGGGAGTTGTATTTCTTTTAACAAGCTGCAACTCTTAAATCGTCCTTTTGAGTCAGCCCCAAAATCTTCAAGTATTTTTTATAACAACGTGTCTTAATTTAATTTCAATTTTAAACGTCATTCTTTTCTCTTGATAAACATGAGAAGTGAATGAAATGGTTTGCATTGCAACAATGAAGGTTCAGAAGGTAAACACCATCCATTGAGACTTCAACTCGTTCTGATGTCTCCAATCCACGGAACCTCTCTTTGCAGTATCTACTTTTCACCGGGAGAACCGTGTATAATATCAACAGCATCACCTAAGGTGCTGTCAGTGAGGAGATGCACAAGAAGCTGGGAGGGCCCATGGGCAGGACAGCTGACCCAGACTACCCAAAGGGATATTCCATATCCTGGTGTGGCAGGCTTGGTATATAAACTGAGGGGGCTTGGTCAGGAGGGGCTGTTCACTGCATCTGTCAGTGAGCATTGTGCATAATTGTTTCTCTTGGGGTTTGTTCTTCTCTAATTTTCATTACTCGTCTTTCACAATTCAGTGTTTTCCAGCCTTTCTTGACTAAACATAGCCGGTTCTAGCATTGGAAACAGTGGTAGGAAAGGTTTCAGCAGTGGCTTAGGATACGATGTTTTCTATCCCAGTTTCTGGGCTCTTTTTTCACAAGAGTTGTTTTCTGAGAGATGTCATATAGTTTTTTACGACTGATTTTCTTTCCTGTCTTTTAAAAAATAATAATTCATATAATCATACAGGTAGCCTTTGTCCACTAAAGGAGTTGCCTACAGTTTATAAACCTGAGCCTAGTTGTCAGAGCACCATTAACCATTTATTTTGTTGTTTAATGGTGCTGACTTGAAATCTTCTCCAAACAAATATATAGACTGCTTGTTGAAGTTGGTATTTATGATGACCGTTTGGTTGGAGCAGTAAAATAAATCAACCAAATAACATTTTTTCACTTACATCACAGGAAAAAAAAACAAAACAAAACAAAACAAAACAAATAAAGCCCAACCAACAAAAGACAGACTGTGGCTGAAAACAATCTGCACTTGAGAAACTAATTTGTCTTAATCTGTGACATGAAATACTGATATGTCCATCTTAATGGGGATAGAAATAAATATTAGCATATACAAAAATAAGGGAGGCTAGGAAATTCTAAGAGCTAAATGGTTTTAAAATAGTTTTGTTTGAAGTACCTCAGTTTTTTCTCAGCCTAATTGAGAAGAATCATTTATCATCATTGATTGTATCAACAATGCTTTCAAAATGATGGAATAGCAGTACTAGAAAGCTTGAGGAACATGTATCATCATCTCACCATTCTGACTGAACATTAAAAACTGAACAAGGGAGTAGCAGAAATTAAAGTTTAGATTCCCAAGATCTCTACTCTTATCCAAGGGGAATTAGTTTCTATTTTATTGTACAAGGTCACAGAACTTTCTTTCACATAGAATGTGTGCTGCTGCGAAATATCTTTGTAATTTAAACCCTTGGGAATTAGAAATAAGATGATAGTTGAGTTAAACTGTTGATACCAGTATCACATTTTAACTACTTAGAGAACAATATTTAATGAGCATAACGGAAAAATACTTCATGAATTATCTTCTACTGTACTGCCAAGTTCAGATATCATTCATATCAGTCTTGGAGTTCATTACAAAAAGAAACCAACTCCTTCCAGTGCCAGTGGAGTTTGTAGTCTCCTGCAAGAGGACATTCATTTTTCTTGATCATCATAAAGTTAAATAATGTGGTTTTCCTTCTTGCTGAGACCATTGAAGGGAACACTGTGCTCATGGTACCTATCAGTACTGACTTCACCATTTCCATTAAATCAGATGAGAAAACTTGTAAATAATATTAGAGTATCTCTCAATGATCATCTGTGCACAACATTTTAAAACACCACATACACATTTCAAGATGAAGTTGCTAAAAACACCTCATGTATTGGAAATCAAGCTTTGTACTAGTGAATATTATATAATCTGCACAAAACCTTTAGTTTAGGTAATTTTGGGATGAAAGGGTTACAAATGATTGGTGAGGAGAAAGTTTTTTTTAGAGTTCTCACTCAAGATGACCTTGCAGGTAGGGGATGCTAAGAATATTCACTTTGGAAAATTTCTCATTGTTTACTTTCTGTCTTGAGAAGTGGAAATTCAGTAGGAGATAATAGAATGCTGCAAAAGACCTAAAAAGCATTCTCCTTAGGCCTCCTGGTGCAGGAGGAGGGGAAAAGACACATGAGAGGCTCAGAGATGTAAAATCACAGCCTTGTAAATGAACGTGCATGCGCCAGGCCTGATGTTTTATCAAAGGAGGGAATGGGTCTGTCTCACGTGCTTTTGTGCCCTGTTAACCTTGGGTTAACTTAGCAGTGTAATGTCCATGTCTGCCCATGAAATAATGAAATAAATCTTTTCTTCACACTTCAGCTGTGGATCGCGTCCATCTTGGTGTTACCTGCATACATTCACTTCACACAAGTGATGCTTCATATTTCAGGAAACTCAAAAGCTCAAAAATAAGTATTTTATTAAAAAAGGTTGATTGGGGTTTGGTTTGGGTTTTGGGGAATTTTTCTTTTGTTTGTTTTGGTTTGTTTTCATTTGGAATTTTTTGCTGCAAGGTAAGGCTTTTTTTTTATTATTTTTTTTTTTTTTTGGAGCAAGACCTGTTTGGAGAATAGTGTTGTCATAAAATAACCCAGAAAATCCTCAATACCTTTTCATATTGTATTTGCTCTGTTTGTGTCACAGCTGCACACTGCTTTATTCCTCTGCAGGAAGCTTCATGTAGAGACAGTGCTTGAAAGGTTAATGGCAGTTACTGCATTGCTAATCTATTCTTTAAACCACTGATTAGCATTGAAATTGATTCCCAGCTCCTGGTGGCTGAAATGACATTAATCTAGTCTCTGCTATTAAAAATGTTACACCTTTCCTATGTTACCAGGTGATAACACATCATTAATTTGATAGCTTCCATTGTTCCGTCCGTCGTTGGAACACCTATAAATGTGAGCAACAAGCAAAAATTTAATGTACTCGTTCAGAAAGAAAAAATAAAGGAGTTTTTCATCAAGTGCATTTGAAATACGAAGGACAAGTGTTTTTTTGTAACTGTCAAGCATCCAAAGGTATGGATGAGGCATTAAGTTTTGGTCAGACAGATACAACATTATTGTAGTTATAAACCTTGCAAATGCAATCTACTGTGACAATGTTGAAAGGTGGGTGGACAGTACCCAATTTTCGACTACTACTGCCCTATCTCCATATGGCATTCAAATCGTAAACAAATCTGTAATTTCAAGGGTTTTTTTCATCAGAACCAAACAATTTGCACAATTCCACCATGAAAACATTGTACATCAAAGAACATATGCTCTTCAAAGCTACTTTCAGTTTCCAAACCACGCCCAACCTTGGCTTTACACAATTGTATTACATTCCCAGAGGATGACATATCTCTTGGGTGTGTAAGGTCCTGTAGTTCAGGAGTCTTGTCCAGAATCTTACTTACTTTATTAAATTAAATTGATTGTAAAGCCAGAATCTATTCAGCAAGATGTTTTCTTTCTGCCAATCCTGATTAGTATCAAAAGTAAAAACCTTACATAAGAATTTATGCATGAATCTACAGCCTCATTTTTAAGCTGTGGAAAATAATCTATCCTTGATGGAATGATAGGAGGTGATAAACAACATGCTGTGTCTTTACAAATATTCACACCTGGCTTATGAATTTTCTGGCATAAGCTTTTAATCAAAAATTATCACAGAATGAGGAAGAAATGAAATTCACACCATCATGAAAATAATTCTGTTCTGGGTTGGTTTTTTTTTTCACTCTAGTGAACCAGCAGAAAAAGAACCTGATGATCTCAGTGATGTCACTGAGAGTGTATTATAAATATCTAATTCAAGTGCTTTGCTAAGGCAGATATGTGCTCACTTTGCAAATAAAATAAGAAATTAATAGAATTGCAGCTTTTGTAAACAGTGTTAAATTATGACAATACTGCTGACACATTGAAGGTTAAAAAATTAAGAGATATAGCACATTGAGATTTTAAACTAAGAAAAATTTAATAAAAATAATAAAAGCACTCATAATACTTGCCTGCATGTTATGACATCCATGATGAAGCTTCCACAAAAAACAAAAAGAAAGTGAGCTGTGTCAAGGTTTGAGCCCGGCCAAATGCCAGGTACCCCCAAATTAACACACCCACACTCAGGGCTCATGAGTTGAGATAAGGAAACCCGGGAGAAGACGCAC
>VZRN01003686.1:1060522-1106316 GCA_013397935.1 Dasyornis broadbenti
AGTGGATCTCAGCATTTCCCGTGGGCCCCCATGGGCTGCAGGGGCACCCCCTGCTTCACCATGGGCCTCACCACGGCCTGCAGAGGCTGCAGAGCTCCGGCGCCTGGAGCTCCCCCTCCCCCTCCTTCTCCACTGACCTTGGTCTCTCCATGTTGTTTTCCCTCACATACTCTCACCTACTCCTCCTCCTCTGGCTAAGGAAAAGTGCGTGCACCCATTGTTTTGATTTCGTCTTAAATATGTTTTTCACAGAGGCGTAACCAACATCTCTAATTGGCCCAGGCTTGGCCAGCAGCATGACCATCACCTCAGAGCTGGACATGGTGAAGGCTTCGAGAAGCTTCACAGAGGAGCCATCTTTGTGGTCCCCCCCCACTAGAAAAACCTGGGCCAAGCTAAACCACGACAGCTGCAAGGTCAAGAGAGCTTTAGAAATCTCTAAACAACAAAAATTTTATTTTTAAAAATAAGAGAATGATATCACAATTAATAGTGTTGAACCATCATATTGAAAAAGAAAACTACTAAGAGTTTTAAAAGTACTTGGGGAGAGGCAGGACTAAGCAAAGTCTGCAATTTAGAACATGACAACACAAATGTCATCAAAGGAGAAAGAAGAATGTTATGAACTTTCTATTAATGTCTTTCTTATGAATTACTATCCCAGGAAGGTCCTGTTCTTCTAAAAAATATACACAAATATAATCCACTTGAGAATTAAAAATCCCAGAAGAAGCACCAAAATAATTTTAATTCTGAAGGATAAGGCAAAAATGTCTATAAAGTCATCAAGACTCCAGGTCACTACAAAGTGTGCACAAATATATTAATGATCATTCTGAACTCTATAAAAAGACAAATTTCCACAGAATATGGTGAAAATATGTGTGCACAGAGTGGAAAATACATAGAAATTGATGGAGAGGCAAACAGAGGAAGATGAATCTGAGAGATTAATTTTTAAATATTAGTATTATCTTTTTTATAGAGTAAAATTTTTCTAATGTTAATATTCAAGAAGAAAGAGAGAAAAGTCCCAAACAATGTCTGTAAGATGGCCCAGCTGTTTCTATCATTAACAGTCAAAAAAAAAAAAAAAAGAAAAATAGCACAAGGTAGTGAGAGAACTGGTCTGTGTGTAGCATTGCCATTTTTTATTGAATGAAGAGGCAAATAAAAATTTTGGAAGGAAAAAAATGCTTTGAAAAATGTAAGTTAATATAGAAAATATTAACACTATATATTCCTGGTGAGGCGTGTATAATTAGTGGTGCAGGGCTAGGTTACCCATGTGTCCAGTCCAGTTATTTGTCTCCATCAAGAGCCTGTGCCAGCTTTATTAGGAGAGCATGTAAAAAGTACCCTGGAAAATGCTTATGAAAGGTCTCATCCAAAGAAGGCGTCCATTCATTTAAAGGTCACTAATATTTAGAACAAGCAGAATTCATATTGATTCCAAATACAATTTTTTGATGCCTTTTTGGTTGGACACTGTGTTTTTAACTGCTCTGGGTTGTTTCTATGCATGCATATACTACCAATCCCTTTGTGAAGTCAGCTTTCAAAGATATTTAGGTACATACCAATGAAAAGTGCTTTTTCCATAAGCAAGTTCTGGTGCTTAACTCAACTAATTATTTATTGTTTTCTTTTGACAGTTGATGTTCTCTTCATCTTGAGATAAAAGATTCCAATCTAGCTCTTGTTGACAGAACTGTAATTTACTGTGTAGCTTTTCAAAATTATTCCTAGTATTTTCAGTCCTTTTATTTGATTTTGGTTTGAGTTTTGTTGTTTTTTTTTCTCCCAAATGTCTTTTCATATTCAGAACACACTTCACTGAACTTCTTCAGTTCCTCCATTTCTGAAAAATCTCATAGCCAGAACATACTAAGTCACATTCCCCAATTGAATAGATATAAAGTCTGATTCAAGTGGGAAATGCTCCATTACTATCAAATACTTACATTAAAAAAAAAAATTAAAATTACACAGAAATTAAAATGAGTAAATGTTCAAGAACAAAAAATTAAAGCTGCATATTAAAACTTCCTCAAAATGAAGACAAGAGAACTCTAAGTTTACCCAAAACCTTGTTATTATCAGCAAACAGAAAACTCAAATTCTTCACATGGGAGAGATGAGCAATGAACAATGTATAAGGTGAACAAATAGAATATGGTAGAAATACATACCGCTTTAACAATAAATTTTAATCATGCAGCATTAATACAAAATCCAGAAACACATTTTTGAGCTATAAAGAAAAAGTGCAGTATCTTAGCCATTTAGAGTTCTAATTTCTGATAAGAGATTTTTGAGATACTTCTGACAAATACTTTTTACTGCTTTTTCCTGTCTTTCCATTTCTGTGGAAAGAAGATATATAAACAAGCAGGCAGACAAAGAGGTAAAAATTCTTAGCAGATGGTGGCTGAGATGTCAGATAAAGTAATGACCTGTTTCTAAACAGCTAAGGAGGAGGTAATATCTCAGGGGGCTTCTTTTAAGAGAATTAAAACTAGGCAGATGGTGTCCATTCTCACCCACAGCTGAAGTGTTACAGCAATATTGTGTCATCACAAATGTACTGTTGAAACAGTATTTATGCACCTTTTCTGCTCTTTTTAGTGATTCTGGGAAGAGTAGAATAAAATAAATTCAATGTCTCTGGCCGTATTGTCTTCTGCTCTTAATATCTGATACTAGAAGCATCAGATACTGTTGCTTTCTAATCTTTGTATTAGCAGTAAGTATTGAACATGATTGTGATTTTTTTTTTGGCTAGTACCTTTTCTAAAATCCAGTTGTTTAGTTATTATTTAATATGAGCAACGTAAACCAAGCACTTGTAATGAAACACAGCTTAAAAAGTTAGAACAAGCATACGAAAACCGTAGTCTTGGATGTAAATTTATCATCTATTTTGGTAGTTTGGGATCTAAAAGCTCATGCTTTCAAAGTTCAGGGTAACAATATTGTATGCTAAGTAACTAACACTTGTAGCAGTCATACTTAATCATTCTCAGTTCTCTTTAAGAAAATTCACATTTTCTGATTTGCTAGATAGACTCTTTAATGTTACCGTTCTAACACATGCATGTAACTTTACCATATTCTAGCCTTCTGAATAATAGCAGCCTGACTACAGAAATAGACACATTTGAAACATAAAAATATTCGAACCCCTCCATCAGGAGAAACCTTTTTTACTATCAAGACCTTACAAAATTTTAAAATATATATAGCTCCTTGCTTTTGTTTCAGGTATTAGTGGCGGTAAGGAGATTTTGACTGACTGATGTTTTTTGTGGATGGCTTGAGACATTCATAACTTTATTGGAAGAAAGAATTAAAAATAAAGAAGGCCTTTTCCCTGTGCAAGCAGATTTCATATTATGGATAGTATGGCAGCTCTGAGCTATAAATGTCAAGAATTTAATGATTTATTTAAGCTGTATGTAATAATTCTAAGAAAAAAAAAATGTATCAATATGGTAGTGATGCAACAAGCTATTTTTTTTCCCCCTATTTTATCTCGCCCTTGGCATTTCATTTAAAACATTATTATTTACTTAGTATTACCTGCATAAGTGAGCAACGAAATCTCTGGAGTTGCGATAGCTTTGAACAGAATCTAGATTAGTTCACACTTGGAACAATGTATGGAATACACTATGGAGCTTCTTGAGCTTGTCAAAAGGAGATGGAACATATTTCAAACTCCAAATTCAGTGTCATTGTGCCTTCATGATAAACATAGGGTGTGTTTGTGTACTTGGACACTTGTATAGCTCATATCCTTTCTTTGCTTTTGTTGTTTTTGTTGTTGATAGTGCAGGAACAGGGCCAGTCAACAGCACTCTGGAAAAGCTGCCAAGGTCATCCACTTAAGGACAGCAGAAAGTTTTAAGAACATTTTAATTCCCACAAAAATAGTTTTGAAATCAT
Organism: Dasyornis broadbenti; assembly: GCA_013397935.1. Classification (NCBI taxonomy): domain Eukaryota; kingdom Metazoa; phylum Chordata; class Aves; order Passeriformes; family Dasyornithidae; genus Dasyornis; species Dasyornis broadbenti. Next base: position 1,064,474 of record VZRN01003686.1, read on the forward strand.
GGTCTGTATCCCTATTGATTGAACTACTCATGAGCATGGGCAGAAGCAGAATTTTCAGCACTCTGGAAGGCTTTGAAAAAAAAGACACAAAGAGGCATGAGGGGCATAGTTTTCTGTATTAAAAATCTCAATATATACAGAGAAGTCTTTCCTTAGACCTTGACATAAATAGAAAAGAAAAGAAAGAAGTAAGCCCTGAGCATTCCACTCTAGATACTGAGTGTTCAGCCATAACAGGAATATTTTTATTTCTGTCATTACTCAACAACATCTGGCACAAAATCTGATGTTGCATAAAAGCATGGTGGATGGCATTACCTGCTAAACATTGTTTGTCATAACAGCATAAAATGCAAGGTAGTTCTTAATCTTCTATTAAATAAAAGCAGTGTTAACACAAGTATCTTTAGCAATAAAAACTAAATTGTTTAACCACTTTATTGATCGACATAATAGTATTTCTGCAATATAAGACATGTAACTCCATGTTTTTTCTCAATAAAATAAATAACCTGACTGTTTACTGGACTGGGTCAGAGATTGTCAAAGAGTACAGCTGCTAGAGAGAAATAAAATAGATTTTCTACCTAAGGGCTGTTTCATTATGCCAGACAACACTTTGTATTGATCCCTCTCTATTTATTTCTAATTTTGTTGTCCCTGATTGAGCAGAGCTCTAAATCTTGTGATGGCTTACATGCTGTTAGGATGCAGCAGTGTAACGTGAAGTGCAAGGTAGCAATGTTCTCATTTTAAGGTGTAGTTTAGTCTGATTTGGAACAAATTAGGCTTTCTAAAGCAGCATTTTAGTACAGAGAGACAATTTGCTTCATATGTTTTTAGCAGCACAGAAAGAAATTCCTTAGAACACAGTGAATATTTTTTCATTAGTTTTGCAAGATTCCTGGGAATTGCCTGATTTATTTTTTTTTTTAATTGGCACATCATCTCTAAATTTCTCACTTTTTATTGCAATACAAAAACTATCTCACATCATTTTGTCATTTTATTAAGTCATGGAGAAGAGTTAAGTACTGGGTTTTATTAGGCTTTTCTTGATTTTAAATATATGCTCAATTGGTTTACCAGAATTCTTTTGGTTCCTACTTTTGTATATCACAGCTCCATTGCCTTACAAGAAATCTTCAAGAAAAGAGCAAGAATGGAGAAGTTGGTTCCTGATCAGTAAAGATAAACTGGCAAAAAATCAAATTGCATGATAATTCTATGGAGTATTTTAAGCATATGTACAAAAAAAGGGGATAAAAAGAGTACATTACTAATTGTGAAGAAATGTATTTTTCCTTAATGTCATCAGGTTTACATCCTTTCTTGGCAAAACACATTCCTAATGTACTCATACAACATAATTGGCTACATAAATGAAAAATTGCAAACATTTGTTAAAGTGCTATGAATTTTTAAAAGGTGAAGGGTTATGGAGGGAAAAAAAAAGCATGTAAAGTATATAATTTCCAATCTAATAAACCTCACTCTTTTCATTACAGATGATACAGATGATCACCCTGGGACTAAAAGTCTGCTAGCTAGCATTTGATGAAGATAGTTGGCTTCTTTGAACATTCCATCCAAACTGAAAGAAATACATGCTCCCCAGGGACAAAAACCAGCAGAAAACATCCTGAAAGGTCTGTGTTAACTGTTTTAAACAAATTTTACTGTAATATATTTACACCCTTCTGTACATCTGCTTAAACCTTTTTTTTTATTTATTTAGGAAGATGTATTATAAAGAAAAGAAGAGTGAGTTTAGATTTTTAGATTATTTTAAGCAGTTTTTTAACTGTCGAGTTTGTATTTTCATGCTTCTAAATTTATTTGTCAATCGTGGGCTCAGTTTTTTCAATCACATAAAGACAACGTGGAAAGAAGGTTGCCACTTAGTAGATAAAAGTTTATAAAAGTCTACAGACTTAATAGGTTTTCTCCTCTCCATCTGTTGGCATAGTTTAATTGTGGACGAGTAAATAAATTGCTTTTGCAAAAGATAGGTCACACTATAAAAAATATTATCTAGCTGTATGTACTGTTATCCTTACATTAGTAAGAAATGTAAGTTTTTTTTTTTCAGTTGTAACTGACTAAACAGTAAGACTCTGAACTGTGTATCTGGATACTTTTTATGCAGCCCAGTTAGCTATGCTTAGAAGATTTCTGATACCTTGTATGAAATTGGGTAAGGCGCAATTTACTTTCCTGATTGTCCCCATTTTACTACGCTTCTGGTGAAAGGTTAGACAGGGAAATAATTCAGTTCTGCCCATCCATGCCCATGGAACGTGAGGTGTCACAGCTCAGAAAGGAGCTGCCTGATGTGGCCTGAGCCCAGTTGGTGTGCAGGCTCTCTGCTAACACCTTTCTTTCACATATAGTTAGCTATAGTGAATGGAGATTTAAAAAAAAAAAAGTGTTTACTCTGACCTCAACTGGAATCTATCTCTTACCTTAAAACAACAAAATTAGTAATAACCTAAATTCATTCAAACTGATAAAAATTAAAACCCAAAAATTATTCGAATGAAGCACTCTCTTAGGCTTTCATTTTGACAGCATATTTTAGGCTGAAATACACTAAATTCTTCCTTTGAAGAGGGCTATAATTTCAGGCATGAAATTCTCATCTGTACACAGTGATGTCTCTGTTCACACCTTAAAGCCATATATGACAGTTTTAAAAATGATCTCTAAAAAATAACCCAGAATTTGATTGCTGAGAATCTTTCTATGTTTTATCATAACTTTGATGACCATTCAGTTACACAGCACAACTGAAGCTTGATGTAATCTGCAAAAAATTCTGAACTGTAGAGCCACAACTGAGAGACCAGGAGTGAAACTCACTCAGTCAGGGAGGTTTGCCACTGTAGCTAACAATCAGCATCCATAATCCAAAGCTTCTGGTAGAGTAGAAAGGATAATATAAAGAAAACCGAGTAATTATGAAAAATGTCAGCATTTCGAAGTTGTGAGTGAGCAGATGCTCTTGGATCAGAAGAGATTGTTCTACAAATTTGATTTGCTTGGTCTTAATAGAGGCAGGGTGTTTAATCTCTTCCCCAGAACTAGTAAGTTTAGCCCAAAGTCTTTAATAGATATTCTTCACCTTTTGAACTCAATTCAGCTTAAGCTTTGGTTTGTATATTGACTATCAAACTCAGCAATTTCATTCATTATAGGCTTCATAAAAGAAAAGAATAATGTGATATCTAAGAAAGGGCTATTGGAGAAATACGATGATTAGACTATGAGTCCCGGGATGTCACTTAAACAAGGAACAACAGCTTGGTATCAGCAGACCAGGCGCAGAAAAATAATAAGAGATATATTAATGTTTTTCCTGTTCCATTTTCTACTTTTCTGTGCCTCTCTTTTTTACCTTTGCCATTCTTAATTGTCATTTGTATCCCAGTATTTTCATATCTTTGTGTAGCTAAGGAAGGGAAGTCCATCTTTGTCCTACTTGGAAAACTAAACTCTGTTTTGCAATGTGGAGGTGAGGAGGCTTGGTTCTAGCAAAGTTGAAGGCATCACAAAGTTTCTGAGAAAATGGTGCAATTCAGCCAGTACTGCTCTCCTGTGGAATTCATGGCTCATGACAACTACACAGAGCTGTGCCTGGACATATGTTCTATAAAAATGTCCATTAACTATGAGATACTGCATTGTACCACCTGTTTCCAGGTTGCTGTGCAGCTATTAATGCAGAGTAAGGTTACCTTTGGGAAGGTGAGTTATGTCACTTGACTCAGACCTTTGGATTCTGCGAAAGAGTGGAACGCATTTTACACACAGACTGAAGTTAATAGGAATTTTGCCGGAAGAGTTAGTTGGAGAAGTTTTCACTCCACCCCAGTACACACCACAAGGTACACTTCCAGCATAAATGTTACCTCTTTCTGCTGCTGAAATAATCTTCCCACATTTGGTTTCTTCCCAGGTTCATAAATCTTAAATCATCTTCTTTCTTTTTCCTTTTCCTTCCTAACTTCGTCTTTCCATGCAAATATGTGTAACACACAAGTACATAAAGTCTATGAATCTTTTTCTAAAATATCTGGTTTTGGCATTGTTATCATGCATACGATTGCACAGCAAATAGCTAAACCTTTTTTTGTTTCATTTTCCCCAATTCCACTGAAAAAACCCAGAAGATTTAAGTCTGTATTTAGTATAGCACAGCAAAGTTTTTGTGTAAATGGCAACGAAATCAATCACAGACCTGGGCCAGCCTAACTCTGTAGCAGATTACAAGCAATTAGACTCTTTTCCTGAATGGAACTGACATATAAATGACATTGCTTTTATTTTTTTTTTCTTTTCTTTTTTTTAATTGTATTCTTTTTTCTGTAAGGAATACATTTGAGAAAATTTAGACACATATAAAAATCTTAGACATGAAGACAAATACCACTTTCTTCTTTGCGTGTATTACCTGGAATGTACTGTCTCTTAATCTTCTTTGATCAAGGTGAAAATGGAACAAAATTGTCAAAATCTTCCCTCTCAGTAGAGAAGTTGAAATGTAGAGGTAATTTATAATCTTTGTTTATGAAAGTATGCAGATTTTTAACCTAGGAAAAAGAGCATCAGAAAAATAACTTTTAAAATTTACACTAGAAAAATTTACTCGGGTTAACAATAATGTGGCAACTTACAAAGAGTGGGAATAATCACAGAAGTGGAATAATTGACAAAGGAATGTAATGAATTTTCTGTTACTGCAGCTCTTGAGAGAAATTAAATGTTGTTTGAGAGAATAAAGTCATTTTTTGCAGAGAACATAGCCTTATATAATCTTTTCTTCAACTGGAATTCCTTGTCACATTATGCAATAGGTCAAACCAAATTATCATAAAAGTTCTGCTTTATTCCTAAATCTGGGAAAGATGCCACAAATAAAATTATTCTACCAATAAACTCCTACATTTCTTAGGAATTTACATTCCAGTAAATTCTGAGCATGTAATATAAGCAGACTGCTTATGCACAAAACCCAGATATACTTGAGCTTTATCCTTTTCAGAGATAATAACAACAGAATCCTAAGAACAAATTCTTTGGTTAAATATGCATCAATTTCCTACTTTTAATCATATAGAAAGCTATACTATTTAATATTCTTTTGTCTTCATTTGTCTTTCTTATTAAAGAAAAACTTCCTACTGCTCTCTAAGAGAGAGTTTCTTCACGGAGGAGAACTAATTTAATGTAGTAAAACTTCACTTCTATTCAGCTGTCTGAAATGTTACTATTTTGATTATAGATGCTCAAATCTTTTGCTGTGTTGCAAACAGTTTTCACCGACTGATTTCTTGGAAAATTTGTAAGAAGCTTTATTTCATGATCATAAAGAGATTTTAAAAAGAAAATGAAACTATTTAAATATGCAACTTTTGAAATGGTTTGTGATGTGAAAGGGAAAATTTTGAAGAAATCTTCAATGGTCGCTTCCATCTCTATGTGCACTGCATTGAAATACTGAGAAGCAAAAAATTAATTGGCCAAAAAGAATTGAAGTTACTGGATTTGATGAGTTCTGTGACCGGTATTCATACACCTTGACCACGCCATTTTTGTCCATTGTATAAAAAGGTGTATAAACTTTCTGCATTTCTCCAAGTACACATAGGTGATATAAGAACACAGTACAATTTAAGAATACAGACCAAAGGAGAGAGGGGGCATGCTTTCATGTTTTAGTAAATGAATATAGCCTTTCTATCAGTGATGAGACAAAATTCTTACTCACCAAATTCAGCTACTCTCGAATTCTATGTCCTATTCACCATTTCTGTGCTTCCCTTACCTGTGTAACCGGTATTTTAAATAAGAAATTATGGCCAACATAAATCTGCACAGCTTCGGTGGCATCCATGAAAGAATATGATGAATGTCAAAGGAATTTCAGCACTTAGTATACCCTTTAATATTGACAAGAAGGTGATGCTCACTCCACGGAGAAATAAGATACATAGGGATGAAATTTATGAAATATTTAATTCTAAATCCAAATAAGTTTCCTAAAGTTAAGCTTTTCTCACAAGACTACCAAAAAACCCCAAGATTATTGAATGTGTCAGGTTTTTCAGAGATAAAATACTGATTTTATTAAAATGAAATATTTCTAGTGATTTTTTGGTGGCCTTTTTTTAAACTGCCTGATTGTTGTTCATTTCATAATTTGGGGGGTTTTTCTTCTTTAAGGATATTTCTATTCCCTGTATCAGTAACATGCTCAGTACCATGACTAGAATCTGGATCAAACTATAAATAAGGTGAATGCTCTTAAAGATTTTCAAATGATTGTAGCTGAATCAGGCATGTAGGAGCTATTAGAGATTGCATAACCTTTCATAGTCAATAGGGTCGAAATCCTGCTCCAGTGTCAAACTTTGTATATGTGGATTTCATTTTAAGGGTACTTACAGAACAATATTCTTTTAATTCTACTGCTTTTTGAGTAAGAAAGAGCACTCTTGACAAAGATTTAGGAAGTATTTATAAGAAATATTGAATTTCTGAATTATATCCCAATCCCACAGCACTTCTGAAATCTATAAACATAACACGTGTTACCTCAAAGTTTTTTTCTACTGTAAGTCTAAATTTTGTACCTTGCTTAAATATGTATGGAAGCTGATGGTAAATCATGACATTTGAGAAAATATCCACTTAGAGTTCTGTAAACAGCCTATAACAGTTTTGTAAAGGGGGTACTGTATTTTAGATTTTTCTTATAAAATCTCCAAATTGTTATCTTTACGTTTCAGCTTATACAGATATAAGATGAGATAAGAGATATGAGATAAGAGATAATGCAAATGTACATACATATATATATACATATATATATATACACACATATATATTTATACAAACACATACATATATATACATGATAACCACAAGCAAAAATGACTATAAATCTATGTATGTATTTGAAATTTTTGTTGGAAGAACTGTATATCACTCAGAAAATTTTATTTTATTGAAAGCTTTCCTGCCTGAACTGACACTGCAAAGCAAAAGAGAAACATCATTCAGTTTTATCCTCGGGGACTGTTATCTATTAAGGCTGCCTAACATAGAAAAAATCCTGAGTAAGCATGGCAAAATATATTGGTTTTAATCTCTCAGACACCTCCAAGGCCATATAAAAGGATTATTATTTTATAAGCTTCTTTTAATACTGTATCAATATTGATCTTATCATGTAATTATAGAAGATTTCCCGACCCTGTTTTCCTGGGATGGAATGGAAGTGCTTCGGAATTATATATATAAGTAGTTTAAAATTTGTTTCACTAGAATTGAGTGTTCCAGAATAAACCATGAGTTCAGATTTTTTTCAGCTCAAAGCTTTTCATGTCCTCCAACCATAGCCATAGGAAAATCTAATTTATTTTCTCTAAGAGTAAAGTAAGGACCGGGGTCAATAAAATTGCATTCCAACATAGTCACAGACACTGGATAAAAACAGGGAGAAGGATTTGAATGATTATATTTGTGTTTAATTACCATTTGGCAGCCTAGCTAACTCTCTGATGGCTAGTGCATAGATAATGCCAGATCTCCACTTCCAGAATGGGAATCTGGTCCAGTTGAGGGGATTTTCTATCTTCCAAGGTCGAAGGCCATGACATACAGTTGAAGTGCAGTCAGACCTACATCTTCTTTCTGCAAATCTGCCATCCTGTTCTGATCTGTTTGTCTAAAAGAAAAAGTATTATATTATATGATAATGTGAAAAAATGGAGGAAGAGTTCCAAAAGTAAAATAGGTTTTGTTTTGTGAGAGCTCTTGTTTGTCGGGGTTTTGCTGAAAGACTAAAGAATGTCAGAAATGTCAGCCTGTCAAAGACAAAAAGAGGAGGAAATAGATCTAAAGGAAAAGCACGTCTTCAAAATTTGGCCTCTTATGAAACATAGATATCAGTGCCCCAGGACCAAGCATAGATATCAGTGCCCCAGGACCATACAGACTGTTTTATGGGCTTCACTAGAACTAGATAGTGTTCCTCACAGCTTCAGGAAGCCCTTTGTGTACAAAACACACAAACACAGAGCTCAGCAAGGATTTATCAAAAACAACCATTTTATTCTGATATCAGATAATGTTTTATATCTGCAACTAAAATAATGGAATGCTTGCTAAACAAGTATTTAACATTATAAAAAGACAGTTCTATACAAATAAATCAGAGGGTTGCGAGCTGTTCATGTTGATCTCTTCAAACATTCATTATTTTACATTGCCATGTGCTTAAGTGAAAGAAGAAAGCAAAATAAATCACACAGCTGTTTTGTTCAGAAATTAATTTAGTTTATTTACTTTTTACTAGAGGAGTCAAACTTACTTTTTTCCTGTTTCTGTTAAGTTGTTCTGAAATGTTGGGCAAGATTAATTTAAAAATAAATCTACAGACGACTGTTGCAATACATTTTATGGTCTTCTGTTATCCCACATTAATAGAGAAGATACTGAGTATAACGTAATTGCAATCATGAAAATGTCAGACTTTTCAGTTTTTGATAACTCATAGAAAAGAAGAGGTTTTTCCCGCTTGTAAATCCTAATTTCCACGCCCATTTCAACAGAATGAAATCTCACATATTTGTTGAGAGAATAATTTTGGCCTATTCTTGGCTTGGTTTTTACACACACAACCAATTGCTATAATAAATGCACCACCATTCTACTAAGTTTTCACGTATGTACTGTATACTTACATGTCAAGGTAATTTTTAACTCATCAAGTCAAGGTACCGGTCCTATATTAATACATATCTTCAGTTGGACTAATTTCAAAAGAAAATGCAGGCGTCTCATTCCTCAATATAAACGATCAGAATATTAATCTCTGAGAGAAACAATGCCTCCCAGATGCTGGGGGCACTTCAGTGATTTCCATCATTAAATATAAAACTTATGAAGTATTTTAAGAGTGTTAAGTAAAAGCATTCAAACTAGGAAATTATTAAAGTAAGATTATTTAGGCAACTTAATACCCATGGATTCTTTGTGCGTGGACGTTTAAAGATAAGCTGTGACTACGCAATCTCTTTATTATATTGAACATAATGAACAGATTTATTTTTCTCTTTTACCTGTATGTACAGTAACATTTACGGAACTGTAGAGGAGCTAGGAGCTCATATGGTTATTTCCACAGAAATTAAGAGAGATCTAAACTCAGACTTTATATAAGTAGTAGAAATGACATAAAATGTCTTTAAATGTAGGCTTCATCCCTTAGTTATAGCTATGATGTTCTATGAAGAGATGAAATGTCATATGTGAAATAAAGCAGAAAACCTACCTGAAACATCAATAAAAATACCTGTGATTACTGACTAAAAGAACCCCAGATTATTGTTTCAATTTCAGTTGCAAGTTTGCTATAAACAAGCAATACTAAAACAGAGAAAAATCAGGGGAAAAAAAAGAAACTTATTTATGCAGTATTAAAAAACAACTCAGGGCTTTCTTCAAGTGAAAAATTATTCGAAACAACAACATGTTTCATGACCCTAAAATTTCCTTTCTAACTTCTTTAGATTTCTTGAGGGTGAAAAAAAGTCAGACTTAACATCAAACTCAAAGAAGACACATTTGTGAAAATCAGTTTTCAGCTGGTACCTAGCTGAAGGAGGAACACATCCTAGGAAAGGACTGCACTTTGCAATTCTTTATCTTTACTCAGGAAATAGGCAGTTCACTCGGTTAGGGAACCTATTGAGGACATTTTCATCTGTCCTGAGCAACTCTGTATAAAACCAAATTACAGAATCTTGTCTGCTGTGCTGTTGTGCAGAAGAAAGTTATGAGTCATTCTAGTTCTTTCTCAGTCCCAAGTCTGAGCAGGTGAGATGCTGAAGACTGTGGAGGTAGATGTCTGTTGGAAATTTGAATTTTATAAACTGTTGTTCTCAATCTAACAAAAAGATTTTTTTTAATTTGAAAAATCTACATTTATTATTCTTACACTTTTTTCCATTGCAAAACTGCTATAATATCCCTGTATTCCCCTCTGCTTCATTTCCTGCTACTTGTTTTTAACATATTCTAGAAGTTGCATACACATATTTCCCTAGAGTATGTTTTGCTCCTGAGAGAATCTGGGAGCTTGAGAAATGAATTTTCAGGAAAGTTGTCTGTTTAGATGCAGAGTGAAAAACCCTTTCCAGCCTGTGCAAACACCTCAAAAGTTGAGGGCAACTGTCAAAGGTAATCTTTTATGCAGTCTCCAAATCTCAGCCCCCTTGTATATTCATCTGCAGGTTAGGATTAATGAAAAGGATTTTGAACAGCAGGATTTGCCTGACATAATTCAACTGGGATTTTTTTTTTGGTCAATGATGAAAATGTGTGCATAAAAGAATACTGGAACTGCCTGTGAAGTACTACCTTACTCCTAAGCTTTCAAAGGACGTTTTCAAATATTGATCTCCCACGTCTGCAGTTGTGCAGAAAATGTGGTTTCAAATTAATGTTTCAGAATATTTAAAATGTAAAATACTGGATCAATATTTTTCCTTCCAGAAAGCTTTAAAGAAAGTAACAAAAATTGTCTCATGCTGTCCATTTACATAAGGAAAACATCTGCAGGCTTTGCTGCTTTTTTTTTTCTGTATGATTTTTACTTCACTAATCTCTATAGAGATAGGAATGAAGACACAGGAAATCCACTGTTAAAAAAAAACATCTCTCAAACCTTAGGCCTTCAAAAATGTGAGTTTCTCATCTGACTCGTCCACTCAGTCTGTTTTCACGGATGGTTTATATTGCAGACTTGCAGAAGTTCTGCCTCACTCTAGACATCAAGTTCACAAGCAGCAGAACTAATGAACCCTTGATTTCTGTAGATCTGCGGTCTTCTACTGGTAGCCTTCTCTAATTCACCACTACCTGGAGTTTTGGTAGGGAAGATACCACCGTGATTACATCTCCTTAGTATTCAGTGAGGACCAATTGAAGCAAAACAAGTGTTATGAATTAGCAGGAAAGGAATGAAGAATAAAACAAATACAGAAAATAATTGTATCAATCTGTGGTTTACCCATACCTTAAATACGGCGCAGTTCTGTTCCCTTTATTTCAAAAAGACAAAAAGGACACTTGAAAAGGCCTAGACAGCATCAATGCAATGAGAGGTGTGAAAAAGCTTCCAACAATGAACAGGAAAGTGAGCAAGAATTCTTCAGGTTGTCAAAGAGAACACTAGACATCCATTCTAACTTATATTATTCTGTCATTTTAAAATATGTTAAAGAATAAATCCCAGTGGGGGTAATACCTTCAATGTTTCTTCTTTCCCCAAGATGACCAGTTTTCCTGGAACTTTAAAGCCTTCAAAGCTTTGAAGCCTCTGTGTTTCACTGTGCCTACTTTTCCACACACTAGAAATTTGTGTAAGCATAGTTGACACAATTCACAGACAGACTGATGCATGGCAGCGTTTAAATAAAACAGGACAGTAAGAGGTTTTTATACTTCAACTACAATCCACTCTTGAAATAATAAAATGCTGAAAAGCCAATGTCACCCTGGTGAGCCTTTGGAGGGAAGAGCTGTTTAGAAATTGACAAATTCCATGTCTGGAACAGCACTGTAGATTATCATGCTTCTATAATGAGTAAATGTTTTTAAATTCTCTGCATGCATTGCTTTTCTTACATTTCTAAAGTCAGCAATTCAGTTTGTGTAAGAAGGATGAGAGAATTAGGTTAACTCCAGAATTATTTCCTGCTGGTTAGATTAACTTGATTCATTTCAGACAGCATGCTTCAGATGCTGATTTGCTTTCCTGACTAGGAATGTGTGTTCAATGACTTAAAGACACAGCTAGGTAAATATAGTTTTAATCTCACCTCAGCTATTCCCAGGCTTCTTTATATAAAATATCTTGACTCCAGTACTTTCCCCTTGAGGCAACATGAAGAGAGAGGAACAGATATTCTCTTGAATTTACTTTAAAATTCATTATTGGCTTTTCAAAATACAGCATAGTCTGACAATAATAAATCTAGAACTAACAATAAATTTTACATTAAAACTACCTCTAGAGGGAGAACAAAAACTGTATTTCTTCCTATCTAGGGTTAAATCATTAGTCAAATAACTGCCTCCTACAGTCATGATATGAACATGCATATATATATATGTACACATACACACACATATATACATATAAATATAAAACATCCATAGGATTTACTCATCTTTCAGAACTTTTAAATTCTTATTCAATGTGAAACAACAAAAATTGGCTTGTAAATCTTTTGTATTTTTTGAGATTCCCCCATCCTAAATACACTTCAAAATAAACTAATCCTATCATTAAAACAGGTGAGATTGTACTTATGTTATCACAAGGAGTAGAGTCAAACAGAGAAAACAATAATGTTCTTGTTTCACATGCTCGCTGGATAATTTAACACCCTCAAAATTAAACAAAGTTAGAATTAAAAAATAGCTAAGAACAAACTATACATTCCCTCTTTGCAGGTTACCACTCTCTTCTAGGATAAGTAATAGATTTTAAGTGTTAGTAAATTGAAAAGGAGGATTTATTCTTCGTTGACTGATGGAAACAAGTATTGGATAGGACATTAAATGAAAGGCCTTACCAGATCCTTTGATTTATCATTCATTGAAGAAACATAGTTCTTTGTTATTCTTCTGATGCCAACTGCTTAGAGGTGATTTAAATTAGCCTGGTTTAGAATTTTCAAAATGCAATTCAGCATGCATTTAAGGAGTAATTAAATGGTTCCTTTATTAAACTCATGTCTGGCTACTTAACTATTGGGGTTGTCTGAGCCCATTCAGACAAAGCATAAAGAAAATTGATTTCCTCCTTGAGTTTTCAAACACAAATGACTACAATTTTCTCCAATGTAAAATTTTTTGTAAGAAAAATGCAAATAATCTGCACCTCACCTTGGCTATCCCCACCAGCTCTGCTTTTCCTCGGGTAGTGGCTGGCTAATCAAATACTTGAACACTACATGATTATTAAAAATGAAGTCTCTGCCTACAAGGAAACACAATTAAATCACCAAACCAGTTATTCTTTTGCTAATGACGAACTGAGTTGGAGGAAATTTATGTCTCCAATCTCATTATTTTCAATTAGGATATGACTTCAATGATGCTCAAACCGATAGTTGTAGATACAACGAATTTATCTCTCAACCCTGTGCGGGTAGGCATGCCCTAAGGAAAAATAAATTTTTGGAGATGTACAACTCCTTTGTCCACCTGAAACAATGTTTTGAAAAAAGCTCCTAAACCAATACATAACCTACCAAAAGGGTTAACTTAGCCAGGATTGTACTGCAAACAGTATATTAGTTAATGCAGACCTAAGAATTATCACAATTTCTATTAAAAAAACCGATGAAAATTCGGAGTCTATTTTGATATTCAAATAACTCCATTTTGTTCCATTTTCAAGATCTAAATTCTGCTTTTTTTCCTAGTGTTGAAATCAGTGAGATGACTTAAAGAACAATACTAAACTACTACTTCCATGAGAAGAGATACCAATTCAGTTCAATCTCTTATGAATTTATATAGTGAGGAGAGCCCCAGACAATAAACTCTCATTTTTAACAGAACTTTTGCTGCTGAAAAGTTATCTCATGATGGATTGACCCTTGTCAGAAACTCTCTCATGCTTACAAGACACCCTAACTGAATAACTAGATCTAGACCAGTTGTTGATTGAACTCCTTAATTTGATTCTATCAAAACAGGTAATTGACTTCCTAAATTAAATCAATAAACAATTAAGATCCTTTTCAGTGATGTTCCCAAAAAGAAATCTATACCAAAGGGCGGGCATATGAAAATCAATCAGAGCTCCTTTCTTTTGTTTTCCTTTTTTTTCAGTTATTTTATCCTCCTGAATTTATTTGACTTGCAGATTCAAATTTTAAACTGCTTAGCAATTATTAAAAAAGAGAATTACTGGGGAATTATTATGTTAAAGCACTTGCAGTGGCATACTATGTTTTGGACAACTCGCATGATTCTTTTTTCCTTTACAATTTTTAAAAGATTATTGAAATTTAGAAAACATCACTGCTCTTTACAACTTAAACCAGAACAAATATGGCAACTTCTGCTTGCCCTTGCTTTTTTCCTTCTTTTCTTTTTTCTTTTTTTTTTTTTTTTAATCCTGTCTTAAACAATACAGAAGCTTTAAAATTTAATAAAGACATTTTATTGTGGGGAAATATCCACACCCCCATTTTTCATCTAACAAACCTTAATATCTTACAATTTCAAGCATTACATTACCAAGTTCTTTATACTGTTTTTACTGTCTTATTATAAAGCAAAATGAGTACTTCTGTCTTCTTAAAAAAAATTGCACTCTTAAATCTAATGTGCTCTAGCAGCTTTATTTGGGAAGTTTTTGATATCTAAAGTAACTAAGTATGTTCTCACTGTAGATAATTACTGTAAATCCCTCTTTCTGATTGACCATGATCAGAGCAAAATGTTGAAGTTGCTCATAGGAATTCAGTAATGAATGTCTGATGGGAATTAGTGGTTTTGAAAACTATTTGAAATCTCCATCATTGAATTTGATTTCAGTAGAAGTTTCACAGGTCCTTTCCAAGCACGAACAGTTTTTTATTTAGTTATGTTTTTGGTAGTCTGGAAATATCCTACTTCAATGAAAGCAATTTGTTCTTTTTTTTACTTCATCTTGAGTAGGCAAATGATGATAGCTTCAAACACTAGTTAAGATTTCTTACAAAAAGCCTTAGGTACGTATATATAACTGAACTTGTGTTTTCCTTGACTAAAGATTTCAATACTAAGTTAAACATTTTGGCGAATCCGAACTGAATTTTTGTTGAGGTTTTGACACAAGAATGAACATTTGCAGAAAATATCATAAATCAATAACTGACCAAGCGCGGTGGTGGGCCTGTGCTGATTTACAGAAGGATTTCCAGCTCCTCTCATTTTACTTGAAATTGTACGTCCCCAACACCTCTGAAATTTCGGGTCATACCAGGGGATGAAATTATTTCTACTGGATAATACTACATCCAATACTTAATATCAAGGTATTTCTCAGAGGTCAAGACTGGGACCAGCACTGCTTAACTTCTCCGCTGGCAACACGGACAGTGTGACTGAGTACACCCTGAGCAAGTTACTGATGACACCAGGCTCACAGGACGGAAGGGTTGCCATCCAGAGCGACCTGCACAGCCTTGGGATGCAGACCTGTATGAACCTGACGAGTTCCAACAAGGCCAAGGTTCAGGTCCAGCAAGAGGTTTGGGGAAACACGAAGCACAAATGCAGGCTGGGAAAACAGCAGGTTGAGAGCAGCCCTGCCAAGAAAGACTTGGTGGTGTTAGCTGGCAAGAAGCTCAGTGTTTAGATAAGATATCAGGACGAAATTCTTTACTGTGGGGGTAATGAGTCACTGGAACAGGCTGTCCGGAGAAAGCCGTGGATGCCCTATCCCTGGCAGTGTTCAAGACCAAGTTGGATGAGAGCAACCTGGTCTAGTGCAAGATGCCTCTACCCATGGCAGGGGCTTAGAACTAGATGATCCTTAAGGAGATGACCCCTTCCAATCATTCTATGATAATATGAGATGACCCCTTCCAATCATTCTATGATAATATGAGATGACCCCTTCCAGTCATTCTATGATAATATGAGAAGATGACCCGTTCCAGTCATTCTATGATAATATGAGAAGATATTAAAAAAAAAAAAAAATAAGATTATTTTAAAGCATCCCAGAATATCTTCTTATAGGAATGTGAACTTTCACTAAAATTATTTTAGAGTGAAATTTGAGAGAAGAAAGAAAGGTGAATTCCCTCTCTGAGGGAAGAAAAATATATCACTGTTCAGATACACAAACACCAGCAGTTTTCAGGCAAATCTGTCAAATGACCACTAGTATAGTTTCATGCTTGAAAAATTTGGCAGAGTACAAAACCAAGTACTGTGACCTTCTTGTCATTTTTGCACTGAGGATAATTTCTGCTGAATATGGCTGACAATAATCAGGCTGCAAAAATGTAGAGCATAAGTATCTGATCTCATTTCATCACTACGGTACAAGTAGTGAATCGTGTGAAGATTACACTTTGATTTTAATTTAAATGGATTTTACTGGTAAATTGGATTTTGTCATGCTTCATAAGAATATATTTCATAAAGCGAGCTGAATTGCCTACCTTTACAAATTGATATGGATCAGAAGAGAAACTTCATTTCATGCAACCTTTGAAATACCCATACAGAAATGTAAAATTTATTCTTGCAAGTCATCTGTGGCTCTAATGCATTAAGAATTATTTTTATCTAACCAGATGCAAAAGTTTGCCTTATATTTATCATATTTGTTTTACTTTCACCTCTAATAACAAGCAGTACCTTAAGTGTAATTTCTTTACATTTTCAAAAGTATTAGTATTAATTTCTTACTTCCACCCATTGTAAAGTTGCCTCATTTTCCTGCTTTATTCCTTTGCCTCACTTGTGTTAATTTCTTTCAAAGTAATTTGAAATACCTGTTCACTCGTGAGATACTGAGTGTGAACTTTTTACAAAACATAACTCTGTTTTGCTGGAAATTTCAATAAAGCAGAATATGCTTGTTTCATTCTATACTTACAGGATTCTGCATATGATTTTTTCCATTGCTTCACGCATGCCATAGAACTTATGTATTATGGGGTGCAAGCAAACATATTCCGAAATTATGTGGTCTATTAATTACATATGCATTAAACATAAATGCTTTATTGAAGAGGTATTAAACTTGGTGTACACAAGTATCTTACATCCAATGAAAAACCCTAAAAACTAAAGGCATTTTGCTTAGCATAGAACTAAACTGGTGAAAAACATTTTCATGCTATACTTAGATAACAACACATGAAGGATTCACTATTTGGTTAAATGAGTAGTTTCCTATAACCTAGGGAGTACTATTTGTATTTAAGTTCTCTATAATATTAATATATTTTATTATATTTTATTCCTTTGTACTATGTTTAGTAACTCAGTGTATGTGTATTTCATGGTATTAACAGTACATTAACATATCTACTTGTAAATCATCCACTGACAAAAATATCATAGTACTCCCATGTGTGTTAGTCTAAAACAATATGCCCAGAAAGTATCAAACAAAATTATGCTTCAAAATGCCTGAACTGCAATGTTTTCAAGGTATACTTAAAAAAAACCCACAAAAATAGGTAGTTACTCCTATTGCTAAGGAAAAAACTTACTCAAAATCATTTAATATACTAAAAAATCTATCTTTTACACATTAAATGATGAATCTTAAAGTAAATCTATAGCATCAGCTAGTCTCTAAATATCCTGTCCTGCAATGTGGTGTAATGAGGTATCAGCAATGAGCAGTGAGATGATGATGAAGGTCAAGGTCAGCTCCGCGCTGAGGCCAGATCTCACTCTTGTTAAAGATCACACGCAGAGCCAGGAGAGAGTTTGGGGTCAGTTCTGGATTTGGTGATCCACAAAGCTTTCAAGTTCAGGGAGACTGGGTGGCGGCAATTGTAAAAGCTACGTGTGCCTGGGTGATTTTACCTACACATTTTTCAATGTTTTTCTATAACAGATAGCTACACTCTAATCCAAAATCGTTTTTTCTCTTCCCCCACTCTAGATAATCAAAGCATCTTAGAAAGATCAAGTTGTACAAACAGCCAAACATATAATAAATTTTTACTCATAATCCTAAGAAGCATTTTCCTGATACCAAACCCTTCCTGCATTAATAATGGTCTTGTAGCATTGTTATGCGGTAAAGGCAGTGCATCTCAAAGAAATTTGAATAAATATCTATTAATTTTTTTCTTATTATTATTATATCTGTTTCCAAGGAGATTAAAGTTAATATTTACCTTCCCTGAAAGAGAAAAATGAAAATGCATTTTTCTTTCGGAGACCACACAGAGCTAAGTTTGTGGTCAACAAAAATATTGGGAGTGCTGTTGCCTAGCAACCATCATGTGAGGAGCTCCTGAGCACAATTTACACCATAATGTATGATTCTAGGATACCTATAAAATGCTGAAAGCTACAACGTTACTTCTATAAAATGAACACAGCACCCTATAACATACAGGCTGTCAATTTCAATTCTTACTAAGAGTATTATTTGATTACTAAAAAAAAAAAAAGGCTAGACATGTAAATACTAATTAATCTGGAAAAAAATGCAAAGCATCACATCATTAGTCACTAGAGAAAACACACTCAAGTCCATTATTAACACTGAGTTCTTATTCCAAAAGCTATGCCATGATGTTTGGGATTTTTTTTTTTAAGTGATGAGAAATATTGCCATCTTAAAGAAAGAGAGCCTTTTCTTAAAGTATAAAACGTGCATCGATGTGTGGAGCAAAAAACCACGCGTATATGTTTCAATAATATTACTGCTGTTTATTGGGGGAGTTTGCCATCCTACCCAGCTTCACATATTCACAGGATGGCTCCATCGGAACGTTGGCTGTGCTTGCTCTGTGCCAAGGCTTGTTTTAACTCCTGTTTCATGTCAGATGAAAATAATTAGGCTAGAAATTGCCCATATTTTGAAGACTCTTGGTATAGAAAGTGGCACAAAAGTTGATTTTTTTCCTCAAGTATAGTCAACACATACTGATTGCCTAAGCCAGTTCAACGCTGCAACAAACGTCAATTCAACACAAAGCAACAATATTCCAGCAATGCTTTCTATTAATTATGCTGTTCCATCAGAATTAAGAAAAAATATAACTATCAAAATACTTTGTAACTAAAGTTCATGTTAATTGAGGTTTAAAACAGATCTATGAAATACTGCCTGTAGTGCTTTCTGTGAGAGAATATTTTGAATTAAGCCTACCACTACTATATGGATGAGAAACGATTAAGTACTGATATCAATAATTCTTAAAAATTCTCTGAATTATAATTTTTTATGTGTAACAGGCTTGTGAAACACATTTTGTGATCACATAAGAGTTGGGATATTTGGATTCCATTTGGTGAATATTTAAATCTTCTTAATTAAACTTTGATAATTTACATATGCAATGCTAGATGAAATTTGTCACTTCTTCTGAATCACTTTGCCATCCCTTTATAGAAATTGAATGCGATAAAAAATGTGACCTCAGACTTGTTATACACACCAGTGTAGCAACAAGAAATCATTTAGTTATACTGGCTAACACCAAGAGTTGTTTCGTGATTTGTCAGAAAGTAATCAGTGCTTCTTTAATGATTAATTATAGCAAAAATGGAATCACGAGAGATGCTTTTAATTTTTCTATTTGCTTCCTGTAAATTCATGTGAACAACAGTATTTAATGACACATCTTTTACATTTATAAAACTATATCATAGTTTATATATATATATAATCTATATAATATATAGATTATTAAACTATATCATAGCCAAAAGATAGCTATTTAAATTTTCTTCCTTTGATAGTATCACTCATTTCTTTCTAATAATGAGGCTTCACTTAGGTCCAGCTATTTAAAATATAAGGACTACATTTAGCCATAATCTAATATATTTAGACTCCTCTATAATTTAGGCATAAACCTTTAAAAAGGAACAACTTAAAATAGCCTTTCTTATATAGATTGTTTTAGGCTAGAATAAGTCATTGCATGCTTGTGTATCTCCCCTGGCTATAAAGAGAAGAGGGAAGACTAGCTCAAACTAGACACAACAAAATTTCATATTTTATCTCAGGTAAGATTTATAACTATTCTACAGCATTGTTACTTATGCAAACAAGGATTATAAACACTATTTAATTTAGTTATTATTTATGACTGAAAATAGAATTATTTTGTTAATTAGTTAGAAGCAATTGGCATTTATTAACTTGTCTATATACAAGCTCTTTTCAAATTCTCATTTCCCCCATCTAACATGTCTCCTTGGGTAATTTTTAATTGGAAAAATATAACCTGTTTTTCATCCAGAGTTTCATTTCCATACAAACTGTTATTGGTGCTTCTAAGAAATACCGAATATTCTGGCCTCTCTGTAGCCCATGTTGAAATAGCAAATGCACAGAGGCCCTGCTTCTTGAAAAAACAAAATCTGATGATAGCAAGTGAGACCAAAGTACCAGAAAACAAATTTCAGAGCGTTAAATTTGAAGGGGCATGATCTCAGCTATCTGACCAGCCTAGGACTTACCATTCTAGAACTGCCAGACCTACCAAGAAGAACCTGGGCAACATTCAGTGGCTAACTCTTCTCCAAATGTTGAAGGATTTGGGGTACTCATTTCTTTTCAATCTCTGAACAGAGGTTTCCCTACAAATTCTTGATAAGTTTAGGGTCTTAGATGACACCTCACACAGGAGACAAGAGCAGGAGGAAACTTCTACTTTTTAATAGTATGTATAGATGACACTTGTTTCTTAAATTTTGAAAATCCACCACAGCCAAGAGCTACGTTCGACTTTAGGCACAGTTGGAGGTCTGTTCTGTCTCACTGAATTTTTGCTGAACTGAAAAGCATAAAGGTAAATTTATGCTTATTGAAGAGATTATAAGGTGTAGAAGAGAGTGATTTAATTTTTTAATTTTTTTTTTTTTTTCATTTCAGTGGGAATGGGGTTTTGGTTTTAAATGGGATTTTTGGGATTTTCTTCTTTTATTTTTTTAAGAAAGAACAATAAACTAAATAGGTCATGTCACCAGAAAGCAAAATCGGAGAAAGAAAAATATTCACTGCAGCTCCCTGCTGTCCTTTGAGATAAAACATACATAGGAAATTCTCTCCATTTTCCAATATATAAGTTCAGTTTCAAAAGCTTGCCCATCGTCAGGGAAGAGCAGTTCCCAAGGACTGTAAATAACGCTTCCCTCTTGTCAGTTCTGCTCCTGCAGTAATGCTGCCAGAAGATATGGGCCTCAAGGTATCTCCAGTACAGAACCAGTGAAATGTTTCACTGTGAATAATGCATTCTGGCAGATGCTTGATCTTATCTTTTAAAAGTAAAACTGAAAGTAGACTTCCACAGAGTTCAGACATTTCATCTTTTTGAAAAGTCCCCTTTGACAAAGTAATAGATAGCTGGCTATCCTGTGTCTATTTTTCTCTTACTGCACCAAGGTATTAAGCTGTAGAACTGTGATGAGCATGTCATTCCTTTAAAAATAATCACAAAAAAATATTTTGAAATATCTATTAAAATAAGTTGTCTGCAAATATTACCTCCTTATATTTCAGATCTCAGCTAGCTGTTCCATCAGGTTCTTTTCTTTATTTTGCAGCTGAAGAATCCCACTGGAGCTTGAATTTGGGAGCAAGACCTGAATCCATTTAGTATTCAGTATGCACAAGACTGAAAAAGGGTCACTGGAATTTGAATACTTTCAACACACAATCTCATGATCTATTCATTAATGAAAAGAACAATCACAGGAAAACACATCTGAAGTAAAACAAAATGAGAAAAACAGAGACAGCACCTGGCAGAAAAAAAAAGATATTATCTGTATAAATGTGTATGTGAACTACATGTGGAAAGAAGAATGGAAGACAGAGAAATGAAGAAACACAAAGAAAGAAAGATTCTGGAGGGAGAAGAGATTAAAAGGAAAAGTAGCTAGAGGCAATTCAAATTGGAAAAAAATATTAGAAACACTTTTATTAAACATGAAAACAAAAATAGATACAGGAGACTAACATACCCTTAACAGAAACAAAAAAGAATAAAAAAATAAATTGATAGATACTGCAAATCATTTGTAATGAGAGGTGTTTAGGAAAGAGAAGGAAAAAGAAATTATGTGAATTAAAAAGGAAGACAGTATAAAAAGAGTAAAATAAAATCCAAACTTTCAAAACAATTTTTAAAAAATATAGACTAGTAATAACTTGAGGTTATTATTTTAGGGTTATTTCTGCATGTGGCCATCTAAAATTTTCAATTTTGTAGCTTACATAGCCCATTCCTCTGAAAAGAAGCACCTTTTAAAAAAAAGTCCTGCTAATACATGGCACTTTTGGTTCTGAACTGTATTTGGAGTGGTCAAGTAATTTGCAAACATTTGATAAAAAGGGGGGAAAAAAGCAATAGGTCTTCTGAGATGCATTTTACATCTTGCAAATAAAATTAGGAAAATATATGTCTAATATTTTTGTTTACATGTTTAGACTTTTTAGACCTTTAGTTTATTTAAGTACAATCAATCTTCCCCTTTTCTTACTTCTGCTCCTTTCTTCTGTAAGTTTTACAGTGATAGATTTTTTTTTATGGTCAATATAATTTCTCACCGATACAATTTCTGGAAGCGTGTATTAAACTTCTTTAAGAGGACTCATATCTAGTTTAAAAATCCAAAATTTAGGTATCCAGATTTCAGCTGTGTGTAAATCAACTCCTTGGTTTAGTGCTGCAGTAGGTGGATTTATAGGTAGGTATTTCAACAAAACCCAGTGAAATGCACGTTAACAATCATGGCGCTATTCTTCCCAAGTAACACTGGCCCATGCTGAGGCCATGATTTCCAGAAAATTTCTAAACATCTGCCCGCTGGTGGGAAGGAGGAGGGAGGAAATTCCTGTTTAGTTTTACTTGCATTCACAGCTCTGCTTCACCCCTTAAACTGTGTTTATGGCAACCCACAAGTTTTCAGCTTTTCCCCCTATGATTCTCCTCTTCATCCTGCTGGGGCAGAAGTGGGCAGTGACTGCGTGGTTGCATAGGTGCTGGTTGGGGTCAACCCACCGCAGCAAAACACTGAATAGAGCCCTTTGTTCAAATAAAAACACCTACACAAAGACACACCAGTGATTCATAAAATATTCTTTACTTTCAGGAGTCATGCTGGACTTTCTGCATAGAAACCATTTCCTTATTCAGTTTTGAAACAGTTAATTCAAGGACTCCAAAGGTTCAAGTGATTTTCTGAAGGTTGTAATTTTCCCCTATTTCACTTTGAGTATTGCTAGTTCACCTCTTCCCATTGAATATTTATCTTCCCAACAGCACTATACAGTGCTGAACAGCAAAAATCAAGCTACACAGAACACATCATATTTATTTTTACACACTCATAATGCTGCTGTTGCATGATCTGATCACTGAAAGCAGCGTATAGGCTGGACAAAAGCATAAGTCTCATGGGCAGAAAGGAATGCCTAATTCAGCATTTATTTATAGCAGCAAATGATTACTTCCCATACAAGCATTGAACACCTAACTTGATTATGAACCCAACCTTTGACAGCCTGCATGGTCTGTGAGTCAATAGGTGCAGCAGTACTTTCTGGATAGATTAAATCTAAAAGTGGAGTGGGCGTGGGGGAGAAACTGTGAAGGGAAAGATAATTGAATGAAACTAAGAAGTAAAATCACAGTCACTGAAATACACTTAATTGAATATTTCTAACTGTTAAAGTATATGTGGGGCATAAAATTATTAACACTGGAAAATTAAACTGACTTCCTAGGTAGGTTAGGGTAAGAAATTTTGTTCTCAATTGACTTAGTCAATTATTCCATTCATTGATGTAAATCAGCTAACTCTAGCATTGCATTGACATAAATGAGGGCAAGTAGGTTCAGTCGTTCAGAGAATGACCTTTCTTCAAAGGAAAACTTATTTTTGATTTACTTTTTCTTAGTACAAACCTTAACTTTGAGAAAAAAAATAAATTAATTAATATAGGAAAACTGAAAGGGATGAGAAAAGAAAATTTTATGCCATTTAGAGTAATTGAATATTCTATTATAATCATATAATACACATATTGAATTTCAAACAAATTATATCTATTACCTGGATATATAATATATTTTATATATTTATACATAGAAAACCTTATGTACATATGTATTCATTTTATACATTTAGTACATGCTAATGTAAGGTATTTTTAATGGAAAAATAATTGATAAAAAAAAGCTATTTTTGCTCTTCAAATGAAGCATTAACCTGCATTTTACTTGAAAAAGCAAAATCAAACTCTTTAAAATTGATGTTTTTTAAATAAAGCAGGTCACCAAGGTGCATCTTATGACAGAAAACTAGCTTGGTGGAAGTGTTCACAACAGTTGGAAATGTACCTTTTTTACCAGCTGTAAATAAGTGAAATGTGCCCTTAATATTTTGGCCCCTTCAAGATTCAAGAAGCAAATCAGAATTGCTTCAGACAAGATTGCTGAAATTTTAATCCCCATTCCTTCCTTTTTCCATTAAAAATTCTGGAGGGGAGGTGTGGCAGTCTTTTTAAAACTATATGAAGTTAAAATTCAGTTCATTAAAATACAACAGTAGGGCATTTGCTGAGCATCAGAAGCATTTTTCCATACAAATGAGCCAAAGTAGAACTTACACTGTGGAGCTAATCATTAGGAATTCTAATCATCCTAAATTCCTCACTCCATGGGTGCTGATCTGATGGCTCCATAATTCAGTACATAAGAATAGGACTGCATTAGAATTTAAAAAGAACAGCCTTCATGGTCACAGAGGGCCAGTTTTAGGCCTTCATGAATAATGCATAGATAGGGAAGGAAAGAGATTTCATTCAGAGTTCTAACTTGAACAATTATAGAGGAGGTTTGGAATAAAATGAGTTTCTTTGATTCTATTCAGCTTTAAAGCTTTCACAATCAGCACGTTCTAAATTTAGAACCAATATATGAATAAGCTATAAGTACTGGATAACTTATTTTCACCAAATGACATCGGTTCTATACAGATATAAAGCTGTATTATTTCAATTTAATTAAATTAACTGAAGATTTCTGCTTACAATTATTATTATCATCTTAGTCACAAAATTAAGCTGGCTATGTAAATGATTAGTTGTGCAAAACGCTACTCTTGTTCCTGGAAACTGATTCTGTGGTATCTTGTTACTTCTCCCTCCCCCTTGAATTTCAATGAAACCTAAATTGTCCATGCTTGATCAGATTGAGAAAGCTTGGGATTCTTACAAGTGTTATACCCCCAGTTCTCTGTATAAAGGTACAACTCTGAATTACATAAAATCCTACCAAGAATTTAGAAAAAAAAAAAATGCTGGCGTCAACTGGAAAGGAAGAACAAGGAGAGAGAGAGCACAAAAAGCCCCACAGAGGCAGAAGTATGTGAACAATTCATAAAATGTGGTCCTACCTTTTCAGAAAAGCCATTGCAGAGAAAACTTCTGAAACCACTCTGATACCATGTCTATCCATCATCTTTCACCCTTTAAAGGGGTCCATGAAATTATTTTGAGGAAAATTACCAATGTATTTATTAATCCAAATAGTCCCTTTACTTTGGAGCCTGACCAGAAAAAGGACATCAGTTTTAATCACATTTTATCTCTTTTCCTAAAGCTGTTTTAGCTTCTAAAATATATACAAAATTTAGTTACCTGTTTCTGAAAGAGCAACAAGATTTAAATTAAATCAATCATTTCCTGGATGATTAAGGAATTAAATGAAAAAGAGAGAGAGAAAAAAAAAAAAAAAAAAGAGATAAAGGAAGAAATATAGAAATGTCAGTTTAAATGCACAATGATTTATTCTTTCCATAGAAAGAAACCTGTTTCCAAAGCTAATATGAGGCAACACATCTCTAGAACTTTCTGTCCAATCACAAATACCTCTGAAGAGTCATGTTGGTATTGCGGCTTTCATTTTGTTCTTTCTCTATCCTAGCTCAGTGCCTACTTCCATTCTTCCATTTTCTTTGGAAAAGGTGCTTGCTTCTTCATTTACTCTATGATTTTGTTATATTTTTCAGGTCTGTGCACATCCCCATAAAAATGCCTCCTGCCACCCATGAGAAATATGTCTGAGAGAGACCCAACGGTTTTTAAAGAAATAAGGAAGTTGTTTTTTAATTCAATGTATCACTATAATATTTTCTGTTAGTTTGCTTTCAGATCTAAGTGACATTATATAGATCCTATGTTAAATGCATTATTCTGTAATAAAATCCTACATTACAAGGATAACATAATAAAAGTGATATTGAATATAATCTTTGTCTTGACATTGTCTGTACTTTTGACTTTAATTAAAATTGTCTCCATTTTCTTTTCTTTTATTTGTAACTCTGGTTCCATTCACCCTTTGGGCTGCTGTAATTTTTCTTCATGCCATTATACTACACTCTTCATCTGCATTTCGCTAATCTCATCACTATCTGATTTTTATTTCTTTTTGACAAGAACCATTTTAGGAACAAGCACATGAGTTCAGGAAAGAAAAACTGAACACTTCACTGTTCACATAAAGTAAGGTTGCTGGTAACATCTTGATATCCCTTGGGAACTAAACTGATAAAACAGAGAATGCAGTGTAGGAACACCTTTTAATTCAAATTAGTAGACAAATGGTTAGCTATGGAAGTCTTAATGTGATTAAAAGTTTAGAATCTACAAGTACATTATTTTCTGTTCTAAAGAAAATTAATCTGTGGTAACTAAAGATGTGAATATAAAATGTACTAAATACCTCCTTGATTATCTCATTCAAAAGACAGGTAGAGTTAATCTGCTTTAGCCTGGTCTCTTTGAAGGAAGGGAAGAGACTTCCATACACGAATTAAATGCTCTTTAAATGCACACCATTAATTAGCAGAACTATTCTAACTGTAGAATAGACTTGCCCTGAAAGACAGAATGATCAAGAATGTTGAAAGTTGCACTGGGATTAATTTAAATAAAAGATTTCAGGGAATCTGCTGCTGAGAGGTACTTTACCAGCTCATGTCATTTTACTGACTACTTAGGAAAGGGCAGTGTCAGCACTATTAAAACAACTTTTCAGCAATGAAAAACACTTGCTTTGAGCAAAGATAGTTCATAGAAAAGCAATTCTTCAAAGAAATGTGCATTAAGGCATTAAGGATTCTGGATTTAGTGAAGGGTGTACCAGTTGAGAGTTAAATTCTTATTAGCATTTTTATTTTAGTCTTTTTACTGTTGACTTTTAATAGACAAAAAATAATTTCAGTTTATTGGGGGCAAGAACAGTTCAAAGAGCACAACTATGTCATCAGAGGCATACAAGACAACCATCTGAAAAAAAGAGGGGTGAATCCTGGAAAAAAATTTCTAAATGGTAATTTGTAAAAGTATTTGAAACAATTAAACAAGTGTATACCTGAAGGACAATAAAGAGCACTGTCCTGAATAATTCCAGTAGCAAATAATCAATAATGACACTTCAAAGGAAAGGCTGCAAAACCAAAGAAGGCTCTTTTTTATTCCCATTTGTTTTCCAGTAGCTTCTTATAGACAGCACAGGAAGATTTCTGTATATTTAATACTCTCATGATTTATTTCCAAGTGCTATACTGTTTTGTTAAGGAATCTATAAACCGGAAAGGATGTTGCTGACACTTCAAATGTACTGGTTAAGACATTTTTAAAAATGTGTTTTCTTTTGCTGTTTGGGATGCATGTACAAAACAGGGCTCTTACATCTTCTGCGTCCCTCCTTACAAATTCTGGGCCTCTTGGGGAGGGAGGTGGGGAAGGACCTTTTGTCATATACATCTGTTTCCATATTTCTGATCCATTATAACCTTTTCTGCGCTCCTGCTGCTAGTTCAGTCTAGCCCTGCAGCCTTCTCCATGGGTAGAGAATCCAGAGGAAGAGGATGCTGGCAACAATACAGAAATCACAGTCCTCAGCTATAGTCAAGCCAAATCCAGATTTTGAGCTCTTTTTTAAAACAGTTAAAAGTACTGCAGTTCGTCTTTGTATTGTAAAGCTGCTTAATTTATTTTAAAACAAACAAAACTGTAAAACTGGCTTAAAATGAATCCATGTGTGTTAACAGTTAACAATTTTGACTCGTTATTTTCCATAAAGTTTCACTGACATGGATAAAATTAAAATCTGACTAATAATTGTATTAGTATCCACAACTGTAGAATAAGTCCTATTAAACCATATGAGAACTAATTATGAGCTTTCAGAATGATTCCATACAAAAGGATTCAGACATTATTTTAAATACTTAGAAATGAGTTATTTTCATTATTAGTCAAAGAATCTTGAAAAAAAGTACAATTATGTTAAGAGTTACAATGCTAAAGCTCTGAGACAATTCATGTGCACTGAAGTAAAAATGCCTCTGGTTCTTCCCAGGTAACCACCATCAAAGTATTCCACCCTCCAACTAAATCATCATCAGAAAAAATGAAAGCGAAGAACAATCTTTGCAGTTTGTAATAAATATTTACAACCTTCTTCTTAATTTATGTCTCTGTCCAAAATTATGCAGAGCAGTTACAGGGGAATTTTATTTATTCAATCACTGTGAACAAAGGATGTGAGCGTCTTGGTTCTGGCCAGGACAGAGTTAATTTTTGCAGTCGCCAGGAGTCGGCATGGCCGGGGCCCAGAGATAATTCCATACCACCTCACACCATTTGCTGGTGATGGGGGAGCAAGGAGGGGAGGGATCTCTTCTGGGGAGAAGGGATTCCTTCTGGTTGAGGCAGCAGGGCTGAGGTCGGGTTGGGTCAGGCTCTGGGGTCAGCATTTTTCAAGCGAAACTAAAATAGCCGGTGTATCAAGGACCACCTCCTGCCTTCCTGTGACTATAACTGCTCTGAATTTTGAATTCACAAGAACATGACTGACTTTCATCCTAATTACATCCTCATTCCAATGCAGAAATCGGACAAGAGGAATACATAAATGATATAGCAGGGGAGCTAAGTCCTTCTCCTAAGTAAATAAACACCTGATTATGTAAGGAAGCCCAATTAACACCAGTAGAGCTACCCAGCTGCTTTAAGCTAAATGTCTGTTTACCAACTTTACTGGACTATGACCTTAATAAAGTAATTGTTATGCTCCCGTCTCTTTTTACTCACAGGCAAATGATAAATCTTGTGAGTTAAATGATAAATCTTGTGACTCAAAATGTTTTTCTTGTAATTTTATGAGCATCAAGAACAAGGTGCTGTCATCCATCACAGACATAGTCTCCCTAACAAAGATATTTTAATGCTTTGAGACTTGGTGCTGTAATGAATGTAAGGAGTGTCACAGGTCTGCTAACAGCCT
Source organism: Dasyornis broadbenti (assembly GCA_013397935.1). NCBI lineage: Eukaryota > Metazoa > Chordata > Aves > Passeriformes > Dasyornithidae > Dasyornis > Dasyornis broadbenti. The sequence continues at coordinate 1,093,570 of VZRN01003686.1, forward strand.
CTCAGAAGAATTCAGAAGGCACAGTAAGTTTCTTACTGAAGTAGATATCAGCAGATCATCCAACACAGATCCAGTGAAGCTATGAACCCATAAGATTTACCCCAAATAAGAAATGGATCGTGAAGCTCTTCCAAATCCCAAACATAATTTTGGATTAAAATCCTGGAAATCTCTACTAGAATACTTAATTTCAGGTACAAATTGAAATAAATTTTATGGTACTAACAATGAGTACTTTCTTTCTTATGCAGGACAGTTTACTATATGATTAATGTCGAATTTGCATTGCAGAATAAAACTGGACTACTACTCAAAGTATCAATGTAAGTAACAATTTCTTTGGCATCATCCTCGACCTTTTATAATGATCAACAGCTTGCACATGTTTAGTAAAAAATCTGATATCTGAATAGCATTAAAACCGACATTGGGGTTCTAGCTATTCCTACTAATTAATGACATTCAATTTGTCAATCTTTTGGAAAGCCAACACAAAGTAAATTATTGCAATATCTATCTACTTTTTAGGGAAATAGTCACACTGTTGATCAATTAAAAATGCAGTATTGTTTTAATAGGAAGAATAGCAAGTTATTGATTAATATCCCTAGGCCTGCCCAAACAAAACTGGATGGGGAATATTGAATTTCAAGACAAATTATAAAGCCTGAGAAATCTCTTCTTTTCTTTTCTCTTCTTTTTGTTTCATTTTGATCCTTTTTTTTTTTTCCATGTAATTCTTCAGTCTTTCAGGATGATGTCCAGTTCTGCAGACTTGATTTAAATCATGTTCATGTAATCACATGCTGGCATTGATCAACTATAGAGACCAAGAGAAGTAAAAAGATAAGAAATATATTTCTTGATTTCTTATATGTGTTTGAAATCACTATTATTCACTTTTTCTTTCATCATTAAAACACTCAGCAACAGAAAACAGAATATTTATCCTGGCAACCAAACCAGGGACATGACAGACAATGGATTTTCAAGATTCCACACTTGAATACTCTTTTTTTTTCACCCCCCATTCCCATTAAACCTTTACCATATATCAACACCGTCATTAAAATTACTTATTTGGATGACATTATGCTTGTAGTATAGAAGGCTGAACAAATCCTTAAAAAAACCCCCAGCCAGTAAAAACCCCACAAAGCCTCATAGTTCTAGTGACTTATGACAAAGATTAGGAATTGAAACCAAGCGCTTTACAAGATTGCATTATCTGTATTCCACTTGAACAAGCAAAAGCCATAAAGTGGCTCACCATAAATTTCCATTACAAAAGACCAAGGTAAATCAACAACTCTCCAAAGCATCTCGCAGCTGCAGAGTAGGAGTCCTAGTTACCAAAAGCAAATGAAAGACAGAAGACCAATAAATATCGTGAACAAGCCAGTATCTAGTGCCCAGACAGTGATACTCATCCCCTAGGGATTTTAGCACAAACATTAATTATGTCTTCAGCAGAGCATTGCTGCCATTTGCTAAAGCAGACCTCATATCACACCGATAACTAAAATCTCACTTTTAAGAATGGGAAGCGATGAGCTAAATTCTGTTCTGAATTCCCTGGGTCCCTACTGTGAAACACTGCGCCAGCAAGTATCAGACATGAAGGTCTGATGCTATGGAAACACAGAAAATTATGACCAATATCAACTTAGTAGGCTATAATTCCATTAATGATATACATAGCAACTTAAAATTCCAGACTTCTGACTATATTGCTAGATCTTGCAACAGAACAGAAAGAACTCTTGAAACATAAGGGGGGAAAAAAACCAGAAAATGAAAAAAAAGCATAAAAGAAACAACAGTGATTTTATATTCCAAAAAAAAGGACAGTCAACAAGTCAACAGAATTAGTACAAAGATTGTAAAAAGTTACAATCTGTTTTTCCTTTGATATTGGGGTATACTCAGTCATATCCTAACAATTCACAGAAGTCATAATTATTCTTTACAGGAATGGAGCGACACAGTTTTCTGTACTGCAGCCCTGACAAATTGAGATTATCACTCATATGTGAGTATATGTTGGAAGCAAAAGGCCTAAAAGGAATTCATTAAGTCCCTTCTGGCTCTGTTGAATGGCTCTATAACCAGGCTATAAATTTATCATCCACTGCTGTTTCTCAAAATGCCACGTTCATGGGAAAAAAAGGAAAGAAAATGAACACCAAGACACAAAAACGATAATATTTTTCTCAGATAAGGTGTCCTGATACATGATGTTAGGTACAGATAGAACATTCACAGCAGTGTAGCCTCAGCCATGAGAATTTAAAATTAAATTTTAAAATTGAAGGGAGACCACGGTATCTGCAGTCTGCATGTTTCACTTTAGCCTTTTCAATAGTCTACATTTTGCGGCCTGTTTGTTTTTGTATTAGCTTACAGATTACTAAAGCTATAATCATGAAAAATTGTTGCTAGCAAATGAAATTTCATAAATCTAACAAAATCAAAGGTAATTCTGTTTACTATTATCTTTCAAAGACTATATAACAGTTTTGACAGTTATTGCAGCGAATGTGAAATGTCATAAACCTGTTATCATAACAAAGATTTTCACAGCAATTGAAAATAATATCAACTCTGTACAATCATGACTATATTTCAAAACAAATTATTGTAGCGCCATTTATCATGACTGATAGTCATGAAAGGATGTAAACCTGGATTGAAAGATTTTCTTTGGGTCATATTTCACCTATGGCTAACACATAGCGGCTAACCTCCAGCTGAAAAGGCCATGAATGACATTGTTGGATTTTAACGAGGGAGAAGGGAAGGGAAAAAGTGGAAAGGTAGTGAGAGAGAAGGGAATGGTTGCTTTGAACATTTAAATGTTTTTCTTCTCTGCTGTTAGAAGAACCATGACAGAATAGCTCAGAACATGGCTGCTCTTTTTGTTTCTTAGAGAAATACGAAAGGGCTGTCACTATTTTTGAAGACCTGTACATGACAACTGCAAGAGGATGAAGACAGGATTGCTGAAAAAGCCTTGGTGATTATAAAGACAAATCTGAAGAGAATAATTTTTGTTCCTTTTCAAGATACAGTGAAATTCCCATTGTCTCAGGAGATGGGGAAGAGTCAGACACTTTCATTAGATAAATCAGTGAAACTCAAATGCCAATGAAATGCAAACTCATTAAACGGCATCAGTACTGCAGAGAGTATATAAAAAAATTGGCTAGTAATTGACTGGCACTTTTTTATACAGCATCTTAATACCACCTAGGTTCTCTCACAAAGATTATTCTGCCTTTGAAAGAAATGAAAGTTACTGGGATAAAGTACTGTCTAAAAAAACCTGAATAGAGAAACTGGAGCACAGTTTCTTATTTTCATCTTGATGATGACCATGACATTTTAATCAAAATGAAATAATCACAGTTCCATCATACTTATCCTTTTGTACCTTAGTACTAGCAATAAAAGCTAAAAGCTGCTGTTCAGCCATGTTTAAGAAAAACAATAAAATTGTTAAGAGAAGCAATCCTGAGAAGCAGTCTTTCTTATAACTTAAAAAATAGTCTTTGAATGCAAACTGTTTTTCACTTTTTAACAAGTTTACCCTGCTCTGCTATAACCTATTATTTGCAAAGCTCTGCATCACTGTCAAAGGCATTGGGAGGTGTGCGGATTCCTGTGTGTTCTGTTCTGATTTATGCAATTCCAGTACAAGTTCCGTATTGCAACACATCGAAATATTTATGAATAACACCTACATAGTTCACTCCTATCTGAACCAAAACCATCATCAGCTAGAAACTTTGTTCATCAATACCGAAAGATGTTCACAAATGATATCTGTGCACAGCAATAGCTTTGGTTTTCTTGTCATTTAGCAGCTTCTTCATTCATTTTCAACCCACACTATATTAGCTTCAGTTCCTTTAGAAATTCATCAAGTAACTTTATGTTTACATATGCATGCAGTACACCATTTATATAAGCTTTATTACACTTTTCCATGTTCCAAGAAAAGCATATTCATAAACTGATCATAATTTTAACTTCACGGTAATTACATCTATTACAGGTCAATGTGACTCATGGCATGTTTATCTAAGAGTTCAGATCTTTGATTACCTCTTCTGTAGACATAGCTGAGCTATCCTAGGGACTAACGACAGCATATCTATGATGACATAAGGGCTAGTGGGCTGAAAATTCAACCTAGGCACTAGAACATTTTGTTTGCCTTTAGTTCTGGTCAGAGTTGACTACACAAAGTAACTGCCTGTTTTCTAGTTTAAAACAAATCTCATGACCAATTAAACTCCAATTTGAATTACAGGGTGCAAAAAACTTTCAGCCAAACAAGTGTCTTTGAGACAAAATGTTACAATCCTTACCTGTTTGTTCCTGTGAGAAAAATCAACACAAATACCATGCTTTAGTGCAGTTTTCACATAGAACTTGTGTCTGTTGTGGGCTTTGTACACACAGCCATCTTAGATGTATTTAACAGAATTTAGCAGAGGTATCTTATCCCAAGTGATACAATGCTTCAGATTAAAAAGAGAAAAAAAAAAAAAATAACAACAACAGTAAAAAAGAAAGCAAACAAAAATGTAACTTGGGGTATATTAATCTGTAATGTCAGTGATTTCACCATCAAGCAGTGAATATATAAGTAGTGAAATATCTTATCCAAAGGACAAAAGTCTATGTAAAATAAATGATTAACTTATAAATTGCTTAAGAAAAATTTTCAATTCAAAACTCATTTACTGAGTAACTGTTCTGCTAGATCCCTGCCTCACTGTAACAGGATTTTTGTATGCTCTTTTAGGATAGAAGTAAGAAATAGAGAAAAAGTTGCCCTTATCAGCAACTCTTCATAGTCAGTAGGCATCTGAGGTCGTTGCAGGTTCAATTAAGATCTCTATTGATGTGACGAATGATTGGACTCCATCAGTTTCAGTTGTGGGTTTGCCCTTCTACAGTAAATTTGCCTCACTTAACACAGCGAAAAGATGCCAGCTTGATATACAGTAATTTAAACTTAAGCATTCAGCAAGACATAACCATCTGGTGTTTACCTCTCTTCCCTTTCCCCTCTTCAATACCTGCAGCTCTGCTTACAGAGTTCAAATTTGAACTCTCTAAACCTAAGAAGGAATAGATGACTGTACTTGAGTCCTTAGATTTGAATTCGTCTCTTCAGGGAAAACACTTTCTGTTTCATTTTATTCCAGGAGAGAGCAAGAGGGGGCATAAACATGCTCATGACTGTCATTGTCAGGGTGATTTTATTCCAGTGGAAAATTTCCAGACCCAAGACAGAATTTTCACAGTCTATTCAATTAATGGCTGTTTATTCATGTCTACAATAGGAAAAAAAAAATTAGGAAGGAAAAAATGTAGAAAATATTAAATTATTTCAGAGAGAAATAGATGTTTTGTCTGTTGCATACATTATATCTAGTAATGACTTTGAATGCAAAAATTTGATTTACAAAGTAGAAGAAATGAAGGTATTTTACATAAAACTCTTTAATGCAGTTTTTATTCCCACTGGAATGTGACGGCTAAGGGAGAAAAAATGGGTTTAGTCTACATAATTATCTTTTGAAAACTCAGCGGAAGATTGATTTTGTACTTTTATGTACTTTTTTTCTTTAAAATAGATTTTATATTGAACTTTCTTCATGTTATAGAAAACTGTTTTAAAAAGAGATGAAACTGAGGCATCTTTACACCAAAAGAGTTCTTTCCCTATGCAATTCCCAGTGATGTTGCCAGAACACACGGGCTATGGAGATAGCTGCTCACACAACCAATTTCAAATTATGTTGGTTTTTTTTTTTTTTGGCAGAAGTCTTATATGGTCAATATTATAAGAAGATACCTTCACGCTCTCTGTGAGGACATAATTCTTACCTTCTAAGAGAGCGTTACAAATTTTCCAAAGTTGCTCCATGTCTTTTGGACATGACATTAGCAGAGACTACAGCAGTGTGAGCAGCTGCCTAATCATGTTAATATTTTTGTGAGTCAAAATGTAAATTTGGAGGAAGCAATCACTGTGAGGTCAATTTTAACCTTACTCTAGATTCCATAGCCAGTTTCAGGCATAAACAGATCAGGAAAGAGGTGCAGGTAGCCAGCACGCTCATGATCACTCCAAAGGCTTCCCTTTATATACAGTCTCAACAATAAATTTCATATCAAATGAAACAAAGAAGCTGAGGAGGCTCAGATTACATTTAAATCGGAAACGCCTGCTATTTAAAATTAAATTGATGTACTCAAGCTTCTAAACCCTCATATTAAAAATACAGTGCTGCTTATTTTGAGCAAAATGGTGAAGTCTATATACACAGGTCAGTGTTGGTGTGCATGTATCTAAAATCATATAAGAAAAAAGAATTCAATCCTGATAAAGACTTTACAAAGAAATAAATTATAAATGTGTATTAGATACTTGCAAATCACTTTGGAGACAAAATGCACAATGTTTACTCTTTAAGTCTGGAAACTTTCAGAAAACAAGAATTTCAGAGTAAAACAAAGATTTATTGTTATGGGAGCTGTATAAATAAAATACCAAACTCTCTCTACAAATTCATTCGTGTACCAGAACCACACAAAACCAGAAGGCTGTAGGTCTGTGCATGGATTCTATGCCTTAAAACCACATTGAGGCTCTGGGGGAAGAACAAGGTGCATGCACAATATAAACATTTGGAGAGAAACAAACTAGACTTTGCAAACCTCTGGAAATAAAATGTTATATATATTTGTCTGTATAGAGGAAGTTACAATTTTCTCCCGAATTATGAAATATATAAAATATAATGGTTTTAGTTACATTCTTATCTAGTAATTAGTTTTTCATCCACCTCACACAGCAACAAGTATTATTCACCTAAAATATTTTCAAAACATATTGCTTAGAATATACATTCTCAGAACAATATCAATTTGACTGATCATTACACTTTACTGAAAGTCATAGTTAAAAAGCTTAGTACTATGTTTTCTTTGACATAAATTTAAATAACACAGTCTTCTGATCTCATTTAGAAAAGAGTAAGTGTTACTGTCGAAATAAGAGAATAGCCAGTTCTATTATTTCTGCTTCACCAGCCTTTACGGAAACGAGACAGTTTCATATTTCTACTTCATTAATTTCATTTCCTGTTGTAGAGATCAATATACAAACAGTCTTGTTGATTAAGGAAAGTGAATGAAGGCTGATACACACTAAGCTGTATTTCCACAGTCCTCTGTTGATGGTATATATTCACTTCTAGGTCATCTTGCAAAATAACAGGGATAGGAAGAGGTCATATGGGAAGTAGCAAAGGCCTTCCAATAAGAAGCTTCTCCTGGGGTTCCTCTCCTCTAGAGGAAGACAACTGGAATTGGAATAACATCCAATCCAAACATGAAACACCCTGGCACTTTTTCCTCCATGGAATACCTTCTATTGACACTCAATTTTTCTATCGATCTTTGTTTCACGGCACAACTGGGACTGATGTTGAACTAGGTAGGTACAGTTGTGTGCAACATGGCTGCTAGAACTTAAATGCATTTATTACTGTTTAATATATATTAGATATTAAAATTACTATTTTTTTCTCATTATCTCATTATCTATTTTGTTTTTCTAGGTGTTAAACCACCTGATTACTTGTCTTGTCATGAGAATAAAAAGACTTGGTCAAAGCAAAATAATAAAGAATGTGACCAAATATGGGGGGGCGAGGAGGTTTGCCTCTGCAGGTTTAGACATGTAAATAACATCTCCACTTTCAAAACTATTCTAGGAGTATTGCATTTGAACATAAATAAAAAATCATTTCCACTGTCCCTAGAGATGTCCCTAGGATGCCACTTCCATGACTAAGACATTCTAGTCTGTAATTATTCGAAAGTATTCCTAAATAAGATATGAACGGAATGATACTGGAGTTTTTTTTTCAATACAACTTAGTTTTCAGATTTTGCAAGCAGACCCATTTTGCAACAACAAAAATGCTTCTCAAAGTTCTCATAGAAAAGGAGAGAAGCTGATAATAATCTTCAGGTGCCCAGTGCAATTCAAGTTGAGTAAAGGATGAAACTCAGGTTTCCTATGTACTAAGTTCTTAATAGGAACAGGACACACAAAAATGTTGCACACACCCTAATCGTCATACCAATCATGATTTGAATTCTTTCCTGATTGATATGAACTCAAGTAATATAAAAGTCTTTACTGATTAAAATGCAATTGAAACTAGAATGGGCCTGTGGATAGTTTTGATGATGAACTCACTGAACAATCACCTGAAAACTAACCAGATGGGATAATCATCTATCAAATATATCAAATATATTAAAACAGATATTTGTATTAAGCAAGGTAGGTTTCATTCTAATTACTGATTTATTCATGCTTACGTGAGAAATTATGACTCCAAGTCTTTTGTAATTTTACAATGATGCAGTACCTGTGTGAAGTGGGCAAACGGTATTGACATTCATTTTTCAACCATGTTCATTGGTGGTCCCAAATGTTGGTGTAATTCTGCCTTTCTCATCTTGTCTGCCTCACTTCCTAGTTTATTTTCCTCTTTTTTAAATGTGAATTCCAATTCTTTGGCTGCATACATGTACTAAGGCCAGTAGTATTTTATGTCAGTGCAAACAAAAGCTGACTGCCTGAGATTTCATTTTATGACAGAGAATGACAAATGTAAAGCCAGCAGTTCTCTTCCAGGCTGATTAGTATTCCTTATTTATAATCTTTCTCTCCCACATAAATAATGCATATACTTGTGACTTTGTGCACTGATCTAAACAATCTAAGATAAATACATGACATTTTGACCTACTTTACTATCTGGCACATGGGAAAGTAAGCTGTCATTGTCTACATATATAACTACAAATGTAATACAATGGCATAAAATGTGATTTATATTCCTAAAATATGAACTGTGAATACCAAAAATTAGTGTTTTAATTATACTTTAAAATTGTATTATTGTGAGATTATCTGAGTTTGATTGCAAAGGAAGATAATTTGTAATGTTGATTTTATTTGAATCACAGAATCAGAAAAATCAAATACCGAGTTCGAAGGGGCATCAAGAATCATCTGGTACAGCTGTTCTTGTCAAAAACGTGATCTAGACATGGAGGCCTAGCATCCTGCCCAGACAAATCTTAAAAGTGTCTCATATTGGGATTCCACTGCTTCCCTGGGCAGATCCTTCCAATTGTTGATTGTTAACATTGTGAAAAATTTTCCTCTTCTGTCCAGTCGGAATCTCTCCATGAGTTACTTGCAGCTATTATCTCTGCTCCACCCCCATGACTCCTCATAAAAAATGGAGTCTTCATCCTCTTTGTAGCTTTCCTTTAAATACTGGAAAATGGTAATAAGTTCTCCCCTCAACCTTCTCTCAAGGTTGAACAAACCCAGTTAACCCAGTTCTCTCAGCCTGTCCTCACACAGAAGGCTTCCCAGCCCCTTGATCACCTTTGTGGCCCTTCTCTAGACCCTTTCTGGTCTATTTTTAATAGCAGGGACCAGAAAAAGAGCACAGTCATTCAGACATGGACTAACAAGCACTGAATAGAGTAGAATAATTTTGTCACTGCTGGTGATGCCCTCTTTGAAGCAGCCCAGCATGCTGTTGGCTTTCTTTGCTGCAGCAGCACACTGTTCATCACATTGAGCTTGTCCACCAGCACCCCCAGTCCCCCTTTTGGGTAAATCCCAGCCTGTTCTGCCCACCTGGATTATGTTTCCCAGCTGTGAGACTTTACATTTTGTCATTGCTGAATGTCATAAGAGCCTTTCAGCCTCTCCAGATCCTTATGCAGAGTAGCTCTCCCTTCCAAAGTGTCCACTTCCTCACTCGGTATCATCAGCAAACTTTATCTGGGTACACTCAGTCCTGTTCTCCAGATCATTTTGCTGCTTTTTTGAGCCTAGAAATGAAACTCAAGATATTTTTAATATTGGAGGTAATACAAAAGTGGATCTTCATTGGAGCTCCAGGGGCAGTTATGGAAGAATATCCACAAAAGCCCACCCCCACAGGGGTGAATGCAGTTTTATAGGTTTTAGGAAACTAGAATAGTTGATAAAAAACACCTATTAGGAGGACAAGTGGTGATGCAATTCCCCCAAGTCGAGCCCCTTCTCTGGAGCCTCCCCCCGCCCCTGTATTAGCTGTACTTTTTTATGAAAATGTGTGTCCAAGATGTTGTTCTCAACCACGGTTCCCAGGGAAGGACCAAGATGGGAGAGGGCTTGGACCCTGCAGGGCTTGGAGCTTTGGAATGTGTTTGGTCTTTCGAGTAGAGGAAAAGGGTAGGGAAAAGTATTGGGAAGGATACAAACATATAAAAGAAAAAGGCAAAAATCATCCGGCATCAATTTATGTTGAACAGCATTGGGCCCAATATCAATCCCTGAGAGACCCCACGTGTGTCAGGATGCCAGTTTGAAAAGGAGATATTTACCACCAACCTCTGGAATATTTTAGATCAGTTCTTTTACTCTGACTTGTAGAATGTTAAAAATTGCTGGAGTATTTGTTGCTTGACAACAGGAAAGATTATTAAACCATAGGTTACCTTTAATTGCAAGAGAAACGCTACCCAGTCACAGTCGTTTTCAAAGAGCAACAAATAGCAAGGATCAAGGTTACAGCCCAGGTAATTACTGCGCTTACAAGTAAGAGAGCAATTAGGTTATTCCTCCGGTATCTTGTACACACTTTTATTACGCAGCAAACTGAATTATGCCACGCATTTGGAATGGAGTGTTACAGGATTATTTACATGAAAAGGTCTTGCCCTGTTCAAGAAGTTATTAAAGAATCTCACAGACTTCCCTTCTGAAAGATATATGGAGCAGACCATCCTTGATAAAGAGTAGCCAGGATTGAAATATGTACATGAATCCTGATCCCTGACAAGCCATCACATAAAATGTACAGATAATTCCTTTCCTCTTGCATTGCAGTGCAGTCATTAAGCAGAATATAAATTACACACTAACGATCTTTAAACTGCATTTAAAAGTGGTACAAACCTTTGTAAAGCTATACCATATAAGAAGGTTTATATTTCATTATACCAGTCTTATAGATACATGAGGGAAATTATTTTGTCCTTCAACTTATAATAAAAGCTACTGCAATTTATTTTAAATGTTTGTTAGTTTTTGGTTTGTCTGTTTGTAAGTTTATCTTTAGCTTTTTACTGTTCAAAGGGAGGAGTATTTAAATTCCATGTAATCATAGATGCCTTCAAGAAAACTTATGAGTGAATTGTATTTCTGGTTGGTTGGGAAATATTTTTGAGAGCTGCATATGAAGAGAAAATGAATAGCACTTTGTTACAAATAAAAACAATTTAAATGAAATTAAGAGATGTTTCTTTTGTGGGTTTTAAGGTTTATGTATTTGGCATCACTCAGGTATCCATTCAGAAGTCATACATGCAAGTCTAATTATATTTCATTATAACAAAATCATAACAAATCATAACAAAAGTGCTAAGTGCTCATAATTCAATAAAAATGTCAGATTTCTAGTAGCAATTTTGATGTATCCACCTAACCAGGATACTTTGACATATGAATTGCTTTAAATCACTCTTTAACAACTTTTAAAATAAGAATGCTACCTATGTGAAGCTGTATTACAATTTCTAAGAGAATTATTGTTTTAATACTGTCAGTATCAGACAATCCAGTTAGCCTCTGGAAAAAAGAAAACAAACCTGTGTTTCTAACCCCAGTTTAGTTACATTCAGTTCTAAAGTTGTCTTTGCTTCTCAAAATTAATACATATTTTCGGTACTGTTGCACTACCAGGGATGTCAATATGTCAAAGTAATGACACATTCCTATTGCACATTTTATAAAGTCAAGGATCTACTGAAATATTAATTAATAATGTTTTTGATGGAACTTGAACAGAACAGAGTCAGAAATTATTCATTTGCTGCACAGTGTGACATTAATGGTGACTATTGTGGACAACTTCCTGCTCAATACTAGTACTGGATCAGCATGCTAGAAACCCACTGTTTGTGCTGGTGGTGTCAAATCACTAACAGAATCAGCCCATGCTACTAGATGGGACGTGATTTAATGGTGAACTTGACACTGTTAGTTTGGATTCGATAATCTTAGAAGTTTTTTTCCAACCTAAATGATTCTATGTTCCTGTTTGGCTGGAGACCTCTAAGTTAATTCATACCTAAACTTGACCATTTGCATTTACCTTAGAATCTTCATCTAAAATTAAACCCTCAGCTAAAATTAAAGACATAAATCATGGTGGACTTTATGGATCTATATTCTCTTTATTTTCCAATATCCTGTTTTAATTAAGACCCAATTTATTTGGAACTGATGTGATATTCCTTGCATTCTGAGCAGTATATTGTCATATAGTGATGGCATCAAATCCTAAAGCAAGTCCTTCAAAATACCTCGAGAAGTGAGAATGAATGTCATTGGAAATTATATCTGTGTGAGCTTATGGTGTCATATACAGTCTAACCCTAGCAGTGCATTCATCCAATAACAAGGTAAATTGCATTCAAATATGTAGACACGGTAGAATATATGGATCTATGGATGATGCAAATAAATATCCAAATCCATCTTAATCTGAAAAAAATGGTGACCTACATTAACAGTATTATTGTATTCTCTTCCTCCCCAAGAAATCTCTTCTATTTGAATTTGCGGATTTTTTTTTT
>VZRN01003686.1:1106324-1122564 GCA_013397935.1 Dasyornis broadbenti
TTTTTTAGTTTTTTTTTATTTTTTTTTTTTTTTGGCAAAACTCAAAGAAAAATCAAAGAAGAAAAAATAAAAGAAAAAAGAAAAAGCAGAAAACAGGACTATGCAGATGCTTAGCATGCCAACATTTAAGATTCTCTATCTGTTCACTGGATACAACTATTCATGATGTTTCTGAACTCCTGGGTTTTCCTCAGATATTAATGCTCATTATCGTATGCAATAAGATTAAGACATCAGAGTGAAGAGGATGTTGAGGTCAAAGTCAGCTTTGCAGTAAATGCAAAGGAAGGCAGAAAAAGAGGGAGTCATGGCATTGAAAAAACATCATCTGGTTAAAGAAACACAGGATTAGCCCCAGGAAATTTCAGAGAACTGTACAAGCCTGGGAACAGCAGTAACTGAGGAGAGTGTAACAAAGGAAGTATATCAAGAAGAAATGAGCAGGGATAAAAACAAGAATACACACATACACACACACACACACACGCACACGCACACACATACAGACACACATCCCAAAGAAACAAGCAAACAAAAAACCCCAAAAGTCAAACACCTCTTTCCTTTTCCTGATTACACTTTTAGGTATTGTCTGGAAAGTTAATTTTAACAACTAAGAAGAAGAATGGTGTCGAAAAGACAGACTATAAGGTCAAATAACAGGAAAATTGTCTCATTTTCCAGCTTGTCTGATGACACACATCTAGGACGTGCATATTACATCCAAATGAAAAAACCCTTAATTAGTTTAGAAATCTTCACTTAAAGAACATTGTTCCTCTCGCATTTTCCAGTATGCTATTAATTATTTTCTGCAGAGCAGGTGCCTGTCTGAAATTCCTTGTCTGTGATTTTTCAGTCAATTTTGCAGTCTAAGCAGTTTTCAACATCTCCACAGTTACTGAGAACTCATTCAGGCCACATTTATTTCATCATATAAACCCTTGCCTACCCTGGAGAGGAGGAAATGGATACCTCTGACAGATAAGAATTCTGCTGCCATATAATTGTCCCGTTGGAAAGTTTATTCAATACGACAAGCTCATTCAACATGAAATCATGGAACCAGAGCTATCAGTGAAATGTGAAATAGTGCTATCAAAGTGAGCTATAAGCAGATATTATTTCCTACTGTGACAGAAGCTACAACACATGACGACTTTAAATGGACCTCAAATGCTATTTTATGTATAGTTTGTTTTCCCTTTAAAAGGGTAGTGCAGAATGAGGAGTAAATTAGAAGTGGCCATTTCCATTGCTAAGTAAATGAATGAGACAGAAGTGCTCCAGGCTATTTTAAATCTGTTTGGGAGCTTTTATCAGTAGCAAGATATGGGCAGATTGATTTTGAGCTACATTATTTTGAAAGTTGGGAGTTTTTTTCCTTAAAAAAAAGAACCCAGTCAAACAACCTAAAGAGCTTTACCTGACAAGTCTTAATTAAATCCAAGGATCTCTGTTTCCTTAGTAACCACTCATACCATCACTAACATTCAAGAGGGAGCAGCAGGTGCAAGAAACCATAAAAGTGAAAAATCCTGTTTTGAATGACTTACTGAAATATTAGATTGAAGTATTTAATACTGGTTTCCTACTGATTTCAGTGTTTTTTGAGTACAATCTTCTATCAATCTTCTAAAAAAGTATGCGCTACTGAAAGTCAGTGTTACCTTTTTTTTTTTCCTTTGGCATTCCATATTCTTGTGTTAAAGGATAATGCACTTGCATCTATTCTTGTAATTTGATACAATTGCATGTTTCTGAGTCAAGTGCATACTTCTAATGTTATTCTGATATTTTCCATGATCTTTTTTTGTGTTATATTTTGAGACTTGTAGATTGAAATATAAAAGTATATACTGCTATAGAAACTGAGAAGATACCATTTACATGGACTTCACAGAGCAAAACAAACTTTACAGAGGAAAGAAAAATTATCTAATTGTGGCGAATTAAAAATAGAAATCTGTGAGGATTTTCTATATTTCAACAGCAGGCTTTTCAACATTCTTTATTTCACATTTATATTGCAACTACTTTTTATAGGAATAATTTGTTTTTATTTAATAACATCTACCAAAATGAAGCCAGTTTACATCAAAAGAATATTGTTTTTGAAAATGGGGTAGCTCATCAGGGTTGACTGGATGCATATGAAAAAAATCAAGTTCATCTACTTCTTCTGACTCTGCTTGAGGGGCGAACATGCCCCAAACATAAAGAGATGATCAGACTGAGATAAGTTGTTTAAGCAGGAATGACAGCTCGCTGGCTTTAAATTCTTAAATGCCACAGTCACCCTGAAACTTTCACCTCCTATCCTCACTTTTCTCTCACAAGACATTTTCAACAAAAAGGGCCATTGCTCAGCGTAAGAACTAATTAAAATGGTAAGATTATGAAATGCAGGTCTGCTTCTGTAACGTGGCTAAACTTGTGTTTTCAATCCTTAGTAGAGCAGTGTCCATTTAGCACATGAAGGATGGCTTAGTAACAGTCAGTCATGCCTGTTGTAAACCTATTGTAGTTTTTCATGTGATAACTTCTTAAAATCCTGTCACTTATGGTAATTTACCCTAAACAAACATATTAGACTAAAAAATTATAAAAGAATAGGCAAAGGAAAATGAGAAGTAGCGTAAAAGATATAAAATAAAACCCCGTAACAAATCAAATTAAAAAAAAAAAAAACCAAAAACTGACTCAAACAAAATGAAAAGAACATGTTTGTTCAGGTATCAAGGTCAACAAAAGATGTTAGTGTCTTTGTCCTCTCTGCACATGTCCTAATTAAATATTTTCCTAGTGGTGATCCAAAATCTCACATTTTATCGTTGACCGAATTCTTGACATTAGTTTCTCTGCAGCTTACAACTCTGTCTTTGAAAGTCCTTGCAAGCATTTAGTTCTAAGTGTGAGAAGATCCGAGCACCCTGCCCAAGGCTGTGACTATTTCGCGTTATTCTCAGCCCTCATGGAGAGAGCACTGCACTCCCTACATCTCTGACTGGCCACACTCGCCCCATGGCTCAGGACCCGTAATTATCAAGTTCAGTTCCTCTGTTTGATCCGAGATGAATTAAACCCACATTAAACACAGTAACTGACGTATCACTGCGCTAGACACCCTCACTCTGGCCTGTTGAAAGCGTATCATTAAGTAGAACATAATTAGACATTTATCAAGCCAAAGTTCAAGAATAGGAATTGTCTTTCAGTGGTTTATTGGAACACTCATATGGGAGGGAAAGTCCATTTTCTGTTCCAAAAACTGCTGTAGTATTTTAAGCAATTACTCTATTCTGGTAGAAATTGGAATTGTAAATTATTTGTTCCAGTGTAGATGTTCCAATCACCAGCTCTGCTCCAACCTGACGTACATTCACCAGTGGAAGAAATTGAACAAAAAAATTCAGGTGAAACTAATTAAATGTGTTCACTAGCTACATATTATTTTAATTAAAATGTTAAGGATAGAAAAACAGAGCTTTTGGGTTTTAATTGAATGAGAGGTAGTTCTGTGGCTTTTTAAAAATTTTATTATTATTTTCCAGGCACTTTGATACATATTTTTGAAGTTTTTAAAAGGACCAAAAGAATTTGTCACACAAAGAGATAAAATACAATTGTAGAATATCAACAGCTATAGAAGTTATATATCATCTTATATATGGCTCACCTACAATTAATAGAGCTCAGGATAAAACTAAAGCATTTTGTTCACATATATACATTTACGTAAATCATAATCTTTCAATTTCTAAATTTAGTAACTGTGATCCCAACTTTTTTTCTATAGAGTGGTTTATTCACAATACTAAATTCCAAACAACTGAGATAACATATCAGCTTCCAATGACGTTATATGACTAAACAAAACATGGAACAAAACACACACAAATTTCAGAACAGATCAAACCTCAAAAAAAAAAATAAGTTCTAGCATCACTGTACTTCAACAAAGAAAGCTGTGTGTAACTTTCCAGGAGACAAATGCAAATGGCAGAGACCTCTATCTAATAATTAATTCTGTCCCAAAGAAGTAAAGAAAAAGAATAAAACTCAGTTTCTAAGAAAGAGAATATAAATAACAACTCCTATTTTCCTTTTATGTAACAAATCCACATCAGATAAACTTACTCCTATATAACTGTTTGAAATAAGCCCTCATGCACAGTTATATATGCATTTAAGCTATGATCTGAATAGCAGAGAGTTATTAACAATAATCACCTCTCTATTCTTAAATAAGAAGATATTTAAAGCAACAGTTTCCTTATCAACTCCTCTGCAAAGGAAAACTTCATTTCTATCTTATTTACTTCTTTAAGGACTTTTTGTTTGGTTGGTTTTTGTTTGAATATTCTGGGATTTTTTGGTTGTTGTTTGTTTTTGCATTGCCCTTGACATTAAGAGCAGAAGTGACTGACTGAGACAAAAAGTTGCAGTATTTATTCATATTGGTTTAGGGACAGCGCTCCTGAGAAGTGAGAGAGAGAAAAAAGTTTCCAGCCTCTTCTTTTTCTCTTAATTCATAACCTAGCAAAAGTAAACGTATATGCAGGGTTTATACAGTGAACAAACACATAAACTGTGCCAACTGCTAGGTATGTAGCCATGTACTTTGACTGTGATGTATAACAAGTAATTTAAGAATAGTTAAAAGCTTATCCATAATTTAAATGCAAAATTTATTATAAGAACTGATTAATTAATTCTGTCTCTCGGGATCAGAGTTTTGGAACTTTTTGGCTGAAGGAAATGCAAAAGACTATAGTGAAAGGAGAACCTTTAGACGTGTTGACACATTTGCAATTATTGGGATCTTATATTCACGTTTTTATGGAAAGAATATTTATAAACTCTTCTGATACAATGAGATACTTGGCATAATATTCAGGTTTACATCTTGGCCCCATGGAGCTGTGTATGGTGAAAATATATTTATGTATGGCTCATATCATTTTAGTGCAGTAAATACAAAAGTATAACTGTGTGGCACTTCCTCCCTATAATTTTTGTGTCTTCAAACACAATTTTTCCATGAATTCAACCAACTGACTTTGATGTCAATGACATAGAAGAGTCTATCCAACTCAAAAGAACAGTTCAGTCACAGTCTGGAGAAAAACGGCTATTACACAGTAAAATCCAGATTACCTTACAGACTACAATAGATCCAAGCTTTCCCTTCAATAATATCTCCTGGTCTTTGCATGCTCACTTGTATTTCATGTAGGGTCATTACTCCTGATTTGCTGATTTCCTCCAAAAACTTCTTGAATTAGCATGAAGTAGAAGTTCTCAGCTGTGCTCATTCCTTTAGTATTTCTGAACAATGGAGCAATTTATACAAAATTGAACATTAGATTCCTTCCTGAATTTAGCTAAATAAATTATGGAATAATGAAATATGTTTAACATTCAGAGGTTTCAAGCATACGGTTACTGTATTTTCTATTGTTTTCCCAACTCCTTTTTATCCCTATATTATCTGTTAGCTTTGATTACTTATAGATAACAATTCACAATCTAATCAAACTGTTGCTCTTAATCTTTACATATTAGTTAGAACTGGTTAATACTTGTACTGATGTTAAAAAATTTCAAATGCTATACAAATAAAACTATTAGTTCTAACAATACAATGCAGATGCTCACTAGCCTTTTGGAAAATGTAGCCTGGATCTCTAACAATTAAATATATTAAGATTATTTAAGACACTTAAACAAACAAAAAACCCCAACAAGAACTGGTGGAAAGCTTTTACTTTGGGAGTGGAAAACGTAGGAACCAAATTTGTTCGCTGTGCAGAACAAAGGAAAAGCACATAAATTAATTAAGTTTATCTGCTGGCTCAGATATTTATCAAAGTGCAGTAATTAATATAATTTGCATTAAAAAAGCTCCAACGATCCTCTTTGATATTAGACACCTAGGAAGAAAGGATCATTTAATTATGTATGCTTTGCAATAACATAGGGGGGAAAAACCAAGCACTTGAAAGAAGCTATTAAGTTGGATACAGAAACCCCTCAACGGTTTCTGGATCCTGCTACTGAAATACTCTCATTAGTTAAAACTAACTGGAAAGAGATCATAGCTTCTTCTTTGATTTTTAATTAAGCTAAATATCCCTTTCCAGGGACCATATAAGAACGTGGGAGAGGTGGGGAGTTCCAGATACATAAATGGGGCTAATAAAACTAGAAAATATTCTATTCAAGAAAAAAAAAAAAAACCACCATCACTTAATATTACAGCATCACAGACACAAACTACTTCTAAAAGATATTGTTACCATTTAAAAATTTCTGCACCACGTGCAAAAAATGGTAGACCAGTCTTTTATAACATTTTAAAATCAATTGCACTAAAAAAATCGCAAAAACAAAGAGCTTCAACCAATGAAACAAAAAGCCCCAACCAACCAACCAACCAACCAAAAAACTACTAACACCTGATTCAATTTCACATCTATTCATATTTTTGTGATTACCTCTGTCATATTATATGATCTATGTCCAGTCTAACAAGAAGTCTGGCAAATCTTCGACACAAAATAGTTCTAAAAAAGTTCTAATCCAGACTCGTGAATTTGATTTATTGACATTAAATCTTAATCAGTGCACAGTCATTCACTGCATATAACTGGTTATTACACTAATTTTGGACTGCCTTACACCCACTGTTCCATCAAAAGGTAATTCAGCCTCCCAGAATAAAAGGCAAAAAGGCCCTGCCTAGCTAATTCTGTGTGCCTAATGTTCTCGAGATTTCTAAGTGCCCTTAGCTGGGAAGCACATCAGAAGTGCTTAATCTAAGGCTTTTCAGTCAAGTTCTGGAGCTGCTAAAGTTCTGCCTCAGCTCCAGATCCACGTCCTCACATGTCACCCCCGTGGCTGCATTTCAGAACACCAGGAATGAAAGGGGCTCAGCCCCCCACTTGCTATCAGCCCTGGGTATTTCCTGCTGCACAAATGCTGAGTAGTTGGCTGCAAACGTTCAGAGGACTTTGCACAGCATAAAATGAATCCATTCTCATTCTGCACGCTGTTTTATCTGTTTACAGACACATGTAATGTCCAGAGGTTCCCAGACGCCTAAGACATTGCTATTCTGAACACGCACAGACATTCCTTAGCGTTCACAATTTTGCACCTGTCTCTTCTATAAATCCAGTTAAAATGAATAGAATAGCTATTCATCAACCAGAGTTGCTTGAGGCAATCTGGTGTGTTCTGAACAGATGTAGAAGATCAGGTTTCCTGTTAAAACAGACCACAGGGGGGTTTTAGGGGTAGAAGATGAGGGCTCAATTATTTTCTTTGCCTGGAATGATGCAGGCTTCCCGCTCTTCTGTGGTAACTCTCTTAGCACTCCAGAACGATGTGTTCTACAAGAGGATATTGCCAGAAGCAGGGATTGGCAGTAAAAATTTCAGACTCTTCCTACATAAATAGAGACTAACAGAACCAAAAACATCATGTGAATTGTCACAGCTCTCCTTCCTAGCGATCAGGATGCTTACCCAGGCTGTTCTTGTACCTGAGACAATTAATGCTTCAGTTTTTATATTAACTAGTAGCTGTACAGGAAAACAAAACAAACAAAAAAAAAATTCAAAGCAGAATTTGCTTTTTTTTTTTCCCATATTATACATCCTCTCTTATACACCTTCTTTCTTATGCTTTCTTTCCCTCTTAAAAACAATTCTAATTATACAAATAAAATAGCTTTAACTATCTCTCTGTTGACCTAGTAGTAGCAATCCTTATGAAAAAAACATAAAGGTTTATACCAATCTGAAAATATTCAATGGGAAAATTGTGTGTTGTGTGATTCCATTATCCCCTGAACTGTGTTAAGAAGAAAGTCCATAGTTCACATCTCTGGTTGTTGTTTGATAGTGGAAGGCAAAAATTACTTTCGGTGTAGTGATGGATATTGGATTTCTGAATTCTGAGTAGAAGCAAATGCTTTAGTTTAAGAAAAGGTTAGGTCACCTCTGCAGGTCCTCTCTGAAAAGAACTATACATCCCCATTTTGTGCAACAACAGGAGACCCTTGGAAAGTATAGTAATTATATTTTCGAAGAATTATTTGAGGTCCTGTTGCACAAAGAACATTACAAGAGTTAAAGGCATAAGAGCATTCTGCGGATCACACGTTTCTTTGGCGCCCTTCTTAATTACTCTGATAAGAGGCAAAATTGAGCTGTTAGTTTCTCATGGTACACAGAAGCCTACAAAAAACCAGAATTTGAAATGAGAATATCTGAAATACTTGTGGGCATAACAATTACTACAATTATTTGGTGATCATATTAATAATGGAAATCAAATGGTTAGAAAGAGATTCTTTGAATCCTTAACCACACATGCTAGTTTGTGAAAGTTTAAATGCATAATTTAGAGTTCTCTATAATTTAAGATAAAAGGTTTAATTCCCTATTCATATATAAATACATGTGAAAGTTAAAGGGAAAACCTGATTGTTCAGATGAGTTTTTATGAATTCTACAAAAACTGCTTTCAGTAGTGTGTTCAATCTTTCAAGTTTTCTCTCTACATACCGAAAGTGAAAATCCACAATTCTAAACTATGTACAGGTTTCAGAACCCACAGGAAGTATTCAGTGCACAGAGGATTCAGACATACTGAATTTTTTGGCCCTTGTTGGTTTAGACACTCTGAAATGTGAGTCTGCTGAACAAAAGTAGACATTCAAAGTTCTTGAGACCTTTTAGTGTTGAACAGTGACTCGCACTGTCTACATTCTCCACTCAGAAATCACTGCTTGCCTCTATTAGCCCACAGACTGTGGGCTCCTGCAGCTTTTGAGTGGCTCTCCTAGCTGGCAATATGCAGAAACACAAAGTCACAGAACGGTTAAGGCCGGATGGGAGCACAGCTGGGGTTTTCTGATCCAAGCTCCCTGCTCAAGCATGGCCTTCCTGGATCACACGGCTTTAGGAACTGCATCCAGATAATCACCACTTTACGTTAACGCTCCGGTGTATGCACATACAAAAAATGACATCCTTAGCTCTCGTATTAGAGGCAGTGCAAGTGAAGAGAGCAGGAATTTTTGGGATCGTGGTTTAAGATGTCTAATGACATGTACGTAAAAATGGCATTACATTTGTTTCCAGAGTTCTGTATTTGTACAAACTGGGTCTGCCCGCTTGTTTCAATTTCATAAGTGTAGCTAATTTGGCACACACCCACAGGTTTCACTTTAGTTAGGATTTTCATATACACAGCTGAAAACTTCTGTATCAGTACATACGCATGTCAGCATCAGCTTGGATTTTTTTCTCATTTTTATTCTTGAAAGCCCACCTGCTTTCAGGATCCTGTACTGTAAGACTCTCTGAAGTTCTGTACCATCTTATACTTTGCTACCCTGTCCAGTGAGGGATGCTTCATCATTTTTCCACTGTGGCTTTTCTTTAAGTGTTAGAAGACCTGACATAGACACGAGGTCAGGACAAAGCAAGTGAAAAAAACACACAGCTTTTCACAGCCATGGGTTGTGAATTTATAATTTGGGGGTTGGACTTGATGTTTTCTATTTCAGATGGGATGCACTTGATATCTTCTGTTCAGACAAGATGTTGAGAGTTGCTTTTTATTCTAAGCATGAGCATACAGAACCCAAATTCATGATTTGATCTAAACAAAAGGCTGTCTGGGAATGGATAGTTAATATTAGAGTTAACTTTTACAGTAAAACTGGACTTATAAGGTGTGAAAAAACCCAGTCTTTTTGAAAAGTGTTTAATAAAAAAAGAGAAAAAAAATGACTAAAGAAGAAAGACAAAGACTCAAAAAATAAAAAAGAAAAAAAACAAACAAAAATTGCTTGTAAGATCACTAGTAATCTGTAAATACTTTCTAGAAGAATATTGCTCTCTTTGTAGTTTTTTAGGCTGTTCAGTGCCTTATCATCTAAATTTCAGCAGCAGAACAGCTGTTGAAACAGACACAGAATCACACACATAAATATATAATAAAGTTTATTTTGTTATATTGTTGTAGATTTTTTATTAAAAACTTTGACTAAAGCATTTTCTATAATTTAGACTTATTTTGCTTAAGATTATAATATTCATCCAGATGTCATTCACTTTTCATCACACTCACTTCTTCCTTTTCTTTTAAATAACTTTGGAAGAACATCTGCAGTTAACGGCAAAAGATATAAAAGCACATGATACTTCTCAGTGTGTTGATTTAGTTTGAGATGGGAGTGAAAAAATCAGTGCCAATTTTGACATACAATTAGAGAGTGATAAACACTTGGGGCTAGAAAATATCGATGTGATAGTGAAAAGATCTGAAAAAGCTGAATCTGTAATCTATAGCACCTGAAAGCTCATAAAAACTTTGTAATTACTATCATTGATATATATATTTTTTTTTTTTCTTGCACTTTTCAAGTATCAACAAGAGCATCTGTATGTCGTCCTGGAAAAAGTTCCAGTGACACTTGTATATGAGAGTTTATTTCTGGTGCTTGCAGTTTAGATGGAGAGACAAAATAATGTATAGACTTAAACTCCGCTTTCTGGCTCACTGCCACACTTTATGTGGAGAATTTCACTATTTACTAAGCCAGCCTCTTGAATATACGCAATTCCTGTAACAACAAATTATTTCATAGATTAGTCAAAATGCCATTTCTCATATCCACCATGTGACATGAACAATCCCAAGACAATTACAAAAGAAAAACAAAGAAATACAATCCTTTTGCTTAGCTCAAGATACCCTATTCATCATGCTCACTGAACTGCATGCTAGCGTTGCTGTGAAAACTGCCCAAGACATTCCAAGAGCTCTGGATCACAGATGCTGCCCTGCCAATACCTCTGATGCCAAATTGGCAGTTGAGGTACAGTCCAAGCTGATGTCTTTAATTTATGAAGCTGAAGGACTGTTCTGTCTTAAACTCTGTCACGGATAATATAAATACTGTCTGCAACCCTCTGCTAATCAACATGAGTTGTAGGCTGGTGTGCCTAAATATTATGGGAAAAATGTAATCTGTAAAGATAAAAGTTTTGTGTTTAAGTCTGAAATATTTTGTTCTGTGACGATCCACAAAAAAAAAAAGAAAAATCACATAATGTGATTTATTTTGTGTCCATTACAACTGCACATTTACAAAAACAATACTATAAATAAACTTCTCTGAAATAGCTTTAATTTAACACGTTACCAAAATATTACTAGCCTGTTCAAATAATTCATTTGGCAGTCAAATGCAGTATTTTTTTTTTCTGGAATGGGATATATCAATACCCTTAAGGACTTACAAATTAATTTTGATAACAGAAGAACAAAAGTAAGTCTAATTATAGGAAGTAAAAATGGTATTATACAGAAATTCAAAGCTTGTGTTCTTTTAATTGACTTTATTTCTATAACCTGATTGCTGTAGGGATTTATGTCTCTGGTTTTAAATTAAGAAGTAATTAAAGCACTTATCTAGTATCTGTACATTATTTGGGGTTTAGAGACTATAAAAGACAAAAGATACAGCTGAAACTATAGACCATACAAAGGGCTGCATGCTGCAGCACTGAGGGCAGCCAACAACTGAGTCAGACACAAAGTCCTGAAGAACTCTGTTATTGAAGTAGTTGACACTTGCTCGCAGAGCTCTGTGCTACTGCATTTGTTGTTGGGAGCCTTGAAACTTCTTTCATTTCAGACACTTTTTGTTGAATTAATGTACATGTGCTATCACCAATTTTATTACCATGCTATTGCTGGATGAGTATCTCCCCATCACTAATTTAAACTCATAAAAGCTATCTTAGCCTTGCAATCTCTAAGACCTTCCAAGAACACGGTTTTTTCCTCTATTTTTTCCAGTGTTACAAGAGGCTAACCTCTTTCAGTCATGGTTTAGACCACTACCAGAAAGGCACTGCCAGTAAATGAATGAAGACCCCCCCAGCAGAGGCACAAGTGTCAAAAAAAAAAAAAAAAAAAAATCTGTCTCCACATGAAAGCTAACTCCCCCTTTTTCTTTTTTCCCCACAGTATAAATCAGCTGTACATGAGATGATTTTATCATATATGTAATTACAGCTTGCCTACGCTTAGTAATTACAAACCTTTTTCTACACTGAATGGCAAAATCAGCTGAGTTGCACGAGCCCCACAAGGATCATCAAGTCTAGCTCCCGGCCCTGCACAGGACAACCCAAGAGTCACACACCACGTGCCCGAGAGCATTGTCAAGATGCTGCTTGAGCTCTGCCAGGCTGGTGCTGTGACCTATACCTCGGGGAGCCTGTGCCAGCACCCAACCACCCTCTGGGGGAAGAACCTTTTCCTGAGATCCAACCTAAACCTCTCCTGACACAGCTTCAGGCCATTCCCTCAGGTCCTGTCACTGGGCACCACAGAGAAGAGATCAGTGCTTGCCTCTCCTCTTCCCTTCACTCTTAATGTTCTAGAAAACTCACAGTGTAAACGTCTTATTAAACTGACAGCAATTTAATATAACACAAATGTTTTGCCCCTTCTTGTCACTCTAACTCTAGGTCCTTTACTAACAAATAATTTGAAAATAAGAGCTTCCTATTTTGACAAAGATATCAAAATTGACAATGAAAAGTCAATTTTCATTTCATTTCATAGTCAAAAGTCTTCAAAATCAGAAGAACTCTCAGAAAAAACACTTTATATTCCTATCTAGCCTCTACTGTTCTGAGAAGGGGACAAAGAGGTAGCCTGGAGACATTGCTTTAGACAACCAGGATGTTTCTATTTACTAGAATCTTGTTTTTCTGCTAAATGACTTTGTGCAGCTCTAATTGGAATTCACTGAAATGAAAGTTATCTAATTACTCTGAAATAAGTCTGTGGTGAGACATCAGATGAAATTGGGGGTTTATTAGTACATCATCATTGGCAATTTGGAAAATAAAAAATTTTAATATAGTCTTATTAATCTTTTACTGCAGAATTATTGCATAAAAGTTTGTTTTCTGAATTTATTACTAATGAGAACCAAAACATTTAAAAAACAATTCCGTTTTCAGACTCATGCTACTCTTAAAGGAAACAAGTCTTCTATATAAACAAGACTCCCATCATGCTCAAACTATCAGCAGAATGCACAGGCAAGAGTAAAAAAAACCTTTGCATTCATGTAAAATTTACACACTGAATGGAGAATTACACACCTTCTACAGTTTTTTTCTGCAGTTTAGTCCTTCTGAGAGAGTGGAATTTCTTTTACTGTATCTTTTTTTTATACCTTGATGGTGATACTAAATGTGAAGGAAAGGTTCTGAAGAGGAATTTTCTCCTCCCTCACTTTTGAACTGTAAAGTGCCACTGTTCATATCAATAAAAGCGTGATAGCAACTTGGATACACCCTGAAGGCAGAACTGTTTAAAATACTTCTTAAGAATTCTTTCTGTATAAAGTGGAATTCATGTCCTGATGTTGATGGTGCAATAGGGTAATAAGAATATTAAAGGAGAAATACAGGCAAAGCTTTTTCACTGGAAAGGAAGACAAAAAAAGCTGGATCCTCTTTAATTGCAGTGATGCTTTACACTGTCTTTTCTGCCTTATAGAAATACTATCTTTAGAATGAATTAGTTCTATTTTCCACTCTGCTGGTTACTGAACTTACTGCTTAATAGATAGAATAGTGGTGAGAGATGTTGTTCAGGACATTATTGTACTTGCTTTTTCAGACACAGACCCTTGAAAGAAAAAAGCAAATGAATGAAATTTGTTTTTTGTTCTCTAATACACCATTAGAGCAGCAGTAAAGAATCATTCTTCTGAATATCCCATGAATTCACACCAAGAAGTAATAATGAGTTTATCTTAATATGTAAAGAGTTTATAGAAGCACATATAAGACTGAATCTTCATCTTTTACATCCCACCTGTCTGAACCATAGTAGCTTTTCTTCCATTTTTTTTTTTTCTTTCTCCTTTCTCTTCCACTCGTCTTTTCATTTTCTGCTTTGGTTAATGTTAGTAATCTGCACCTATAACTGCAAGAGTGAAAAAGGTGATTTTTTTCCCTCTACCACTGCATAGTAAGACTTAATATAGCGGTTTTATTGTCATAAGTTATCAGAGATAAATTTGCATCTTCATTCAGAGCTCTGAAATCAGCAGTTGTGGAAAGCATAATGCATTTACCCCATAAGCCCTCAGTCTGCCACATAATTCAAATAATAACAGGACTGGAAAGTCCTATTTCCAGGAATTTTCCTACTCCAGAGCAATACATATACCAGTATAAAATTTCTCACATTTCAACAGACTTGAAGTCTGTTTTTCTTCAAATCCAACTGAATGCTTATTTACATGAAGATCTGATACTTCTTATAAGTGGTTCACATCTATTTTGAAGTATTTCAGGGAACAAAGACGTCTCAAAAGTGAATCAACAGCCAAATGTGGGATAAAATATTAAAATCTAGATTTCTAATTAACTTCCTCTACATGATTTAGATCCATCTTTATAAAAATAAAGTAATTCTGTATATCTCAGCCAAAATTGCAAAATGAAATATCCTAAAGTATCATGAGGAAAAGTGCACCAATAATGAAACATTGTCCTGAAATGAAAGTCTTTGGGAGTGAATGCTTAGCTAATGGAATTCCAGTCAGCACTACAGAACCTGATGAGGTACAGGCACTTGGCCCTGCCCAAACTGGAATTGCTCCAAGGAGCAGAAATAAAACCTACGGTCACAACCCCTGCTACAGGGAGCCCAAGGCCCACAAGGAATTTATAGGTTTGATGATATGTACACAAAGGGATGTGCAAGTTCACCACCTGCTGTTGGGTTATTGATGCTACTTACCAAATATATGTATTCAGGCTTAACATTCAACAGGATTTGGAAGACAAATTGTTTATGAAGTATGTCATGAATGGAAAAGACTAGCCAGCTCTCCCGCCTAGTAACTCTTTAAAAGAAACTCACCTCATAGAAAATATTCCTCATTAATATTGACTACCAAGAAAATGAAAACAACTGTATATTTTGTCATGAGTTTTGAGCAAATGCATTTATTTTGGTGTTATTAAGGTAATATGTTGAATACCCAAATACTACACCTAAACTGACAAGAAAAAAGAAAAAAAGCAAAAAAAAAAAAGGATAGGAAGAGATATTACTATTTGTAATATAAAGTGAAGTATGCCATGAAATCTGCAGCTCTTTGACAGCCCTGCTCAGTGCATTTGTGACAGAGGTAAAAAAGAAGCCCCCTACTCCATACAGAGTGATTAATTTACTTAATTATGATCCTTTTATATTTTATCTTTCCTTGCTTTATTGTAATTTTCTCCCATGGACTCTACATATTTAAGGCACCTGACTAGCCTGGAAGGGGTACAAAAAGAGTTCTCCTCATTTCCCCATAACAACTGTAGCAGGGATAGAGTCAAAAGAGGTAAATGAATTTTCCATATTCTCTACACATCAGGAGACAATGTGGTCTTTAGGTATTTTCACGAATTTAGCTACAAGAAATGCACGACAGCTTTTGTAGAAGCTTAGTAGAGAACAAGCAGCCTTAGACAGAAAACCAGTAAAGTCATAAGAAAATACCTGTGTAGGACCAAATTTCAAACAAAGGATGAGACAGCACAGTAAGGATTTTCTGTGGACCCAGATATGATACTGTGAGCATTCCTTGTCAACTGGTGCTCATTACCAGTAAATAAAAGCTTCCATTCCTGGTGAGGCAACTAGCACCCCACAGCCTATCAATGTCTAAGATTTCAAAAGCATCCAAAGAAAATTAGGAATCACAAATGCCTATATTTTTTTAGAAAAATAGCCTGTTTTGAAGTGATGTCCAATTGGAATACCCGTGGTTGAATTTCTGTTTCTTTTGTAATGTTAGAATTCATATCTTTGATCCCCTCTGAAGATTTTAAAAAGAGACCGCAAAAAAAGGGGGAAATCAGAACTTTATTTTCTGATTATTTTTACCTCCCATTAGAAAACTATCGTGTATCCTTCACAGCTCTGGGGGTTTTTAAGGTACTTGTAATGAGATACCCCATTGCCAAAAGCAAGAGATCAGAGCTTTGCAGTGAGACATAGAACCGTATCTTTTCTTCTCATCTTCTGGTTACGCTGTATTATGAATTGCAACAGTTTCAGACTCTTCTGCTCTCCTCCAGCTAGCTTTAGGCAATATATTCGAATCTGATTTTTTTTTTTTTTT
>VZRN01003686.1:1122586-1138904 GCA_013397935.1 Dasyornis broadbenti
TCCCTGAGACTATTTTGTGGCACAACTGACAGAAAATGTGATTTAGCCTGCATTCTTTGCAATGCTTTGCATTCCCCAGATGAAGTTCTATACGACTATTTTCTGTGACAGAAAATTTTCTGAGCCAGAAACTTGTATTTGATACTGGAGTTGAGGGTTGAGGCTATAATTAGGTCAATGTTTTATCAGTGTCTAACAGAAATACGTATTCCTCTGAAATTACTATTCTGAAAAAGAATCCAAAATTTCTTGTCTGCTAACAATTGAATACCACTTAAGGTCAAGAAAAGAAGTTTTAGACTACTTGCTCAGATTCTATGAATGTGTGTTCTCTATCACAATTTTTTTCCAGCCTAAACTCTAAGTTTGGAAAGTCATAGTATTCAAACTGAGATTCTGATTTACTTTTTTATTCTTTCAAACAGTATATTATTATACTGCTACTAGGAAATGCAGAATCCACAGAATTATAATGAAACAATAGTATAAGAATTCATCCTCATTATTTCCAGAGCTCAAACACAAGAAAACAATGTCCCTAACCCCTAATTATTCAGTGTGTACTATCAGTCACAAAAATCTAGGATAACAAAATACCAATTGAGGCAGGTCCAAATTCCCCTTAAAAAAATATGACCAGAACAATGAGATGACTGAGAAAGTTCCATCTTGAATATCCCATTCCTGAAAACTGTCTTTAATAAGAAGGTGTCATTAACAGTCATTAACAGTCTAATTGGTGTTTTCGAGGTAATGAAAAAGCTGCATGAGAAGAAATCATGAATTTTGTTTTGTAGTACACAGCATAAGTTATATGACATTTGCATAGTACAATCCTAGCATAATAATAGGGAAAGATGAATTTTATATAAAAAAATACTTTTTTTCTTCAAATGAAAGCTTCACCATCCTTTCAAAATGTTTTTATGTGGGAACAATTGTATCATTTTTGTAGTAACTGAATCCTTTTGATTTTTCTGGTTTTGAAAGAGGCAGGAACAGTTTCTGTTCAGAGTCTAGAAATCATAATACAGTACATAGAGATGTGGAAAATCTTTTTTTCCATGTGTGTTAGATTACAGTATTCACTAAAAGTCTGTAGTATTAATTTCCTTTCACTATTTTTCATAAATGC
Source organism: Dasyornis broadbenti (assembly GCA_013397935.1). Lineage (NCBI taxonomy): Eukaryota > Metazoa > Chordata > Aves > Passeriformes > Dasyornithidae > Dasyornis > Dasyornis broadbenti. The sequence continues at coordinate 1,123,722 of VZRN01003686.1, forward strand.
TTCCTTAAGATCTTATAATTATGAATGTAAAAGATTTGCTTCTGCTGAAGCAAAAAATTTCAATCAGGACTACACACTTATGTAGTATTAAGGGCATTAGACAGATGTCTTTGCTCAAGTACTGCTCATTGTACCCTCATTTAATCTTTTAACTTTTCAGAAGTGAAGGCACCAATTTCCACTTTGTTTCTTTACAAGACAGCTATTTTTGAATTATTTCTCCCAGGTGAACATGATGAAACCAGCGAGACAATACAACAAGCAGTATATTTTAAAATATTGCAATTACTGTGAAAGTTTCACAATTCTTAAATATTCTTCTAGGACCTAATAAAACCAAATGTGCATAATTTTATATTATGGCTGCGGTGTTTCTGTTGATAGCTCTTTAGGTAACATCTTTTCACATTTCAGTATGGGTCGCCCCAAGGCATACTGACGTAAGGGACAAGAAAAGTAATGATACGAGCAGTTTCTGAAAGGGGTAGGAGTATAAAAGCAATATTTACTTTCGGGCCTGTAAACCTATATATTTGGTTAAATCGCTGTTAAATCATTTAATATGAAAATGCTGGGTAATATTACAGGGAAGTACAGGAAAAGAAAAAAAAGATATTCATGTGAAGTATGTTTAGCTCCATAGAGTCGACATTTTAAATATTCCAATATCTTTCAGAGCTTTTCCGTGCTCTTTAATAAGATCTCCATTATGATATTTTCTCTGCTAATAAGCATAGTCATACATATTTTGGCATTATAATAAAACTTTAAAAAAAAACCCAGACAAACATCACAAAATAAAAATATCTTTATAGATCACATAAGATAATCTACCTTTAGAATTTTGCCAGGAATAAATGCAGAAATGTTAATTCTACATCATTTTCTTTGTAAACCTTGTTAAAGGATAAACTTTTAAACTGAATGTGTTAAATCTAACTGAAGATTACGTGAAAACTTCTGATCAAGAACCAATGTTTTAAAATTATTTTGTCTGATTCATATTAAAAGTCTTTGTCATTTTGTTGTTTGTTGGGTAAGATTAAAGTAATTTCAGTGTGAGTCCTTAACAAATTCAGCGTTAATTAAAACATGCTTCATAGTGTTTTGTTCTCAAAATTATGGTATGAAAGGATGTACTAAAAAATTTACAGCGTGGTACATTACAACAAAAAAAAGAAAAACATAAGAAAGTCTACTCTGGACTAGATCAGTCTCCCTCTCTAAACCATTTTTATGCAAGTGACCGGAATGACTCTGGGAAATTTGGCAATGAAACAAATCAAAAGCAAGCCTTCCCGTCCAAGAAAGCAATTCTCAGTATCAGTATTGTGCCATCGAACAGAAAGAACTTACACACTGTACTCAAGTGGCACAAATTCAGCTGTATGAGCACTGGGATACCAAACTAGGCCAGCAACAAGAAATAATAAAATGAGATATATCACTGAAGTACTTTTCTTTGCTTGGATTAAGGCATGTCAGGGTGAGTTTAGGCATAGCTATGCATGGATCGATGATTTCTGCCTAACTCATGCACAACTTGGAGGTTTATCTCTAGAAATCAGCCTTACAAGTACCTCAATACATTTTCAGCCATTTCAGAGTTTTGATATGTAATTTTCAGGTTTTTAAATTCTCTTACATATGACCCTCAGCGATGTTCTCATCGATGATTACATGAAAGTTTACCACTTTTTGTTCAATCAGATTTGGCTACCAATTACAGTAACTCATCGAGGCAGTTTAGTAAAGCAATGTTTCAAGGTCTCAAAGTAAAATGATGTTTTATGGCTGCTTTATTTAGCTCAGATATCACCTGATTCTGCCAATACTTAACAAAGGTTGAAACAATAGGCTTGCTAAACGAATGCACACAGACATAAATGCACCATCTACACGCAGAGAACTTTCCAATATCTCCAAAATTTCAAGGAACAGTCACAAGAGCAGTTTTGCTGAAGATGATGATGCAATTTTGCTTGTAGCAAAGAAATTACTGGCACTTAAATGATCGTAATCAAGAAAAGGAGGCAACTTCCTGTTCTGGGTTCAGCTGGGGCAGAGTTAGTTTTCTTCACAGTGGCTGGTACAGGGCTGTTTTGGACTTGTGCTGAACATGGGGTTGAAAGTATAGAGATAACACACCGGTGAGGAAGTCCATGGGAGGCTGGGAGGTGACACAGCTGGGACAGATGACCCCACCTGACCAAAGGCACATTCCAGACCATATGACATCACGTTTAGTTTATAAAGTGAGAGGAAGAAGGAGAAACTGAGGAGACATTTGGAGTGAAGGCCTTTGTCTTCACGAGGCACAGGTGCATGTGGTGGAGCCCTGCTCTCCCGGACATGGGTGAAACCTGCCTGCCCATGGGAAGCAGTGAATTAATTCCTTGTTTTGCTCTGCTTGTGTGTGTGGTGTTTGCTTTCCCTATTAAACTGTCTTTATCTCAATCCACAAGTTTTCTAGCCTTTTTCCTTCTCTCCCTAATCCCTGTGGTGGGGGAGTGGGAAAGCAGCTGTGTGATGCTTGTCTGCTGGCTGGGTTTAAACCACAACACTACCATAGCTTTCCTTTATGTAAAATGATGTTGGTATTCTGATGTATTTCCAAGTATCTCTTATGTATTGCATTTTTCAAAACAGGTTTCTAATTAAAAACAAAAATTAAAAAAATTTCTTCCATTCCAAGTCTTTATCTTAAAAAGGATGTGCTCTGCCTCAAGAAAAACAATAACAAGCTAAGAAAAAAGAATCTAAAGTGCATTAATGTACACCACATGCTATTCAAGACCATTTGGTAGATAACAGTATGCAATGTTTATATTTCAGGCATACACTCCCAGTAAATGTTTCCTTTGGTAACAAAGTTTTGTCCTTGCAATAGCTACAACTATTATAGATGCTAGTACTTAGCTCATCATAAAAAGAGGCAGGTTTCTTAGCCATATCAGGCTAATCATTATCTATTACACCATTAAATTTTCAATGAAGCCCTGACGCCCTATACCACAGATTTGACCCTGATGTTACACTATTTTGAAGAAACTTAATGGCTATTTACACACTACAGGTGAAATGAACATTTATTCATGAGCTTCATTCCTTTTGCCATGATCAAAGGACAGGAATGAAGTCCATGAGTTACATGTTTTCAAAATATAAGGGGAAATTGGTAGCTATGGTCCTTCTAACTCCAGGAAATATTACTCTTGTAAAGGGAAAAAGAATATGCAAACAAGTGGAGATTTAGGTGCTTTTGCTTTACCAAATTTTTTTTGCTATACAGGGACTATGACTCGCCCTTTATTTCTGTCCTCCGGCATTAGGCACCTTGGTCTCCACATGCCTATTGAAAAAAGGCCAAGGCCTTTTATCCTCATCTATCATAATTAAACCATTAAATATCAGTCTCCCTTTTTTTTTTGGCATGATTGAGAGCTGGATTTAGATGTAAAGTGGAGCTCCCAATGACAATTTTCATAATCAGTCAACAGAAGTAGAAGCTATTAGGACAGATGATGATAAAGATATATTCTGTGATAAATAGTTAGTTACTCTGCTCTTTCTCCACTTGTAAATATGTGGTTGCAGAGGTGCAGTCACTCGGTTCATGGTATCTGGTATGAGGGAGATAACATTTGTACTGAACTGTGCTGCATGAAGCTGTGACACACTGCTAAATGCAAGATTGATGGCCTGCGTGCTTTGCCAAAGAGAATATCACAGAGAAATACCACTGAACAGAAGAATAAGGCTCATTACTTTACAATCAAAACCAACGAGAAAAAACTTTACCATTTTGTTCAAGAACACATACTGACTTTTAAGTAGTTTTCACTATTTGATCTCCTCAAAATATTCGTATTCAGGTTGAAATAAAGACAATATATAAGATAACAGAGACACATTACACAACATTAGGACTCCCATAGTGTTATCAGGAGTTTGCCAATTCTTTTTTGCTTCTTTTCACCATTCCATCTTAAAATCACCTTACACAGAACAGCTTAAAACTCTGACTCTTTAACATCAGAAACAAAGAACAGATCCTTAACCCTAGCTTAAGCTTAAGACAAAACCAAACAACATACATCACCATCGCTAGAAAAACAAAAAAGCCCAACAAAAATGAAATAATTAAAAAAAAAAAATTAAAAATCCAAGATTGGCTTCCTCATTTCATATTGTAAATAACTTTTGAATGTCGTTATTCTCTGCAGATGTGTTTTCTAGAAATTTACTTTAAAGGAGGACAAACAAAATGACACTACTTTATAAGTATGCACTTCCTGTCCAAGAAACAATAGTAATCAGCAGTGATCTTTTTTTAAAAGCTCTGTTTAAGGCTGAAGTGAAGGCTACAACCCAATCTACAACCCAATTTGCCTTTCCACTTCCCACCTGTCTAAAGCAGGAATAGCATATAAAAAAAAAAAAAACCCGAAAAATCACAGTTTCACAGGAAAGGTCATTATACTTTTGAAACTCCCAGTACTTATATGCTCACAAGCTTTTATTCTATGTTTAGTGACTCATGGTACCTGACATTTCCAGAGTATTATTACTTTAGAACCTGGTTGCAAGTGCCTTCAAAACACCTTCTGTTTAATTGATTATCAATATCTGAACAACTTTCTCATTCCATATTCCATGGACTGAATAATGTTTTGTTTCATCCAGAACTATTTGAATTGCAAGCATCGACATTAGCCATATCAGAGAAAATTTTCGCTTCACAAAATCTAGCACCAGCTTTCAACAACACTGCATCAAGAACATTGTACAGCTAAAGAATATACATGGCTTCACAGAGAATTTATTTCAATCAAATTCACCCACCCTAATTTCTGTACCAGGATGGCAAAACAGTTCTAAATAAGATGTAAAACCCTATATTGAATTCATATGCCAGGGGTACTTTTAGAACTGCACAGTTCCAGACAAGAACAACTCACTTTTTTTGATAATTTGAATTAAACTAATCTGGTAGTCTATTTACAGTTTCAGAGTAGGGTTAAAGTTTTGGGAGTTATTATACCCTGCATTGGCCTAGAAAATAGGGAACAGTTCAGGACAATTATACATGAAGCTGCAGCTACCTAAATGTTATGTAATGAGGCTAAAATACTCAAATATGACAGTTGTCATGTGGTGTTACAATAGGTGAGAGAAATAGAAAGCACCAGAAGGGTGAAAAATCACAGTGCCAGAGAATCAATGTAGTGTCTCAGAGCACGAAATTTAAGTGTCTGTACATGACTATTTGAATAAATTACCAAGTTTTTTATTGTCTAAACCACTTTTATTCTCACTATCCATTAGTTTATAGAGAATGCAAAGGTTTATCCCTGAAATTTTCTGAAATATGTGAATTTAAAACCATCATTGTATTTACTTATAAATCATGAAATATGTAGAAAGTCATTAACAGACTCAAGAGCAGGCACTTACCCAGAAATGTCAACCCCTTGGATGGTGCATACTCAGAATTTCACACGAAGGAGAAACAAATCCAGCTTTCTACAGTCTTCATTAAACTCCACCTGATGCCCTCAAGCACAGGAAATGCTCTCCTTTTCTACTACTTTGAGTGGAAAACCTTCAGAGCAGGTTACTGGAAGGTTATCTGCAAGGCTATAATTTTTCTCATTTTGAAAACTTAAACAGATTCGGAATGTTACCAACCTAAACATCCCTTCAATGTCAAAGCAACTCCAAGATCTACAAAAAGCAGTCTGAATATAAACTTTTTTTCCTAATGTGTTGGGTGTCAAATGACTGGGAATTATCAATGAGATACACTTGCCTCATACAAGGCAAAAACACTTATCAGAAGCAGCATTCTTAGCCTGGCATACTGATTACTCTGATTTGAAGAAAGAGGTATGGCCGTAAGAGTATTGCCAAGGAGAAAGCATCTGAGTCCATAACTTGCTTCCAAGGATTTTGGTTCAAATACTTTTCAATCAGTTTTCTTGTACAGTCCTGTTTTTCAGGGAAACCAGATATATGAGAGGAAATAAACAGGAAATAATTTCAAAATATGTTTACGGGCAGAAACCCTCAAATTTCCAATGAAAATGGCACCAGTCTTACCAAGATGTACCTACCAATGATGTACTAGAGCAAGATTAGAAAACTAATCCAAACACCTAAGAAAATTATCTTTGAAGAGAAAGAGTCAGTGTGCCCACAAACTGATTAAATATTGTCATATAACAGTATCAGAAAAAAGTTCTTGTCTCCTTGAATCCGAGAATATTTCTCAAAGTTGTGTCAGAAAACTCCCTTGTTCTCAGTCTTGTACATCTGCCCCACAGGAACACAGTTAATAAGGTTGGCTCAGCTTTCACTGCTTGGAGTCACTAAAAAGAAGATGACAGCCTCTTGAAAAATGAAGCAATTGATGAAAATAGCTACCAATAAATTTTATTTAGTTATTTTATTTATTTGATATGTATGTGTTAATATATTCCACAGATGAAATCCCACCTTGTTAAAACCATGCATTCAGTAATATTTGCAGGCAATCTCTGAAAAACGTTGTAGCCTTTTATTTTGAATTAAATTATCAAAGCTGAAGTGAACTCAACGAATTAATGCAGTTTTAATCATTGTGACTCTTTGTTCAGAACATTATGTCTGAGCAGCTCTGGTCATGTTCTGCTGCAGACAGTCAGGACTGCATTGTACACCGAGAAGACAAATTTTCATTCTGACCTCATCTAGAACATACTTGACAGCAATTTAAGAAAAGCAGCAGGGCTTTGAAAATTATAATTAGAAAGGAAGATCATTTGTATAATTTCTGTAATGTCGAGCACTACCACTGGGCACTCACCACTGATTTCGTTTCTGCACTTTGCAATGAGTTGTCGCCACCACTGCTCTTTGAGCTGTTATGTAGGTAAAGTCACTGTGACAATTCTGTACTTTCAGATTTTCGGGTTTTAGTTTCTGAGGTTTATATTTTGATGAAATTCCTTCTTATCAGCCCACAGCTGTAATTTAATAGACTGTAACGAATATAAATGTCATATAGACTGAAAATATAGCAAATGGAAAGCTGGCATAAAGCACCGCCAGTTCTAACTTTACAAAAGTTAATCAGCCATCCCTGGATGTGCAGAACCATCCAGCCATCCCTGGATGTGCATTATTCTATTCTCCTATCCACAAGTACTCTCAGGACCAAGTAGCTCCAGATTTCTAATAAAACACCAAAGTATATCTAGACAAATTTGACAAAATTCACTGGTAGTGGTACATATTTTTTACTTCTGCATTTCCACTGAAATTTTAATTCACTTGAAAGCATGATTTTATCAAAATTGTAAACCCCGACATATTAAAAATAAAACTATTAAAAGAGATCACAAAACGAATTGCTAAGTTTAGGCTAAGTTAAACCTAGTATGCAAACCTCTTATGCAAACCACCCCCCCCCAAAAAAAAAATCAAAAAACCAAAAAACCAATCAATTAAGGCGATCATTGATATCTTAACAAAAATAGGATGGTTTTATCTTAAATTTTCATGCACTGTATGTATTCACATTTGGTATAAAATTTGATTCTTGTAGAACCTTTCTTGTTATGCTTATAAAATAGTTTTCGTGTTTTGCTTAAATTTTTCAGCCAACATTATTCTCCTAATGCTATTCTAATAGTAGTCTAGTTTGGATAAATTTGTCTTTGCTTTACATTATAACAGCAATAAATTATGCATTAAAACTCATATGTTCTGACCAATTTGTATAAAGATTCAATAGCAGAAAATACAAACATACAAACCAGACACAAAAGAAAACTATTTCAGAATACATTCTGTGTGAAAAGTTTGTACTAATGTCTGGATCCCCCTATTATTCATCAGATGCAACGGACAGCCACATTGCTCTTTCCCAGCTAGTCTGATCAACTTCAAGTCTATAAACCTACACTGTGTGTTGTAATAGTGCTAGAAGATGGAAGATTTTTTATTTAGAAAGATGCACTTATACTCCAAAGTACACTACTTGATGTATTTGCAGCAATATTGCAGAACTTAGGTATGCCAATTGTTTGGAAACTATCAATACCTAGATATGATAACAGTTCATTTTTTTCTGTATTTATTGAGATTATCCCATTGAAAATCAAAATATACACTCCTCCAAAACAATCCATCAACTGGACATTTAAATGAATGGTTAAATTTCACAGAAATAGTGCTGTTGTATAGACAGTTGAGTTCTTCAGCAGATAAATTTGTCTTTTTAAATATAAACTTGCCTGTATCAGCTCTACCCTTTGAAAGAATAACAGAGAAAAATAATAGTGCAGGTCCTACCTGGATGTGAAAGTCTTGGTAAATGTCCTTGGCAATTGTATTCCAACCAACATTTCTGGAGACAGATTAACGAACATTAAAAAATATTCAAAGGACTTGTCTGTATCTATATGAAAAGTCACTATGCTTGTTTATATTGCTTAAAGATAATATATTGATCATATATGTTGGCAGCATTTTTAGTAAATCATAACAATCTTTTTCTGTGGTCATTCTGTGAAAGTTGCACAATTATCTGTGTTCTTTTATTGTCTCTACATGACTTTCACTTTGATCCCTGAAGATGGGCCTGCAACCAATCATTCATATAGGCGTGTGAAAACCCCCTCTTTTATTTCTTCTTAAAAGATTTTAGAGACTATTTAGCAACATTATTGTAAGTCCTTGAGGAGATTCAACAACTAGAAAATTAATAACACACAGTGACAAGGAAATCTAGAATTCTTCATAAATATACCCTATAAAATGACAAGATTGGAAATTGACTGATTTTTCTGAAAAAAAAAAAAAATTAAAAGTGTATGGAAATTAAAGAATTTCTGGCTGGATTTTTTCAATGACTTCCTAACAAAGAGACCAACTAAAATTTTTGTCTCAGTGAAATCAAAGGCATTTGTTATTAACATTAAGGAACCCAGAACATAACCCTTTATCTTTATGTTCTGGTTTACTATCAGTATGATGAGGGTAAAAGCACTCTATTTCCTATTCCATTTATCTGTTTGGCTTGCTAGTTCTTCAGCATAAGAACAGTTTCTCACAACACACATCAGAAGGTAGTGATCTTTAATAAAGCTTTATTCAAGATCAGTGCCTTCTGATGTGTTACCCTAATGGATACAGTTCAGAGTCTAAAAAGACATAGGGAAGTGGAATATATTTTACTCAACTTCAAAAAGACTGTTTTTTGCATTTATTTAATAGTACACATTCACAGTTACAATATATATCTTTGCCAGGAGAGAAGAAAATCAGATATAATGTGTTGTATACTTCCTATGTCTTTGCCCTGATCCAAAGCCGTTTTGATGCTAGTAAATATATGATAGGCCTTTGTATTTCCAGAGATTCCTGAAACAAAAAGGAAACCCTATTTTTTTCATGAATACTCAAGAATGCTTATGGATCTAGTCTTATAAAATAACAGATTTGACCAGGGGAAATAAATTTAATTTCTTGAAAATCTAAGAGTAGGATAATGAGAAATAACAAAAAGAAAACACTAAAAAACACCTTCCTCCCACCTCTCTCTTCTTCCCAAACTCAACTTCATTCCTCATCCTGGAGCAGGACAGGGAATGGGGGTTGCAGCCCTTTCCTATTGCTTTGTCTCTGTTGCTCTTCCTGTTCTTTCACTGCTCCAGCATGGGGTCCCTCCCACAGGAAACAGTCCTTTATTCCAACCTGGACCCTCATGGGCTGCAGCTCTTCATGAACTGCTCCACTGTGGGTGCTTTCCATGGGATGCAGTCCTTCAGGAAAAAGCTCCTTCAGCGTGAGACCCGCAGAGAGTCACAATTCCTGCCAGCAAACCTGCTCCAGCACGGGCTGCTTTCTCTTAACTTCCTTTCAGGAGCCTTCTCCTGCATGGACTCTCCACAGAGTCATAGCTTCCTTCAGGACACATCGACCTGCTCCAGTGTGGAGCTGTGCACAGGCTGCAGGTGGATCTCTGCTCCCCTGTGGGTCTCCATGGGCTGCAGGGTCCCAGCTGCCTCACCATGGCCTTCCTCAAGGGCTGCAGGGGAATCTCTGCTCTGGCACCTGAAACGCATCCTTCTCCTCCTTCTTCCCCCGCCTTGCTGCCTGCAGAGCTCTTTCTCTTGCATATTCTCACTCCTCTCTCCAGCTGCTGTTGCCCAGCAGTTTTTTCTCATTAAACATGTTACCCGGGAAGAGCTACCACCGCTATTAATGGGCTCAGTCGGCCCACAGCGAGTCGGTCTTGAAGTCTGCAAATGGCTCTATCAGACATGGGGGGAGTTTCTGACAGCTTCTCATCTCTCCAGACCACACTTGGAGTCCCCCTGACTACCTAAAACCTTGTCACAAAAGACATTAGACTTAAAAAGTTGCATTATTAACATTTTAGAAAGCCAATACACTTGAAGAAACAACAGAAGATTTCTGCATTGTAAATAGATAACATTTTTTTTTGCTGTTGTTATTTTAGAGTACTTCCTTTCTCCTACATTATAATATAGATTATGATAATAATATTTTATGTCTAATGTCAAAGCAACTGCAGACAATTTTAAATGGTATTAAGAGCAAAAATTTTTGACAAGCAATGGCTCTTACATACTTTGATTAATCTGAGGTAGACAGACATGCTATTATTATTCTGCATTTTTTATCTGTCCTTCTTTTGTATTGCATTTCTATTACTTACTCTATACTGCTGTTACAGTCTAATTGATGATGTTTATCAAACTGGAAATCTTTTATTTTTTCTCTGTGTCTCATTTTGTCTTTTATTGCCAGATTTTTCCAGAAATTACGTGTCATTGCTATATAGATGCCTTTCAAAGAAGGGATTAGATTAAATCATCCGTAAAGTCCCTTCCAGTCCAGTGCATTGTAGTTTTAGGTTTAGAAAAAAATCAATCACGGTAACAGCTATATGAGGTTTCTGCCTCTGATAGTTGCTCTGTGTCAAGCACTCCGGCAGTCTTCAGGCTTAGAGGATATTAGGAGAGTTGACAAAGGTGCAATTTGACTTGTGTTAAACGTGTTCTAAACATGCTTTATTGACACACTGTGAGATTTCTGGTCGTGTGATAGCCAGATATGCAGAAATACTTGGAAAGACCTAGGAAAAGAAACATATAAAAGATGGGAAATATGATCACTCGAATAAAGGTCTGTCACTTAAAGCAGACATTTAACCGCTTCCATACCCAGTAAAAAGAAATAGTCACTTCTACACTGTGATTAGTCAAACCCTTTAGAGAAACAGGCTTTAGGATAATTAACTGAGCTCTAGATGTGCACACTGAAATCACCAAGAAGTGGATCTAGTGAATCTCATGACAGACAAGTATCAAAGTGTCACTTCAAGTCTCAAAATTTACCATAAAGCCCATGTTGGCTGGAGCACGTGAATTTCAGCACCTAGAGTAAAAGACCAGTGTTGAATTAGTGTAATTTGGCAAAACTGTGATATGATTATCCTTTGTTTTTATAGATTGCATATTGCAGCTATACATGTGACAAAAGCAACTGTAACCAAGGACATGGTCTGTGTGTAATTCACTGATAACTGCTGTCCTGACTAAACAGCTAAGTTAGAAAGGAATGATCTTTGTGAATGATTAAATGCCTTTTCCATTTCTCAGCATTGCAGGAAAAGAAACCAAAACTAAATGAACCCATGGTCAGTCTTCTAACCTGGTGTTAGTTAAAATAGACCTGGACACTGGTGCAATGCAGTATTTTATAGCAACATTGTTTCACTTTTCAAATATCTTCCCTACGGATACAGAACCACAAAATCAAGTGATCTCCCGTGAATTACTCAGGTAGGTAAGCAGTTTCTAATCAGGAACACAAATTCTGGCTCATTTTGGTACCTTTGAAAAGGAGATTATTGCAAGAGTGATGCCTAAATGTGGATGTATAAGCACAGTTTTAAATATCCAAGTTTGAGAATCTGGCCAATGTACAGAATGATAAGGTATTCATATGTTGGCTTGAAATATTTGCCAGGTAAAATGTAAAAAAGACATGAATAGGGAGAGTCAGGATGAGAACAAAACTGAAAATATTTCTTGCAGAGAAATAACCTTCCTTTCACACAGATGTTTTCCTATTAGCTGCTACCTCTGACCCTTATCCTTTAAAAATCACCTGTGAGCAATGCGTATAACAAGTCTTATGCTGAAATAACCTCAGAACGTGTACAAGTATGCCAGGAAATCAGTATATTATTGACTCTAGACACAATATTTGTATTTAATAAGCAAATAATAAACATGTCATTAAGTTTCTAAAATTAAAAAGTCTAGAAGCCATCCATGAAATTGTCAATTATCTGACTCTCCCTGCAGTGTGGAAAGGATGAAGCAAAAGTTCAAATCACACTTTGCTCTGCATCAATCTCCAATTTATACATTCCCTCTAGCTCAGCCTCTTTAACCTCTCAGAACCAGTTCTCCCCATGCTCATTATCTTTAAAAAATAACATTTGATCTGTATACTTAACCCAAATTTGAGTTCATCTCAAATATGCATTTTAGACCAGGTTCCCAACATCTATTTTTCTCTTTAAGAAACATTTTCTAGTATTGCAGGAAATAGTAGGATCAAGGCTATTCATAACATAAATATTGCTATTTACCTTCTCAGAGTGATTATTTCATTCTTATCTGAGTTTATCAATGGTGAAAACCATGAATATCTGGAGTAAAGATAAGAGTATCAAGATACTCAACTTCCTTTCCTTCCCTTGAGTAACAATTACCTACATGCCACTATTACATATCTGCTTCAGCCTAGACAAAAAATTTTGATATCTAGAATACGACAGACATTCTTAGAACTGGTTTTAGAACACTTCTAATATTTCAGCATTCGGCAACTTTTTTCTCTTTTTTTTTTTTTTTAGAAGGAGGAGCAGCAGTCACAATTTGTTAATTCATCGAGACTGAATTTTGCTGTTAAAAATATACCAGTTACAAAAACTGACTTACTACAAAAAGTCTGTGAAACCAAGCTGGAATTTCTCATCAAAATAAGAGGGAAAAAAGGTGTGATGATACACATGAATTCTTTTTTTAACCACGTTGTCTCTCTTCTACTTCATCTCTTGATAAATGACCACATCCCAAAGAAAATTCCACAGGTTCATAAAATTAGCAGCTTTCCCTGAACTTTTGCAAGTATTTCCGACTTCTATTTGAAGACTCCACACAGTAAGAGGGTGTTGAAACATGTAAATCATTCCTTGAAAATGCCACAGTGCTGCTGTCTTGATGGTATCATGTGTTTACTATACCGGAGTTAATCGTGATTTTTTTATCTATAAAAGGTTCATCACAGAAGTCTTTTGGAGAGTATCTGCTAGTCTTTAAAAATGAATAGTAAAATCTCAAAGGAATGTGTCTACCTAAGGTTAGATGGAAAATGACTAATTATCGTTATTAAAAAGATTAATTATCATCCCGAATTCACCATTCAGCCCTCTGTTATATAAGAAATCTGACTCACCCAAAAAATAAGAACATTGTGAGAAAAGTCTAAATGTGTTTTGATACTTAGGGAGGTAATAGCAGTTATACTGTAAACAAACTTCATTTTCAAGTAACGAACATTTTCAAGTTTCTTGTCTGAATGTTTGTATAAGGACAGATACAAACGTATGGATAGAGACTGAATGATAACAAGTGATGTTACTCGCATTCCGTGTTCATTTACCCTTGCGTAGGAAAACTAGTGGAAAGCAAAGCATTTGTAAACACAAAAAGCTTCACAAGAGACTTGAAGCAAATTTCATGGGCTTGATGCAAATTATTTGATAGCTTATGAGTTGTGTATTAAGTTGCAAGCACACATAAACACATTGTGTGTGCTTTCATTTCCTGTGGAGAATTATAAATAGAATTTGAAATTTGGGTATTTGTGTACACAGCATGACAGCTATTCACAATTGATTCAAAATATCCAACTCCTCCAAAACTCTTAAGTGAGGCTAGGACTTTAAAGTTATTTAAAACATCATCTCAAATATTTCAATCAAGCAAATTGCAAAGGTCAAATTTTTATTTCTAGCAAGAACTTCACTTGTGTCAGACAATACCTCTTATTTTTCTCTGTTAGTTATTTGCTATCTGTTATTTTTAACATGTTAAATTTTACATCAAAAGGCTAAGATTGGATAAATTTACTCCTTCTGACTGTTGAATGTGAGGCTGGTGTGAGGGAGTGATGTCCTGCTCCCCAACAGTAATTAAGCATGGTTGGATAGAATAAGCTCCTGGACTGAGGCTTTGAATGAGAGAAAGCAGCAAGAAGCCTGCAGTGCAAAAGGAACAACAAACTGAGTTTCTTGCTGGAAACTCACTTGTTGGAAACTCCTTTCTTAAGACAAAGACCCCAGGCAGTGCCCCCAGTAGCAGCTGGCATGGCCCAATTACAGCAGACCTGAGGAGAAAACTGGTGCTAAGGATGTGGTGACCACAGTATATATTCATCAGGATTTACTTCAGCTTAAATTTAGCCTGGTTCATGGACTGAAAGTACCTTAACAATAGGAGTATGTGCTTCTAAAATGCATTTTCCAATTTAATGCTGTTAAAGAAAAAAGAAAAAAAAAAACAAACTGGTTTGTATGCTTGCTGAGACCACTCTGTGAATAAACCAAAGCACAATAAATAGTGGCACTGGAGAGAGCTGCTCTAAAAATGTAGTCCTGATCCAAAATAAAAAGATAATGTAGAAAAAAATCTTTGGAGGTGAATGAAAAGCAATTTTTTTTTCTTAGAAGATAAAATGTGCAGTTGGTGAAAGCTGAAATGACATGGACAATTGCTGGAGAGATGGATCCATTCTACAACAATAAAATGGCAGAATATAGACAGGTTTTCAGACATCTTTTTTTTTTTTTNCAGGTTTTTGAAAATTTTTTTTTTTTTTTTTTTTTTTTGTCCTCTAAAAAAGATCTCAGTCTGCTCTATAGGCAGTGTCTCTTTGTTCTGGTGCATAATACAATAAAATACAGCAATAAATATTGAAAAGTTTTGGCATTTCTTTTGGTTCTCTTGGAAGAAAAAGTAGACTCATGGACAAGACAGATACTGTGCAGGAAAGAAACAAAACCTCTTCAAAACCTCATCTTTTTTTTCTTTT
>VZRN01003686.1:1138915-1172090 GCA_013397935.1 Dasyornis broadbenti
AAAAAAAACCTCTTTAAAACCCCCTTTTTTTTTTTTTTTTTTTTTTTTTTTTTTTTTTTTTTTGTGTGTGTGTGGAAGGGAAAGTTTGATTTTGGAGTTAGGGTCTTTCTTTAGAGCTCTAGATGATGAATTAATAAGCATAATATCATACAGCATACAGTTTCTCTCTAAAAGTCCAGCAGTACTATTGACCAAAACACATATTCTTTGTTTTTCTCATTGAGGATATAAGCCTTCTGCACCTGCTGCACATCCCCAAAAAAAACCAAAACCAAAACCAAAACATTCCATCACAGCTGTCCACCAAAGGGCCCTAGTCTAGTCCCACAGACAAAAACTTGCAGCAGAGCAAGTTTGGTACCATACCAGAGAGGTTACCATAAGAGTAGATCCTTGTAGCAAGTAGATGCTGCAGTTCTATGCCATTTCTAATAGTAAATTATTTCTGTTGAGTGCTATTCAAAGACCCTAGAGCAAGGACATGTGCATGACTAGCCTGTGCTAAAAAAATATTGTTGTCTTATCAGCAAAAAAACCACAAACATAAAAATTTGAAGGCTGATAAATATTAAAGAAAAATAAGAGATTGTAACAAGGTGTAAGGACTCAAAAAGCGCAACTGCCTCTCACAAGCACTGTTAAGACCACAGAAGGAATTTGCCATGAGATAAGCATAGAATGAAGAAACAGGACAGCACTAACTCCAAGCCTGGCAGAGACAAGATGTGGTTAACACATTCTGGGTATTGCATCCAGACAAAAATTCCCTAGTTATGGGACACACCACTGAATATGTCTCGGTAGATATCTGGAAATTAGACTGCAAACTAAGCCATCTTAATGGGAACTTGAGATAAGAAAATGGTGGTACTATTGTCCGAGTGTTATCTCAGAGCTAGGGGGAGGTTAACAGGCTGGGGGAGAAGAGTCTGTCACTGATAATGGACATAAAGAATGCAGGATTTATGGGTCACAAGGAAAGCCAGCTCAGCAGCTGTGCTGAAATCTGCTCAGAGTGGGTAAGAGGTAATTCCAGCAAGGGGAGATTGTGACCAACCCACAGCCCACTGACTCAACAAACCCACTGCCTCAAGAGAAGAGAAAGACTGGGCACGGGACTAATTTGCTTTAGAAGAGAGGGGATCACAGAACCAGTAGAATAGGAGAACTTTGTAGGCAATGAACAGGAATTCCTTTGTTTGCTAAAATGTACAACTACTGAAAAGTTTTTAATAACATTGGTACCCCTACCCAGGGTGAAGGACCAACAGGATGCCACAGAATCCATGGGTGGTGACTTTCTCCTGCTTGGTCTCTCTCTCCCCTCCTTCCCCTCCCACCTCTTTTCTATTCATTTTATTTCTCTGTGAAATAGTATCTGCATTATTGATTTCAGCATATGGTCTAGTTTGCACCTTAATTGGGGCAGAAGCATCTCTCACTAATTGGATCTTAACACAAGGTTCCCAAAAGTGTAAGTACAGGATATTAACAGAGTTCTCCAAACTAAAAGCAGAGAAAAATATGGAGGCCACAAGACTATAATCATCATTAAAAATGAGTGATTGTCTTTAGAAGATTGTAACTTTTTGACCAGGGTAAAATTAGTCTTAGAGATCAGACAGATAAAAGACATCAGATATGCAGAATATACCAAATACCTTGTGTATAGTAAAACTAGAATGTAAAATAAAAATGTGAATCAATGAAGAAAAAGAGGATTTGTTTAAAAGAACAAAAAGAACAAACTCAAATAGGTCCTCAAATAGGGAGAAAACCTCCTTTCACCAGCATCATACTGCTCCTGATGCCCCTGATGACTGCATTAAAAGAATTTAAAGAATAAATATCTGATATTATGATTTGGCCTCCACATTTCTGTTCCACTTCAGGTCCATATGTAGCTGAAGTTGCCTAGTTCAGCCACAGCTTAGTCTGTACCTTAAAATAACAACTCATACCTGGTTGGAGGTTAAGAAAAAAGACATAAATCATTCAAACCATTTTTTTTTTTTTTAATTTGGGTTCACTACAAAAGTGTTAAACCAAAGTCTGCTATGAAACCGGTTACTGATAGCCAGATCATTCAGCCACTGTGTTTATCATTTGAAAACTGAAGTGGGTCCTATTAGGCTGTATAGACAAAAGGAGCTGATCAAAGCAAATCCTGCCAAGTAGAATAGCTTCTCTCTGCTCCTCAATTGCTTCAACTTACCCTAGGACTAACAATAAAAAAATCAAGCCTTTTCGATTATTCTTTGCACCCTGCTTAAAGTGCAGCTGAGAATATACTGATAAGGTTGCTCTTTCAGGAGTAAAAGAGATAATGTCCTGAGTAAAACCTTGATTTTCTTTTTCTGATGTTGTGACTCTGAAAGAGCACACAGTCTTTTTCTTAGATGGTAAGAATCTGCACTACTGAAAAGCTGTGCAAAGACAGATAAGAGTGACCACTGGGTTGGTCTGTTGCCTCCTCCTTTTTGCAAAACTTTTACGTTTCACTGAATACAGTAGAACAGGAATGCTTTATAAAGGTCAGATGAAGGACAATCATGACTGGGTTTCTCTGTTTTGCCTTGGTTTGTTTGCTTACCAGGTTTTACTGTGTGTCTTTAAAAAGGTGTGGTTGTGGAGCGAAGTCAAAAAGCTGCTTATTTGTCTTTCCTGGCTGCTGTAATTCAGTCAGATAAAAATTTCTGGAAAGATGAAATTTTGCTTTTTCTGTAAATGTCTGAACTTTTCAGGGTGAGTCTTCTGCTGGGCATATAGAAAATGAGCCAAAGGATACCATGGGCAAGCAGAGGCTGGGAAACCACAGAACAGAGCAGGACAGAGGTGACCAGCCAAGTATGCAAGGTAACTGAGAGAACTGAGATTCAGAGTGCAGCAGGTGAAGTGCGATGACACTCAGCTGTCATCTTGCATTTTTGTACAGGACAAAAACAATGGAGCAAATACTCATCCTGAAAAAACAGAGTAGGAAAGTAGAGGCTGTGTACAAATCTCCCTACCTCACTGTCTCTTAGCCAGTGGGTCTGAGGTTTTACAATTAAAAAATATCTGTTTGGCTCAGTATTGCACGAAAGCCCAGCTTTATCAGTTTCATGTTCTCCTGGTATTTTGCATAGGCTCACTTAAGAGAAAACATTCTCATTATCCTAGCCAATTTCTGATGTATTTTACCAACACTGATAAAAAAAAAAATGTTCAAGGAGGAAATAATGTGAAAAAATTGAATGCAATTTGGAAATTAGAAAAAAAAATGTGATGAAAAGCGGTGGTGGAACATATGGCAAGAGTAATTCTAAAGTATTCCAGATCATCTTGTTCACATGTTCTCAAAACACTGAGAAACATAATTTGCTCTAAAAGGCCTCATTATATCCTCACACTTCCAAGCATACATATTAACCATGCAATTTAAGAAAGCCACATCATGCCATCATGTTCATCCCACATTCACTATTAGACCAAGTAACTGGGAAGCTGAGTGAGCACGATAAAAATTAACTTCATCTGATGTTTTAGAGGGTCAGTGCATTAAGACTGTGGTTGAAAACTGGGCAAACAGCAATCATTTTCCAGTTCAGTCAACTTCGAAAAAGAAAAAGAATTATCTTTATTATTTTTCAATGCTCAGTTTTTTACTATATAAAATAGAAGCACAAAAAGCACCCTTTTTCACTTTCCTTAGTGTAAAATGCTCAGATACCAACTCAGATAGTGCCATAAAAATTTCCATAGGCAAACAAATAACATCAAAAGACACTCTCATATACAAGCAATGTTATATGACCTCAGTTCTATGATCAGGAACTAATTCACAGCCTGAACAATAACCCTTCTTTATAAGTTTTCAGCAGACACACAATTCTAATTCCCTTTTCATTTCTCCGTCATACTCTTTTTTTTTTTTTTTTTATTCTTTGAAATAAACTCAAATAATTAAAATAGCCCAAAGACATTATATCTTGGTTGAGTTACTTGGCTGCATTTGTTTTATGTCCTCTCATTATTTATAGCAATAGGCTACAAGTACTTGAAGCAGCAATGCCGTTATCCAAAAGCTAGTCACAAAAACTCCGATAATACTTCTTATTTTGAGTTCTATCAAAGACACAGACTCTTACTTATTATTGTCTGCTGTTTGCAATTGCCTCAAGATAATGGTTATATTTCACAGGGTCCCCCTCACAAACTTTCTCTTCCTGTTTATAATAAAGCACAACTAAGGATGATTTTGGAATATTAAAAACTTCAAAGGTAACTAAGCTGTGTTGACTGATCTATGAGAAGAATGGAAGAATTCAGAATCATCACTCTTTTTTTATTGTTTTAATCTTTTCTGCCCTATTGACACAATAAAGAGGGCTTCGTAATAACTGCTATCTGAACTGCTGTGGTGCTCCAAGCTACACATTAATCTTCAAAGCTGAAGCATTTTGAGTTGTATTTTCAAGAATGATAGTGTGGTATTAGTAAATCAATGATTCCAGTTCTGTAAACACCCTTACATAATATTTTTTATTTTTGTCCATGACAAAGGAAGATGGAAAGATCTTTGTTAGTAATTTCTGTCCTATGCTTCAAGCTTCACCATCATCTGCAAATTGAGATTAAAAAACATAAGAAGTGTGAGATATTTACAGCCTTTTTAAAGTTCTAAAACTGGAAATAGCTGTCGTTTTATAAATTAAAATTCATGTCATGGTTCAGTACATTTTAATAACTGCTATTTGTAATAAGTGCAATATAGTATTAAAGTATTTGTAATTTAGATTAATGCTTTCCTGGCAGGAATTAATGGAAACAAACAACAAACCAACAAAACCCACTTCAGACTGACAATAATTTATAGTAATTTTTTTTTTAAGCAAGAAATATTTTTAATTAGTACTCAGAATTCAGTATTAATTAAAGATATTATGATTAAATATGGAGAATAAAACAAAAAACAGAAGACCTTGTCAGCAGAGAAAAGACAAAGAAAGGAACTAATCATCAGAAGCTAAGACAGCAAAAAAGACTCTATATGAATGTCATTCAAGAAAAGATAGCCAAAAAAAGAACAGATGACAGAAAACTAGAGAATCACAGCAATGAAGACAGAAAAAAGGTAGGAATGAAGATTCTGAAATTGCTCAATTTATAGAGCGCATATTCCTGCAAATAAGACATTGCTGTCTCTAAAAACAGGGTCAGAAAGTTCGCATTAACAGTGCAAGGACTCGGGTCTTGTTAGTTTTTCAGGATTTCCAGAGAATCACAGATTTTTTTTTACAACCGACGGCTCTCTAACTTCTATTAGCTTGTGCTTAGCTTCGTGCAATTGTATGTTTGAATATTTATTGTTAGAATATTATCTTTGCATTTTTGTAACTATTATGTGGTGAATGCAGATAATTGTTCTGTGCAGAGTGAGGCATCTAGGATCCTAGATAAAGAAAGTGACAGCTAAAAGTACAGGACAATAATATTGTTTGAAAGCACAGACACGGCATCATGCCAGACACCCTAAGGGCTCTAAAAAGAAGTTAGCAGTAATTGCAGAAAAAAAAAAAAGCCTTGTGAGCTGTGCTAAACTTGGTTTAGGGATAAAAAATAAAACCTAGTGCAATTATCTCATACGTGTAAAATTCCATGTACCAATGATGCTTGATGATTTTTGTCCTTTCTTTTTTATACCCTTTTTATACATTTTATACCCTTTCCCTTTCCTTCTACCCTTTACACACATTCCTTGTACCTTAGTCCCACATACCTATAAATTTTTGTACTCTGATATTTAGATTAGTTTGGGGGTTTTGTAAAACAGGAAGATGAAACATTCACAGTAGAAGGTCAAGAGCTCTATACTGTATCAGAACTAGAGGCTCCAGCCTTGGATGGAGTCTCTCTCTCTCTGGAGCATATTTTGTAAACTGGACTGTAATCTCATTGGGGGGGGGGGTGTAATTAGTATCAGGGGACAATTACTTCATCTGTTAAGTTTCTTATTGGGGGATTTTAGATAGATATGCTAATTTGAGAGGTCCACAAAAATTGTGTACGCTTTATAAGGGGGGTGCTCTCAGCATGTTTCCACCTGAGACGAGCTGTGCACCTCGGATCCTACTAAAACCAAGGTAAAATACCCTTTTTCCCTTTACTGCTGTGCCTGCTTCATATTTTTACCAACCAAAAAGGCAACACCAAAAAAATGAAAAAAAAAAATCAGCTTTGTGAGCCAATAAGAAAAGAACGATAAATTAGACAATGTCAACAAACTTACAAGATTAACTCCAGTTAAGCCCACAAGGGAGGGGAGAGAACCTCTTCCGTAGATGTCATACTTCTTTCAACAATGAATGCATAACACTGACAACTCACTGTGACCGCAGTTTGGAATGAAGGCCAGCATAAGGCTAGAGAAAGGGCTAGAAAGTTAGCTTATAACAGTTTTACCTGTTTGTTTATTTATTTATGTATCATGAGCTGCAATTGGATAACTGATCCTTAAATGCTCATATCACTGTAAGTGAACTGTTAGCACCTTATTGGCTTTTTTTTTTTTTTTGTTGGGTTTTTAAAAAAAAAAATTTGATAGTCTAACAATAAATGTTTTCTGTCTCTGCACATCAGCTGTATTTCTTTATTACAAAAAATTTCCTGGGTATAGTTGAAGAAGAAGAAAGGAGTTCTGTCTCTCCAGGGGGAACGCACAAGATGGATCTGACATGTTAGGTACTTCTCTCCTTGAGTCATCCGGCTAAAAAAGACGTTCAAGAATTTTAGGCATAAGTGATATTTTCTCTGTCCTAGATGAATAGATCAAATAGTGCAGCAAATCAGTAATGCTAAGCAGGTGGCCTGAGAATAAGAGTAGTGATGCAATTATGAAAGTATTTGACTTTTCCCAGCATCTATGGAAGGAAATTTTTTTATTTTTAGATAGATTTCAACTGTTTCTAGAGTTTGGTCTTTTGAGATCAAGTGTGGCAAGACTTATAAGAGCTTTAAAATGGGAAACAAGAGAACAGTGATGAACTTCCTAAATAGATGGCTTGAATGTTTTTCCTGTTTAGTTATCCCAGTCTGCATATAAGTTTTCCAGATATTCTTCACAGAGAGAGGGAAGGATAGTTATTTTGGTTATGTCTACTCTGATAAATCATTTTCTTCCTGTTTTATCGCTGTCTCTCCCAATTATCATCTATATTTCTCATGTTTTTGTTTGGTCCCAGCTTTCTTGCAAAGTGAAAACAAATTGTTCCTGCTGAGACAAAAAGCATCCTGGTGATCTCTTCCATTGCCACTGGAATTTCTGTGTATGGATGATATAAACAAGAAGGCACCAGGTTTAGTTCTTTCTAATTTGAACCGACCTGCAATAACACCCGGTACACCCACATGCCTAATAAAAAAATCTCATATGCAACAGCTGCGGATATGCAGCCTTGTGGATATGCTATGAAATGATCATTCTGCCACAGTTCCCTCATTATTTAAGGCACCCTGAACTTAAAATAAAAATCTACCAAAAAAAAAAAAAAAAAAAAAAAAAAAACCCCCGAAACAAAAAAAAAAAAAAAAAAAAATCCCCGAAACAACAAGAAAACCCCTTCAAAACAAAGAATACATAGACAAATTAATTGCGTCTCAGAGCTCACGGGTCAGGTTCTATGCATGGCGTACACAGAAAACATACTCTGGGGAAAAAGATGAGGCTTCAAAGCTGTGATGGTCCCAGAAATTTCTGCTATCCACTGTGATAAAATGAATGATGTTGCTTGAAGTTTTCATCAGACAAATTTTAAAGACAATCCTTGAAGTGCAATCTGGAAACCAAGTTTCATGTGTGATTCCTCTTAATGTGATTCTGCTTCACAAGTGAGGAGTAATAGACTTCAGCCAAGGTTTGATGGATGAAAATCAGAAATTGCTGCTTGTTTTGCATACTCTTTAAGGCTACTCACTGCTTTGAGCTCTTTAGGAAAGAAAGATGGAAAAGCATGAATTTGGAGAGTTTGATGTAATCTGCTTAATATGGGCAAGACTGTGATGTTTCCAAGGAGTATTAGTTCATAAGCAGTGACTTACTCGCTTCAGGAAATCATAGCTATAGAAAAAAAAAAAAGAGAATTTAAGACTTACAGGGCTAGATGGCACCTGCAACTCATTTTGGGACCCTCAGTGTCCCTACCATTCCAAACAATTTATAAAAAGGGACTGATTTAGATTTCAGAAAGGAAAAAAGGAAATTAATATTAAAGGATTGTATAACTACAGAAATAAAAGAGAAAAAAAAAGGCATATATCAGTTTTGCACTGAGGATAAGGTTACATATTATTAATTGTATTCTTTTTCTCTGATTTTATCCAGAGCATAGCGATATATAAGTGGAACTGTGTGAAAATTGAGAATGAATATACGGAAATAGATCAAAGAATTTAGTGAACTTAAGCTGGAAGGTTGATAAAAGAATAAAGACACTAGAAGTAGATCCTACGATAAAGGCTTAAAATATTTAGTCAACCAAAATTAAGACTGACTGAAAATATACTTGTTCTTAACAAATACTCAAGAACTGGAATATTACGAAGGGAGAATTGATATTCAAGGACGATGTTTCACAGCAACGAATGGATTTGGGTTGACAGTAAATAATATTGACCAGAAGTGAGAACAAGATTTATAATTTTGAAAGAGAAGAACAACTCTGCTCTCAACAGCAGAGGAAAAACCACAGCTAAAGTGAATTTAGTTACTTTATGAAACAGACTTAAGGTTGTGACGTAACTGCGTTTAGGCACTAAGCTCTGTTTTAGATGCTGCCTTTCAAGTATTTGTACTATATTCCCAAAAAAAAAAAATTGAATATACATGTTGATTCAAAATGTGTCACACTTATAAAATATCTAGACTGCTTCCATTTTTTTCATGTCAATCACTTTTTTATCCTACTTTAGACAGCACTTAATTGATCCCATGTTTTTCAAGGTTTACTGCTTAGGGTAACAAGAATGTTCTACTGTATTTGAGCTGGTGTGTTTGTCATCTTAAAAGAAGGTACTATATGAATAATAAGAAAACGTTCTCATTAGATATGTGCAAATGAAGCAAATATATTTGCTAGACTAGTCTGATTATCTCTAAATGTATAAGAATATTTGCACCAGCATTCATAAAAAATAAATATTAACCTAAAGATGTGTTTAAGGAAACAGTGTCAGCAGGAATTCATCTCAATATTTATACTGAAATTTAAAAACCACTCTGAACTCAGAAGACATCCATTTTTTTTGCACCTACAGAATTAAGATACCAACTCTCTTGTAACTAGAATATTTAGATATACACACCTATAGCTTTTCTTCATTGTGTTATGTATGTGACAGTCACAATGGCAGTACTCTTCAGTTAATACCATTGGAAAACATCTGTATTAGCGTGGTCCTCCCTGGTGCTCCCCTCCTTGAATGCAAGCTATAAAGACAGGTCACAGCTTGTCCTTTCTTTTCAGTTCCTCTTAAAACCTACACCAAATTAGGTAAGACTTTGAGAGAGAGAGAGAACTAGAAGTATTGTAAATATCTTTGAAGTAATTGTCTATATGTTCACTCACCCTGTGGGTGACTCAGAAGAGGAGTGACTAACAATTACCTGGAGGAGGACCCTTAGAGTTCTTAATTAAACAAAGATTGAAGGATAACTCCCAAAGGCAGCATGATCACTGGATGCTTCAGCAAGTGCATAATGCTTAGTGTAAATATGAAGAGATCCAGGTGGCCTCTCTGCCAATGCCAAGTGTGCAGTGTTCCACAGAGAAGCCATTGCCGCCGCTTAAAATGGCCAAAGGAGCCCTTGCAAGAAGGGCGGTTCTCTGCCAGCAGTCTGACTGCATTCATTTGCGTGCTATGACAACCAGGATGGTCATTTTTGTGAGGACGCTGTCACCCCCTGACGTCTTTCCACTTTTACACCAGGACATGGAGAAAGCTACTGAAGCAGGTTTTCCAGTGTAAGCGGGCAGTAAGAATTTATACCCTAGTGTGTAAACAGTTGTATTTACTCAGAAATCATGAGACTCGGGAGAGGCATGGCAGTCAGAAAACTCTGGTAAAACCTTGAAAAGCCTGTGAAGGGTTGTTTTTTTCCTTATGGGAATGACACAAGGGGAATCAGCCTTAAGACCCTGTATCTGATCTCAGCTTTCCTGTAGAAATGATAGCCACTGAAAATTCTTTTGCTAGACAAATGAGAAGATACCATGACATTTAAGGTTAGCAGAGCCTGCACTTTTGAACTGAGTCTATTGATATGATACTGGAAAGTAGATCTTTAACCGTAGGGAAAGCCTACTAAACCCTTCAAAAATTTCTCCTGGGGAGTGAGAATGCTGATTAATCTCTTATCTGAGGACATAAAGCCCCAATGACTGCTAAACTGGCTGTAGCAGAAGAAAATTACAGGCTGCACATCTTTAGTTTCGAACTGGAAGAATCACTGTGGCGAGATGTACTAAAAATTTTTCTACTGTCTCTAAGTGTGTTCTTCTCTAGAGAACAGATATGCTCCAAGTCAAAGTCATCCAACAGTTGACTCTGAGACAAACTAAATTTCATTTTTCTCCTAAGAAAGAGGCCTTGATGAAAGCAAGGAAATGCAGTTATATTGACTCACTACTGCACGTAACAATAGCAGAACTG
The DNA here is from genome assembly GCA_013397935.1 of Dasyornis broadbenti. Classification (NCBI taxonomy): domain Eukaryota; kingdom Metazoa; phylum Chordata; class Aves; order Passeriformes; family Dasyornithidae; genus Dasyornis; species Dasyornis broadbenti. Next base: position 1,149,605 of record VZRN01003686.1, read on the forward strand.
CTCTCTTAATAGTTGTTATGCTGCAGGGCACTATGAAGGTGACAACAGCTCTTTCTGAACGACTGCTCATTAAAAATATGAATATATACGTATATCACATACAAGCTTCCATTTCCACCCGATCTGTGCAATTGAGTGAAGAAGAACTGACGCATCCCCCACAGCTGATACATACTTCTGTCTTCCCCATTAACTCTCCGTGCCTTCCCCTTCTCTGAGCATTCACAATTTCAAGGGGGAAGTTATAAGTTTTACAAAATATCAACTCTACCACTGAACAACAAATCTAGAATGCTGCACTTGGGACAGAAAGAAAACAGTAACATGCAACCACCACGAATTATACAATAGTTTTCAGTAACACTGCGGGCATGGAGCAGACCTAGACTGAATAAATATTCTTAACTACTGACAATAACTGTTGGCTTTAACTGATTAAAAATATTTTCATGATTCTTCTAATTTGAATACTATTTGCATTGTCCACAGTCTCAGCTTGTAAATTTGTCAGAGAATTCAGAAAGTTGCTAGTAATCCAAATAACAAACAAACACAAAACCTTTCAACTTCAGATTTTCATGCATCAATAGACGTATAAAACCTTTTTGTGTCTCCACAACTGAATGGCATACTATGAGTAGCATCATGTGGGCAGAAAATGTCAACTGAGGAATCTGTTACTAAATAATTAAAGCCACTTTATCTGGCCAGGAAATTGCAGAGGCTCTTTTGTGAGGTAAGACATGTCCCGCAGATTCAGAAGAACAAAAAGCAGGAATTTCTTGCGCAGAACTATTTATTTCTGTGTTAAGTTGCTGGTTTAATTCTGGGCAAACTATGATGAAGACTGAGAGCTCTATGACAAATAAAAAGATCACGGAAAAAATTGATATAGAGTTTCAGAGTTGAGTCAGAATTCACTTGTTTGATTCAACATGCCAAATAAATGCAATGTATAACAAAATACTGCATTTGCTAAAATAAAAACTTATTAAAATGAATATAACTATAGATAGCTACAATGCTTGGAGAAATAAATAGAGATGAAACTGAAATAAATGTCACATATTGAGAAAAGCATGCGACTTTTGCAGAACATGACAAAATGAACGCTACACCATTTAAAACTGATTGACAGGTAATGAACTATAAAATCTATATTGAAATGGAAATGACAAAGAAAGAATAGCACAGCGCATCAATGCAACAGTCACAGAGCTGAAAGATGGGAAAATTTCTGAGACAACAGCTCACTGAAATTAAGCAAATTAAAGAATGATGAAAAATCTTTGTGTTCTGATTGAATTAGCCAGTTGCTGAGAGACAGAACAGCACTGTAATTTAACATGACTCTTAAATGGATTCTCCTGCTTCTAGCAAACTTCCTCTACAGTTGAAAATGAGACACCATTAAAACAAAATGCATTCCTTCACATTCAAGTTTTCTGTGGTTGTAGCAACCTATATTAATCATGTTATCAGTTTACTATCCAAGTGTCAATATGGCAAGCGCTTAATGAAGCAATCAGTTTATTCTGAACTTTCAATCCAGCACTAATTTGCTTTGCACCTCTTTCAAATTTGTTTCAAAACAAATCTCCCAATCTATTTGATAAGCAGAATTAAGATAGTAACATTCACTTGTAACATTTCCTGGGGCTTGGATGTACTTACTAGAATGGCTTTTGGTTTCTTTTTCCCTAAGGGTTCGTATGCTTCCTTTCCTGCACAGAACATCACCTTTCAATATTTGTACTTTACATTCAAGGGACTGCAATCCAAAGCTTGAAGCCTCTAGCTAATCTTCAGAACACATCACTTTCGAAACGTTTCCCAATAAACACTGTGATAACAACTCATTAAAATCATGATACATTTTGTTACTTAAGAGCAGTCTTTACTCAGTTAAAATTCTGAAGATTACTGTTTCAAACCATTCATTTTATTACAACTCTTTGCTTAAATCAAACGATAAGACTTTGTTTGTTTGTTGGGTTTTTTTCAGTTTTTTTCCTTTTAAGCTGGAAAAATATCAACTTGGGAAAAGACCTATCTTCAGGAAAGTCAAGGAATATATTTCAAAAATAACTGGTTCTTTAGGGGTTTTCTCAAAACATCCTATCTCCACACAGGTTGGTTTTTATATGAAGCATTCTACATCCTAATACGCTCCCTCTAGAGACCGTCAATAAGCAAATAGGAGTTTTCCCGAAGTTTAGCAACAATTGAAATAATCTGTAATATGATATTCTACCTATTATACAAGAGGATTTTGATTTCAAAATTTTGGTAGCTTCAGTCACTAGCCAGAAGTGATAGCCAGAAGGTTCTATTAGGTTTGATGTTTATAATCTTTGTACTGGTTGGTCAGCAAATCTTGCCTTGCACTGTGTTTGTTTGAATGGGTTTTCAAAATGTAATTTGTTCTTGCTTAGAAGTCATCAATAGATATCCACTGCATTTTTAGGGATTTAGGAATTGTACTATACAATTCCCAGGCTTTCTCTCTGTTCACAAGCCTGCTCAAAGATTTATCACTTCAGTTTATCAGAAATTAATAGAGCAATGTAGGTGCTCTATATTTTCTTAGAATAGTCTAAAAAACTCACCCAAATAGGTTCTCTGACAGTTTCAACTCATCAATCATCAAAATGCATTTTTAAGTATATCCCTGGTGAATTTTTGCCGCTTATAACTTGCTACTTCTGTTAAGTGTTTTTAATGTTCTGTTCTTCAACTTCCTGAAGAAATAATGTTTAAATTCCAAAGACCATGACATTCCTTCAACAGGCACACCAGATAATGTCTGAGGATAACAGATTTCCAATTCTCCTGGCCCTTTTCCACCCACACGGTATGTGGGTAGCATGAAAAGGAACTAACTACCCTCGTCATTAAGCTCCTTTTCTATATTTTTTAGGTCCTGAAGTTATGAAATCACCTGGCTACAATTCATGTCTGAATCAGATGTCATGGCATTTTCTTTTTTTCCTGTATGAATTAATTTTATATTTATTTGTCATTAAATACTCCATATTATTACATTTTATGTCACGCTCAAAGTCTTTCCCCATTTCCATTCATCCTGCGTACATCTAATGCTTTTATGTTAAGCTTATGGTAATTTTTCTACAGGTTTAAAGTTTAAACCAATCTCTAGTGTGTTTAAATTATTTCAGATAAGTAGCTATTTTTAATAAGGCATACTTCAAATAAGGAAAAAAAAAATACATTTTCATTGTAACGTCTGCTTCAGTGTTACTCATACTAATTTTTCTCTGAAGAATTTTACCATATTTCAATTCAGATTACCAAGAGGGAAGTACATTTTCTTGAAGAATAGGACATGACTGCAAGAACGCTGAGAAAGAGTAAAATCCATCTTTCTGCCACTATGCAGAGGATTGTTTTTAACTACCTATGGTTTTTTCTAGTCAATAATAGCCTGCAAACATACACATCAAATAAATCACTGAATAAGGAGGAATGAAATGGAACAGATCTATTAAAAAAGGTATAGTGAAGTGTGTTTGCTGCTCTAGTGCACTGAAAAGAATTTAGTTTGAATTAGTTTTACTACACTGTTGTATTGGAATACTAAACACAAGACTGTAGGCAATTTACAAAAGTAACTGAATAATGCACCGAGAAAAATTGCAGATCTGTATTGACAGATCTCCATCTTCAAAACACTCCTCAGAGTAATAAATAGCAGGATCTTCAGCTACTAAAATATCCCGATAGAGACATTCCATCAATTACTGAAGAAATAAAATGGTTTGTATTGCCGTGTGAAATGTAAATCCCTGAAGTTTGTGTGTGACAAAAACTTCACAGTTAGATAAAGATCTAAGAATACTGTCGAGAAATGTCAAAAGTTGGAATAGCAAAAATGTTTCTTTAGTGATACAATATATTAAATCTGTACTACGGTTTTGTCCAGGAGTAGTTTACTGTGTCAAGGACAAAATTCAGAATGTATCTGGTTAGTATGGGAAATTCATAGCACATAATTCAAGGAAATCTGAAATATTTAAAATGTTTCTAAAGGAAAAAGGAAGATATTAAAGACTACATGTATCCACACAGCCAAACTGCATTTTGGTTTAGCACTCTCCAATATGCAAGCTGAAATTCACCCTAAAGGAGTCACTATAAGAACAGTGCACTAGCTAAACATCAAGTTAAAAAAAATTCAGAAGAAATAAAAAGTCAAATTGGTACACAGGTGATACCTAAGAAAGACATTTTCCGCGGACTAAATTTGAGCTAGAGTTGTATGATATGGAAATGAACTAAGATATGCTACATGGGAATTGGGTATCTTTTTTAGCAAATTTTTAAAAAAGGAAAAAAACAAGTCTTGCTTATTCATCCGTCTTAACTTTAACAAAGAAACTCAAGACACACTGTTAAGATGGCACCTAAAATGCCAATTATTTAGGCTTTTGAATCAGTAACTGACAAAGATTTTGTTAAAGGAAGAAAGAAAGAAGAAAGAAAGGTGAACTTCAGACTTTATTATAGAGGTAATGGGATGGTAAAAAAAGAAGCCTTGATTTCCTATTGTTACAGCATCAGTCATTAACTGCTAGAAAATTACCTAAATAGCATCACACAGAGAGCATGAGATGCAGGAGATGTAGAGAAATAGTACTTTATATAGTCTTAATTTTGCATGATTTATATGGCCTCTGAGATTAATATTTTCCCACAGTTAATGACTATATCACTTTGGGGGCAAACTCCTCTGGATAATCGTTAATTGCCAAGGAATGCTGACCTCACAGGTCATTCTTACTGAAGTGCTGCATAATGCATATAATAGTTATGTAAATGCCGAGTATCACTGCAATAAATATTAAAATGAGGTGCCTACAGAAAACTTATAGGTTATTCTTGAACAAATGCTTTGGCTGGGTGTCGAAAGTGGTCAGAAGGAGGGTTTATGAATGTTTACACTCAATCACAACCAAGCCTAAATGTTTTTATTCTCTGATAAATGGATCTGGGATTAAGGCTTAGTACTAGAAAAGATCAGGGATCCTGAGACTGCAGGATAGACTCCAGTTTGGAACTGTGCCCTTTACGGTATTTGGCTGTAGTGGGAGGAATTTTGCATTGCACTGCAAAATAAGTAGAATAAGCTGCCAAATATTCTCGATGTGTCACCGAGGCACATGTTCAGAATCAGAGCATCTCTCTTGCTCATCCTCCTTAGATTTGGATGGCTAGTTCAGACACCTCCCTTAGGAGCATAACCATTATTGCTGCTAGTGAAAGCTATCCATCACCAAAGAGTATTCCTGAATTTTAAGCACTGAGCGTCCCTGAGTTTGCCAGTCAGACATATTGATGGAGGAGGAAGTTCTCCCTCATGAATTTAGACAGCAGAAAAAAGGTTGCTATCAAACACTCTGAATTCAGAACACCGGATTCTGTACTGAAGATAGGCATATAACCATCACTAGTTATAGTGGGCAGCTGTCATTCTCTTTGAAATGATGATGTCCACAGTTTTTACTTTTTGCATAGTAATAGCCACTAAAAATAGAGAACACATGTAGGAAATCAGTGTTCATGGATCATTTCCTTCCTAAATATGAGAGGTATTCAACCTATTTCACCGTATTCCCAAGTTTTATCTTCTAGATTATAGCATAGACAGGACTACAAACATTGTCCACAATTCTTATGGAAGTAGGACTGCTGCATAGGCAACCCCCCACCAAGAGCAGGTCCCCAGAAGACAAATACTTGGCCGACTCTTCAAGATTTTAGGTAGAGTGTTACGCATGGAAAGAAAGGTTTATTTTTCTGGTCCATACCCCAGGTTCTGTTTTGGTTTCTATGTTGGTTCAAACACTAAATTAAAAAACAAATTCTTGGAAAGATCTCCCTCAACCAAAATGCACATTATCTAGATTTTACTGTTGTGAAGAAAAACGCTGTCCCTCTATAAGATGTTGGGTGTCTGCTCACCATTTATCTGAAATGTGATGAAGTTTGAGCAAAACCAATACTACTGACTTCTTACAGTGATGCACTTCTGTAAAACACCAGACACTACTAAACACCACAATTGGGTCACTGCATAAGATAATTGGAAAACAACTGAATATCCACTCCTTCAAGCTTTGGGTGGAAATATCCAGGCCACTAAATTACTACGATATAGGTACCACAAACCCATTTAATGCATCAAAAAGCCCACTTCCGTTACAACTTCTCTTGTTAAACTGCTAAAAGTAAGAGTGGCAGTAGACATCACTGTTAAAATACAGTTTCTAGTCTGTGGTATTGTATAGTCACAGCTAAATTAGAATAGAAATGCTAAAGGCTAACAGTATTTTGTGTGTGTATATATATATATATATATATAGTATGTGTGTATATACAAGTATCAATAATGATGCAGAACTAATAAGAACTAATGAATTTACAAAAAGGATTGACCTCTTAGAAGTGGTGTGTCATCAGTGAATGAACTTTGTTTTATAGTTGAAAACTGATCTGGCTTATTAATCCTCTAAATCTTCCCAACCCAGTGATCTTTGATTTCATAACCGACACATATATGTTGCTACTCTACAAGTACTTATATAAGAAATTATGCATATGAAAGCAGAATGGAAATAAAATTTAGAGATACTTACTGTGGGGTGGCCATCATAAAAGATGCTGCATTTACAAAAGAGGGTCATTGCTAGAAAGCAGCTCAGAGATGACAAGTATAATGACAATCTTTGCTTGCAATGCCTCTAAGAATGTGTCTGGCATGAATGATTACTATTAAGTATTGTGGTTTCAAAACAAGCAATTGAGAAAAATTAGTGATTTTTATTTCTGTTAAGATAGATTTTGTTTCCGTTGTTTTCTTGTCTTCTAAAGAGATTTAATTTTGTGTCATATTTTCAGACAAAAATCCAAACTGACTGATGTATATTCCACCTTTAGATCTGTGACAGGAAGTAGGAACTGTCCTAATTCTGGGATATATTTGAATGTTTCAGACTAGAGTACACAGACTACATACCAAACTGTCTGTAAATAAAAGCTAAAAAGATGTAATTAACCAATACGTTGTGTTTAATACACAGCACAGAAGTACATTCTCACAGCAAGTATATGTATGTATATATACATGCAGACCTTCCAGACTAGAGATTTTTTTTCAAGTTTTAAGCCTCTTTTCTTGCATTTCATAGAAATATGTAGGGCAGAACATACATGTGCTCTCTGAGATTTGACTCAGTCAGAGAATTGCTGTGCTGCCGCATTCTTTCAGGATTCTGTGGAAATCAAAACAAGAGTAGATCATTTTCTGTGTTGACAAACAGACTTAAAGACCTGTAGTCGGGAAATCTTTCTGTGCTCAAGTGATATATACATTACACGCAGTAACCCCACAATATTCATGATTTGCTGAATGTAGATCTCAAAGAATCTCATTTAAAAAAAAAAACAAAAAAAGAAAAAAAGGTCAAAAACCTCCCACAAAAACACAGAGCAGAAGTTCATTAAAATGTGTATTATCTCTAAAAGTCTTTGTGCAGTGCAGACAAAATTTTGGGTGTTTTGCTTCCTGTAACTGTGGTTAGAATTTCAGGGAACTTTTAAACAAGTAAGAGGCCACTGAAGTACCATAAGAAGTTGTTTCATACCCAATACCCTGAGATGGGAAAGTTCTACCCTTTCATCAAAAGTGCAAACGCAGCTCAGTATGCAGTTCAACACCTTTGCATGAAGAAATTTATTCTATAGGTATCAAATATTAAAACCATGAATCTGAGGCTCTTCAGGACCACTCCTAAAAATAAAGGGACTCCTCACATTCGGAGAGTGCAGTCACAAAATATACCTTAGGGATGAGATTACGGTTTTTTATGATCCCTTGTTTTAACTGGAATTTGGAAACCTCCATAAGTATCTAACTTACTTTCTTGCCAAAAATTTCTTAGGACAAGAACAGCACTTTCTTAGGTGGATACAACAGTATATAGACTGACAAAAGCTCAAAGTGAGGCTTAACAACCATCCTTAGTGTCAGCATCAAGAGATCCAGGACATGAAGATTTTTGCAGATATTACAGGATACTGCAGGAAGTTTGAGTCTTTCTGGAGAACAGTAATTTTCATCCATCAGGCCCTCTGAGTGGGTATCCTACTCAAAAAACTAGTCTGAGTGTAGGAGATCTAGAGAAGGAAACAGAAAGAAAAGCTCGTAAGAAATGCTGGACTCAAAGGGAATTCAGATTTTTGAAGAGGAAACACGGCCTCCCAGAAAGAACCATCTGAAACTGTGACTAGAAATGTCAGAGCCTGACTTCGGGCAGAATGATGCATGCTCCCTAATGTTCTGAGCTGAGCCTATCATCCTATCCAGTGGGAGGATGAGCCTCCAGACAAGGAATCAAGAAGGTGCCAGGCGTACGCATGCGTCCTCCCCGCCGCAGCTCCCCCTAGGCCAGTACCCTGTGCCCCAGTACAGCATGTCACGCTGGCTCTGCAGACATTCTGTGTATAAAGAATTAGACTACAATAACACCAACTTTATACACAGAATTCTGTGTATAAAGTTGTTATTATTATTATCTAACTTGAAAATAAGTTTGAGGTAATAAACTTGTTTGCTTCACAGCATTAGTTTGTCTCTACGTATTTAGGGAATGCTGTGTTCTAGCATGTATTTGTTAAAGTAATGATTCTCACACATGCAGTTATCTGTTATGCTTTTGTATTTGTGCTGCTAATGGACATTATTAACTGTTTACAGCTTAATGTTATGAGACTTTATAAAACACATTGTTAGAGTATTGGTCTAAAATAATGTGCAAAGGTGATTCCAATCTGAAATTGCTTTTCCTTTTTTTTTTTTTTTTTAATTAAGAATAAAACCTGGAAAGGAAGTTGGTTTAATAGCAAGTTCTTTTCTGTAAATAAAAGCAGACTTTTCTGAAAAGAAACATAAGTAGCAGGCTTCAGAGAAGGTGGTATTTCTATTACAAAGGAATTCTGTGTGCTATGCACGTGTTCACTACTGCCCAAAGCTACAGGATGAGACGCTGAGTTAAAACCAACCTATCTAGCCACAGCCCAAAAAATGTAAGAATATCACTTTCTCTTTCCAAAACAAAACTCCTTGAGGAAAAGATTATATGGGTTCCTCCACATGAAATCTTTACTTTTTAACATTCTTAGCTATCTCCAATAGAAGTTATCATCAGTTTTTAAATATTTTATCTAATCTACTTTCTTTTAATTTTCCTTGGGAAAATATATTTAAATTATTCAAATCATTATCCATCAGTCAAGATGAAATGTCATAAAAAAAACTTAGAAATAACTTATGTCCCTAAAAATATACAAATATCTGTGCTGTAGAACTGCACAACTAAGCAAAACCTATTTTATCCCTAGTCCCGCTTGCAGGATATTACACCTCAGTCAGAACCAGAAGGATTGTTTTCATTGCTCCTTGTGCCCTCAAGAAGATTATGAGAAGACACGGGATTTTATGGGAGAAGATTTGAAATTTTGCATTAGTTGGTATTTAAGAAAAGATGAAAAATTTGATTCTCATATTTTGGGAGCCATAAAAAACATTATTAATTTCAGGAACAACAGCAAGGTTAGTGAACACATTAAATACACTAGATGACTAGCTGACATTTTATTCAGTCTCTTAAAATGCAATCTGAGTTTTGATATGAATTGTTAAACCTTTTAAAGAAATGTTCTGTAACAGAACCTCGGAAACAGAGTAGTGGCATTTGGGAGACAGGACTAGAGTTGTTCCAATGTCAGCAATATCCTCATCACAGTGCTAAATCCTTGGAACACATAAAACAAGTCATACATTAATGTGAAAAACTTCATTTTCAGGTATTAGGAATAAGAATTTTGCTCACACTGATTTACTTTTCCAGAGAGTCTACATATAAATCACAGGCTTGGTTGAGCTTTCAATTTCTTAGAATCTAGTTTTATTTAGCAAATTGCATAAATCCGCTAAATACTACAATGTCTACAATAACCTTACCTGAGATTATATCTTAATTCTTACATGAAAAGAAAACCAGACAAAAATGATAACTAAATCCTCCAGCAAGGTGTTTTCAAATTACAAAAAGTACTACCTGTTCTCTTAGAATTTTTGACTTGGAATATTATTGCCATTTTAGCATAAATCTAAGATAAAATGGGCAGTTTTTCTTAACAAGTACTCTTTTAAAAAATGCAGGACTTCTTTTATTGATGAGAAATTACAGAAGATATTTTACACGCATACACATATATTTAGATACACAGTCTGTTATTTATACGTTACTTTTTAAAATAGTTGTCACAAACTAATTACCTAATTTTCAGGTAATTTCTAGTGTTAAAAGATTCAGATGGAGCAGTTTATTTTGTAATTCAAAAGCCTGTCAAGTCTCTCTCTAACTACAGCATGGCTTGGCTGTGCAGCTAAATGCTAATATTTGCTGTACAAATCTGACTTTCCTTGCCCCCATAAGAACATTCTGTCTTCTAGCTGTAGGACTACCCTACACCTCAATCTAGTCGTCTTTCCAGTAAAGTCAAAAGAATTACTTCCTTTACTTTCAGCCGTGCAGAATTGGCCAGAGTGCATTTTGTCTTTTTTCCCTTGTACCATCAAACGTTACCCAGCAGAGCCGTAATCCGTGCTCGGTGTTATCGCATTGCGTTTGACAGCCACGGATAACACATTCTATTGTGTGAAGGCTTAGAAATGCACTGAACTATGGAAATGAGTCTCACTGCAAGAGTTTTTGTAACACATTTGAATTCAATGGGCACATCTGAATCTAAAATTCTGCATTAATATACATTTCATGAATTGATTTACAGGAATGCAAATCAATCCACTTCCTTAAAGTGATTATGGCATTTTCTAATCTATCTTTACCAAAAATAAAAGTTTTTTCCTGTTCACTTTCCACTGTAGTTTAAATCACACAGTGGTACTTAACATTACAGACAGAAAGAACAAGGGCTTCACATTGTCTTCTAAAGGTTAACAAATAATCTTTGGAAATACTTCTGATATTTCTTCTGAAAGAAATATCCAGAACTAAAGGTCTTTCATTTAAAAATATCGTGTACTCAGAAAGAAAACTCCTTCTGCTTGAAACAGAAGGCTTTTTCAACCAGGTAGAAGAAAAGGGTCCTAAATTTTATGTAAGATTTTATTATCTTCTACTCGGTGATCTTCCTATGCTCTTCTCTAGTTAGCTAACCCAACATGCATGATTTGATGAGTTTAACAATTGCTTTCTCCTTTTAAATTTAGGTCATAAAGTCTCCAAGAAATAATATATTTTTATGTTTTTGACTAGTGGAGAGTATTGTAGAACAAATTCTGCATTTCTAAGAATGTTCACAGCAATGTCAAGATTCAATATTTATTTTTATGTCCAAAATCCAAACTAGTTTCAGATTTGGAAAAATTTTTAGGCTAGAACTTCCTTACAATACATAAATTTGCTGATGACCTTTTTTATGGCAACTAACAGAACTAATTATAGATTGCAGAAGCAGTAAGTTATAAAATTTTTTCTGACCTGTATTTTCAGTGAAATGAAAATTTTCTCATTCAAAATTGTGAAGTTGTGTCACAATCTCTGTTAAGTCAGAATCAGAAACAAAATTTCACCTGAAGATGGACCACTATCAAGTACAGATTTCTTTTTCTTTTTTTTTTTCTTCCTTTTGTCTTTTGGGGTTTTTTGGGTTGGTTGGTTGGTTTGGTTTTCCTTATTTTCTCATAAAGTAAGGAAAACAAACACATTTTTATTTAAATTTTTTTTAATTAAAATAAGATTATGAAATTTATACAATGTGTATAATTGTTGCATATGTAAACTTTTGTAACATTGCCGAAAATTAAGAAACAAACTATTTTATAATTATTAGATATTCTGCTTAAAAATATAAACAGCATGAATAAAATGGGCAACACATCAGTGGGAATATCTCATTACTAAAACTGACCTAGTAGTACTTTGTTTGAAAGAGAAGGCTGTCTGCAAGAGCATAGCCCAGGTGATTTATCTTTGGAGCTGTAAATGGTGTTTAACAGAGCAAGAGTTACTCCACCATGCAAAAAGCAGTAACAACATTCCTCCCTTTCCTTCTGGCAAAAAATTTTCTGCAGTGTCATAATTTTTAATGCATCACTAGAACTGAAGCTTTACCATCCGTTAAAAGGCAACTCTCAGAAGAAAAATTATTTAGGAGACATTAAGAGTGGTGTTCTGTTTATCTAAAGAATCTTGTAAATTTTGTGAAGATAGATTACTAAATCCACAAGGGAAGAAAACATTTCATCCAGAGAAAAGGCCTTGAACTATCACAAAGAAAATAGTGCGTCCTCTTTAAAACACTATTGCTTTTTCTTCATTGGGTTTTAGAAGACTGAGTCAGATCAAGCGACAAGTAGTAAGGCAAGAAACATGGACAAGTTTTGAGAGTACTTCGTCGCTAGAAGTTCGTGATATCAGATATTAGAGAAGCTAGCAGACTTGAAAGTTTAGGGGGTGTGTAGATTTCTGAAGAGGTAAAGGAATCAAATTCTTTTACAGTCAGAGACAAGTGGGAAGGAGGGCAGATCTTCACATTCATGTCAATCCTGGAGAAGACTTAAAATTTCAAGCTCTTTGGGACAGATCAGCTCTGGGCTTATAAATCACTGTCTTATAAATATAAAACTATAATAGAAAGCCTTGTCTTTCATGCAGAAGCCATTCATTTCTGTTTCTTGATATGAGATAGTATTTTTTTTCTATTGAATTGGATTTCTTCCAGTTTGGCATTTTGAATCCATTTACAAAGGGATAAACAAGCACTAATACTAACACAAAAAAAAAAAAAAAAAAAAGGGAATGTTAGTATTAGCAGATTGCAGCTGGAGTTGGAATTTCACTGGGAAGGGAAACCACGAAGCAGCTCAGACTGATTCAAACTGTGTTGCCAGTAATACTAAGCTAGTTGAAATGCTGTGAAATTTAAGTACAAGTAGCTGCTTCCAGTGGTTCTAAAATGTGTTGAGGCCTGGAACTCTCTTCTCTCCAAAACAGTCCGCCATGAGATTCTTTCAAGCAGGTCACAGAAGAGACGAAAGGCTGCTCCTCTGAAGTGTGTGATCCCAACTTTAGTCCTGCTCCTTCTATTCAAGATCCTGTGCTCCTGCATGGTCATGGCAGCCAAGGCTGCCCTGGCCTTCACGAGACAAATAATCCTTTCCTGGTCGTAACTTTGAGATCCAGGAAAGCCTGTCCCTGTTGGTTCCTCAGCCACCTGTGTTAGGAAGTTGCCATCAAGTCATTCCTGAAACCCTCACACTCTGGTGTGTTTTCTCTCTGGCTGAAAACAACAATGAAAGTGCATTTGACTGAAATAAGAATTTTAACATTGTCTGGTGTTATGGTTTTAGGCCTCGGTCAGTACCTGTGTGTGCATGAAAAAGAGGAGTAGATGACCAAGTGATTCTGGTAAAATCTTGGTGCTGAACACATGCAAGCATGGTGGAACTAGACTGCTATGTTACAGAATACATCACACAATCCTGCTAAATTTTTTCAGAGACTGATATCATCAATATATAAGGTGTATATATAATAATTCCTTATTTTTCAAAATACAGTTTTCTGCCAAAAGTGCTGAAAACAGTAATAAATATTTTAGGGCATGACTCATGCTGTCTGGAACAAATTTTAATGAATTATATTTTAACACTGCAATCCAAGCCTTAAAGTTGTGATTAATAGGATTACATTTTAACAGAGGAAAGAAAGGTCTATAAGAGAGGAAAATCATGTTCATTATTACAGTGACAGTGGCATGATAAGGGTATTGTATCATCAAATGTTTTGTAATAAAAGAAACATATAGAAAATATATTTTATGGAAATAGAGCTGATGCATGTACTTTTGAAAAGCAGTACTTGATGCACTACACATTAATAACCCTTCTACTATTGCCACTGCAATTAAAAGAGGGAGGAACAAAATATCTGCATTATGTTCATAGAAGATCTACTTGTTAAGCAAAATACCAATTTTTAGGCCATAACTGCAGTACACAGTAATTACTTCAAGAAAATAAAATATTTAATACATTTAAAACTTTTATTTTTGTTTTCAGCATGAAAACCCAAGCCATTAAACCTGATTGTTTCCCCAATTGTTTCATTCAGCCAATGAACCAAAAAAAAAAAACAATTAGTTGCACAGCCTTGTTTTGATGTTACTTTTCTTACTTGACTAGTCTCAGGGAGAGTAAACACCATAATGGTCTGAAGAGTAATCTACTCTCAAACCCAAATAAAAATTCTCAAACTAAATACATTAACACATACAGAGAACCCTTAGTTCAGACTGATATGTTCTGAAGGTAGTTATTTATGTGTATGTGACCGAATGCCACGGATCATCCACAACTAATCTTCCTTTCAACATTTCTAGATACTTCAGAAAGTTCAAACGCTAATCAAACTATATTGTCTCTCCAGTTTAGAGAAATAACATGGATTACATTTCCAGAACTTTAATCAAGTATCCACAATTTATTTCATGTACTGAAGAACAGAGGCTTAGAAGTGAGATTTGAAATATTTTAACATTTAGATCAAAAAAAATTTTCTCAGGTTGGAAATGTGAGTTCAGATTTGTGCAAGAAATACTTGAGGATTAGTTAGCTGTCACCCAAGCCGAAGAAGTGCTTCTCTAGAGTGTCCTAGTTTACTCTACTTTGTGATTTTGTATAAATCTTATTGCTGTGAGGGAGTTTGGAGCAGAGTACACACACAAAGACACAAAGACACACTCTTTGAGCCCTAATTTACTTAACCTATAAATAATTTAACACTAATTTACTTAATAGCAAAAGATAGCACTTTTAATTTTACTAATGAGTCTGCAGTAATAAAATGCGGTTGATAGCAAATTAAAAACGAGGTTTTTTATCTACAGAAGGTGAGGGAGATCCTGCTACAAATAAGTAGCAGCATTGCTTTTACAATCATTAATAAAGTTAAGGAGTAAGATCTAGACTTATTACACTGAAGTTTACCAACTGTGAGGGAAGTATTTGTATATTGTTATGTTTAGTAATCACTAGAAACAGCTGTAGAACAAATTTCGTATTTTAAACAACCACAAGGAAGATCACAAAGACTCCTTGTTCAGTTTAACCATAAACTGTAGCTGTTTTCCTCAAGAACCAGATATGAGTAACTGCTTTGGCCTTAACAGAGGGTAGGAATAACTGAACATAATTTTCACTTCCTCCTAGAGTACATTATTAAATCAAACCGGTGTATTTTTCTCCATATTAATGAACAGAGCTCAGAATCACTGTAAAAATGTGCTGAACATGAAATGCATATAAACAGCTACTCCATTAGTGAAGCAGGTCAAAGGCTGAACCATTTTTGTCTCTAGCTGAGCTCTTCAGACACAATGCCCACTCATCACTAGCATATCAATTTCTGATATCTTAAGGTCCTGACTATGCAACCGAGCTCAATGCTTGATGAAGTCAAACTGTAAGATTTTTCATAGGTCTTTAGCTCTAATTTTACCCATTAAGGGCATTTGACAGTGTTAGAGAAATGCACACACCAAACTCCATACCCGCGGATGAGGGAGATCAGTAAACAAGCATATTTTCTGTGCTGTTCTATAAAATAAAAGAATCAGCAAACCTCTAAGCCTAAAGTTACACTTACTAACAAACCTCTGATTTCCTGAGAAAGAAAAAGCTTTTGAAATCATTTTTATGTGTATGTATGTATGGACACACACATGCAAACTGACACACATTGTTTTGGCAGTACAGTAGGACCACTAAGGTGTCCAAGAGCGTACCTGTTGGTATTTTTGGGGAAAAAAAAAAAAAAAAGATCCTCTGCTCTGCTCTCTGTGAAACACCCTGCTTATGGCCTGTCTCGTGCACACACCAATTTCTATTTAAAAAGTATTGTTATTTTTTACATTTCTTCCATTTACATCCAATTTGACTAGATCAGAGGATTTTTACTTCTTTTTACTTCTTTACTGCTTTTTACTTCTCCTCCAGTCTAATTCAGAAATCTTGACATGACAGTGTAAATGATATTTTGCTAAGTTGACTAAAAAATTTGGTACCATACTCATTGCCTCATTTCTTCAGATCCTGCGGAACTTTGAGCGTGTACCATCAGCAAAATTAGAGACCTCCTACTGACTTATTCTTTAAATTACAAAGTAACTTGAATAAAGGGCATAAAAGCAACATGGTCTTTAACTTTTTCTCTTGGAAAATGCACATGGTAGCCCTTAGCCCCATACTGTAACTTCATAATTAACACACAGATTCTAAGTACTTTGGATTATTTAAGTAAATATGTGAAAAAGAAGACTGTTGCCATCTTGCATTTTCAATTACTCTGAAACATTGGTATCATAGGCTTTAGGACACAGGGGGTTTGTTGTCAAAAACAGGTTTTTAAAGTATTGCTAATCCCATGTTTTGAGCTTCTACACAGAACATTTATCAAACCATCATGCCACACCTGATATTTTCCAGCAGAAATCTTTCACACAAAATCAAAAATAAACCAACAGAGAATGAAAAAATATGACCAAATGCATGATTAAGACTGTGTTTTTCTCCCAGCTGATATTTTTGCCTTGCAATCTACATTTTGCAACCACAGGTTTGTTAAACTTGCCAAGTGATGGATGAATTACTCAACATCTTTAACGCACATATGGCCAAAGAGATGAAAAATGAAGAAGCGAAAGCATTTGATTTTAAAACATGAATATTTACAACAATCACGATTTGAATGTAATGAATTTTAATTTAGAGCTTCCTACACTTAGCACAATGTATTAGCCTTTACCTAAGCTTGTCATTCTTCTTTACAAGTGCTTTTTAAAACCAACCAAAGAACTTTATAAAAATCTAAGTTGAACAGTGTCATCACTCACATTTCTTGATTTAATCACTTTTCTTTAAATTTGGTAAATATTCTTGCTCTTAACATTTTAAAAATGTAATTAAATTATACCTGTTTACTTATATCACTACTAAACATACAATAAGTAACTGGCTGGTAAAGTCAGGTCGGTGACTGCATTATTTTTACTATTATTATTATTTATTATTATTATTTATTATTATTGTCATCATTATCATTATTCACACATTCAAGGTAACTGTTCATGTGAAGACAGCCAATCAACCACTCAGGTATAGCTCAAATACAGAAAAAGGGAAAGTGCTGCCTTACTGAAACAGTTTGCATTTCAGCACTGTCACTAGTATGCTTTAGAAACCTTGACATATAGGAGATCTGAGAAAAGATGCAGAGCATTGTACGAGCATGTGATGTAGGAAAAAATAAAAAAAGGAAAATTAAAATAATTCTTTTTGTTAATTATTTCTCTGCGGTAAATTTTAAACAGATTGGCAGCAAACTTACGTGGTCTTTGCAAGGCCAGTTTTCTTGGGTGTTTTTAAAGATTTCTTTTACCACAGAACGTTGAAAGATTGGGACCTCTCCAAGATTTATGCAGTCTATGAGAGGCTACATGTCCCTAGCAAGGACTACCATCTGTCCTTCACTTTATTCAACAGCTATCATGGTGGATTAACCTTGTCTGGCTGCCAAGTGCCTACCATGCTGCTCTTGCATACCTTCTCAGTAGGACTAAAGGCTAAGGAAACACAGGCGGGTCAAGATAGAGGAAGTTTAACGGGGCAAAGATGGGAGATGGAGCAAAAAAAAAAGGAAAACAAAAGCAAAGGCTTTTTGTTGTACCACAGGCTGAGTAGAACATCAACCTGCTCACCCCTCACACACCTGCTGCCTTCTGATACCAATTATAAATGAGAAATATTATATATAAAAGAAGTAATTGTATTCTGAAGACTACACAAGAATGAAGAATGAACTGTTTAAACCATACTAGAACATCAGAACTCCAGTCTTCCATGGGAGCAGACAGCATGGCTACAGGTCTTACTGAGAACAGTGTTATAGCACAAAGGGAAATTGACTTCTGAACAGACCTTCTCAATTTAGGAGAGCCACTTCTGGGGCATGCTATGAAGAACCATGAATGTAGCAAAACTCACCACCTTTGGCAGGAGCCAAAGCTGCTTTCTTATGAAATTAAAAGGCTGATGCTACAGAGGCTCCAAAGCACTGTTTCAGGAACATAGATTTCTTGAAATCTTTCTGTATTTCAAACCAAGAAAGCCAAACTTTATTTGCCTTCTCTGTCCATAGATAGGATAGGTATTGTGTAAAGACAAGCAGCACAGGTCATGAATCATTTGGTCTGACTGAAGGAATGGAACAAGTTATGGATTTTATGAACACATACATTTTACATATACATATTGACTAATGATTTAATTCAGACTGCTAGAATTATGTTCCACTCGTTTCTTTTCTTTGGGAAAATATTCAGTAAATGTAACCCACTGTTTATGGGGGAAAAAAAAAAAAAGAATTTTTTTTTAATAAAAACCAAAGTATTGCTATTTTACACTTGTTGACTGTGTTTGGAAAAATTCTTGCTTATAAATTCAAACGTCTTCAAAATAAATACTAGTAGCATAAATACATGGGTGACATTTCAAAACAGTAGTTACTGGTAAACATTCACAAGAATCATTAGCACCATTGTGTGGTATCATAGAATAAAGAGAAGAATTGTGACTTTTCAGCATTTTCTGGAAGAGTGGCATTTTTTTTTCACCTATGAAGGACCTTTGAAGCTGCATAACACAAAATTTAGTCGAAAATCAAAGGACATGATCTGTTTCTATTTCTTAGCAAGACATTTCCAGCTCATTAACAATATAGCTCTGAATTATTCTTAGATCATTCTTTCTGTTTACTGAAAGAGATATAAAGGTTATGTCTAACAAATTCCTCCTTAAAATGAGGACAGTAATTTAGTGGTACATGGGGAGGGATGTAGAAAAGACAAATAATTAGAGCTAGTGACATTGAAACCTAACTGCGTGAGGCTTGTTTACTTCAAAGAAACTGTGTGTCACTAGAGTAGGGAGGGAAAAGAAGATGGCAGTCTGCCAAAGCAAGTTTCTGCTGGGAGACAGTGAGTATTCCAAACTAGAAAAATGCTTGTTATTTAAGCAAATTTGGCAGTGTTTGTCATTTTTGTCAATATATTGCATGTTTGACAATGTAACCAGGTTAAAAAGGTATCCCTCAGTAGGATATGCGTGTGTCATTATAGGGCCCGTAGCCATGCTCACGTTACTAAAAAGTTCTCCAGGTTCTTAAATTCAAAAGCTGCTATAAAAGATTTATGTATTTTGGAAAGCAACATGAACTGTGTTTCTTTTGAAAGTATTTTGAAAGGGAAGTGTTGTGTTTCAAGTTTTTTTGAAAGTTGGTTTTTTTGGTTGTTTTTTTTTTCCTAACACTGAAGTTTCTAAGTCTGTTAGACTTTTTGAGAGTATTTTATGTTTAAAAACGTATTGGTGGGGAATACGACGTTAGTGAGACTACAGAAACAAGATACTAAACCTGTAATTAACACTAGCATCAGAAAAAGGCCAAGACTGCAAAATATACTTTCAGTCTTGAAGCTTGGACTAATCACTTTGGGAAGCACTGACCACTGCTCCTTCACTTCACATCCCTGAGAAATTTGACTGCTGCTACCATCGACAACTCCTTCTAACTTCCAACTCCTCCTAAAGAAGTCCCAGCTCAGAGTGTGAATTCTCAACAGACCATGAAATGCAAGGAACTGAACAGGAGCAACATTTACAGAAAGAAGTCTAACTTTTTGTAATAAATATTGATATTATTAAACAATTACTTAATAGTCTTACTATTAAGATATATTAAGAAATATCCACTCCATTACAGGGTGTTTGACTAGATCAAGGGAACAGAAGGTGCAAAGCCAAAAGCGCTTGCGCTTAAAAATATTTTTCCCAAATATGAAGAGATAAATTAAACTGATTGTTTGACTTTAGAAGATTTCCCTGGAAAATAGGGACAATTTCTACCAATTTTGTTAATTTTTTTCTTTGGTCCACTACATTTTTTATTCCATTGGACCTTGAAAATCTTTTATACAGAAATAGAATTAAAAGGAAAAATATTTTTATGTTAAGAGAAACATTTTCATTTTTACTGTTTTTTCATAGTTTTTCTGTTTTCTGCATTGTCTACTTGGATCAACAGTTCAATTCTAATCAACTAAGATGCCCATGACATTACAGTCTCCGAAATTATTGCAAAACAATGTATCAAAACTTTCAAAGTCACACTTTTATTCTCGCGTTTACTTAAATATCAAGGACAGTTTACAAATTAGTCAGTTTTTTTTCCTAATTCTGTTACACATGTAGTCATCTAATCACATTGTGTGATTCACTGTTCAAGCTACATATTTCACAAATCAACCAGCACAGATTTGTATGTTGCTTATTTTAGTATTTGAGAACTTCCATATTTTACTGGTTCAGTTACACAATTCACCAATGCATGTGAAAATCCAGGAAGAAATGGAGCTGATTAGCTTTTAGCAATATTTTAAGGGCTTTTTAAAGTAGTATTTTAGGGGTTTTTTTGTTTGTTTGGTTTGGTTTGTTTCGCTTCAGGTATTCTTTAGATAGAAAATACTCTGGTTTTGGACAGTTTTTGTCATCCCAACTGCTGCAGAAGTTATCCCAACACATTCTAGGCCATTCAAGTCTTAACATTATAACATAGAATCATAGAATGGCTTGTGTTAGAAGAGACCTTAAAGTTCACATAATTCCAACATTTTCACCAGCCCAGGTTGCTCAGAGCCCCATCCAACCTGCCCTTGAACACTGCCAGGGATGGGGCATCCTCAACATCTCTGGGAAACCTATTCCACAAACCTCAGAGCAGAGAATTTCTTCCTAATATCTAATCTAAATCCATGGTCTCTCAGTTTGAAGCCATTCTCCCTTGTCCTCACTACATGCTCTTGTAAATTGTCTCTCTCCCTCTTTCTTGTAGGGTCCCTTCAGGTACTCAAAAGCCACAATTAGGTGGCTCCTGAAGCCTTCACTTTTCCTAACTGAAAAAGCCAAATTTTCTTAGCCTCTCCTCATGGGAGAGTTGCTCCATTCCTCGGCATGTCTCTCTGGCAGGGTGAAGCAGCCAATACTCTGCTGTCAAACCATTGGTGCCCATGACATTTAGTATAAAGGCATCTCAGGGGAACATTTTCTGATTTTTAATGAAGGCAGTCTAACCAATCTGATCTTAAATTACCAAATAACAGACCAATAAGCTGAAGAGATGAAAAACTGAATAATTTCTGATAGGAAAGAAAGGAAACAGAAAGGGGCTGAGGCATCTGTACAAGTTCCCTGAAACAGGAGCTGGGCAACACTATTTCTAAGTAGACCTCAAACTTTTATTTTCCTTAGGAAGTTTATGTACAGAAAGCTCTTACAGGATGCTGAAATGAGAAAGATGGGCGGAAAGGTCAATCACATGTTCCCCATCAAACACATTAACCAGAAGAAATTGAAAAGTTTTGAAAAGGCCAATAAAATGACACTTCCTGCTGGCTTCTGTTGTGAGGAGACATTATGAAAGCTTTATTGGTATGTACTGCTGTCCTACCAAAGCTGGAAGGAGACAGGAAAACACAGGCCAAGCAGAAAGCTGAGGAAAGATAAGGAACCGCTTTCCAGTCAAGGATCAAGAGGACTTCTTGTTGCAGGGAAGAACAAGAAGGGGCTGAAGCACAAAACACCAGGGTGACAGTTCGATATAGATGCTGACATGCAGCGAGTAATAAAAAATACCAGTGCTAGGTGTGCTTCTACAGGGTACTAGGCGGTAAATCTCCGAAAGCTGTGAGCACAGGCAAGCAGGAGCAACGTGTTGGGAAGTTCAGAATGATTTTTCAGGTAAATACTTGGGAGTTTGAATTCTAAGTGTTTCTGGTCACATACAGAGGGAAGGGTTAATGAAAACTTTGCAGATGTGTCATTACTGTACAGCGTTAATCATGGTAGTTTTTACAGAAATTGCATTTTCTGATGCTGCATGTTGGTTGGTTGTCCTTGAATTATACATTTGGCGTCCGACTTTCCTACAAAATATTCCATGGTGCTGATTTACCATGCTTTTGGAAATTTATGGAAAAGGCTGCGTTTTATTTCTACTAGTGCTGAACTGTTACACTATATTGATTATTTCTGAATAATAAACAGCCATCATACTTTCACTTACACACACATGTATATATGCATGTCTATATTAAAATAAATGCACAGTGATTTTTGGTTTTTTGTTCAGCTCATGCCTCATTTCTTGACTCAGTATTTCTGTGTTTTCATACCACCTTGGTCTGGGTTCAATAATGCATTACCAGTGTCCATTACAACAGGAATATTTCTGTTAGGTTTGTTATTCAGCACAAAAAAAAAAAAAAA
>VZRN01003686.1:1175592-1227905 GCA_013397935.1 Dasyornis broadbenti
TTTTTTTTTTTTTTTTTTTTTTTTTTTTTTTTTTTGTGACTCCCTAGGTAGCCTTCATTTATTTGCATACCTCATGTGTCACCAGGTTCTTTCTTTAACGAAGTATTAGGACATAAGCTTCCTCACAGTCAAAGTTCTTCAGGGAGTTAAATCGATTTTTGCGCACACCAAAAAATGGTTCCAGTGTCCGTATAAACAATCTATGAACGACAGCCTATTTGAAAAGTCTTGCCTATGACTGTAGTTCATAGATGCTGTGGTTATACATTATTAAATGAAAGAGGAACTGTTATTTTTGGAGTTACTTTCATTTCAGTTCTAGAGACTTTTGATCTTCTGCACTTTTTTCTCACTGTAGGAGAGGAGAAAATACCTAAGCCATAGAGCCAAAGATCCCATAAACCCTTTAAGTGACATCAAATTTGCAAACAAATTTTAATTAAAATATCTGAGGTTTTGGAAGCTCGGTCTGGTGCATTTTAAGAACAGCTACTTCTCAGCTTTCTGGAGACAAGATTTGTTCCAGGAAAAGCAATAAACCTGACCACTATCAAGTAGTGTTAGTGAGATATTGACAGTGGTCCTGAAAGAAAGCATTTATTTTATATATCCATTCCTCAAAATATTAATATGCATTCAGTAACTAGTGTTATGACACTGTGTTTTCCCTTAGTGCATTTTTATGCTTTCCAGTGAATGACTGTAAAAATAAATCCAATTTAAAATCCCAGGCATTGATTCTCTACTTTTCAGATTCTGTATTTGCTTAGAGTTATAGGCACCACTGAAGGTGAATCCACAATATCAGAAGGCACCTTTTTTCATACATGAAAACAATTGATCATCTCTTGAAAAAACCACAACCATTTCAGATGCAATTCCATCTACCTCCTGCAAAACATTTAGCACTCAAGACCCTTTTATAAAAAGATTTATGGAATAGGTGTGAGATTATTAAGAAATCAATTATTAAAATATGGTCTTTGGTTTTATCTTGTCACCTGTTTTCATACAAACTCTCAGAACCACTAAAGTCTGTTCTGGTGGATAAACTATAAAAATATCATGGGGGGAGTAAAAAACACAACCCAAAACTTGTGCTAGCCTCATGATATTCAATGAAGCCAGGCGCAAGGGTCAGGGCAGTCCCAAGCACAAGTGGGAGCCAGGCAGAGAAAGGATTGAGATGAGCTCTGGGAAGAAAGGCTTGGGGGTGTTTGTGGACAAAACACTCAACATGGCAATCAGCACTTGTAGCCCAGAAAGCCAGCCACCCCTGGGCTGTATCGAAAGAGATGCGACCAGCAGATGGAGGGAGGTGATTCTCCTGCTCTGCTCTTGTGAGACCCCATCTGCAGTGCTGCATCCACCCCTGGGGCCCCCAAGGGAAGATTGACATGGACCTGTTGGAACAAGTCTGAAGGAGAGCCACTAATAGAACACAGATCTGGAGCACCACTCCTGTGAAGACAGGCTGAGAGTGCTGGGGTTATTCATCCTGGAGAAGAGCAGGCCCCAGGGAGACCTTAGCACAGCTGCCAGTAGCTAAAGAAGGCTTACAAGTGAGACTTTTCACAAGGGCATGTCATGATAGGACAAGGCAGAATGGCCTCAAGATGAAGGAGATTAGGTTTAGGTTGGACACTATGAAAAATTCTTTACTGTGAGGGTGGCGAGACACTGGAACAGGGTGCCCAGAGTGTCTGGGGACTTCCTGTCCCTGAGGGTGTTCAGGTTGGATGGGGCTCTGAGCAACCTGGTCTAATTAAAGGTTCCTTATGATTTTTAAGGTCCCTATCAGTCCTAACCATTCTACATTTCTGTGACTCTAAATCATGAGAGATTTAAAAATTATTTCTTCATTGACACTGTTATTGATTCAGTATTTAATAATTTTCATTGTTAGAAAGAACATTATCATTGTCTTTTTTTGCTTCCTGATTATTATCATGGAGGCATTTTAAAGAATTTTTTTTAGTGTAAATCATTTTCACATTACTGATCAGGCAGTAAATCAGTAGCGTTAAATGATGAAAGAACTTTGGTGTTCTAAATTGCTGTTCAGGTTTCAGTCCATTGATAATGTTCTTGTATGCAGTAAAGGATTTATATTAAGCAAAAGGTGTTGATTTGTGAATATAGAATGAATAAAGTAACAGAAATGCTATAAACAAACATGAAACTCATTCTACATGTAGCGTATCTCAGAAAGGAACAGATTCAAAGTGGTAAGTGGCAACCGTATGAAACAACACAGAGGAGAATACTATATTAAAAAAGTAGTGCAAATGAAGAGAAAAAGGTATTTTTTTAATGATTCTATATATTTCATAACCAGGTATAAAGAATAATAGGTACAGGCGCAAAGATTTATCAAATATGTTACATTGGCTTCTATAAGATTCAGTCAGGAAAATGGCAGAGGACAATACCAACTACAGAATCAAGGTTTTATATTACAATGTTACTTTTTTTCTCTTCCTCAGTGATATGGCGCTGACAAAGAAAGTACTTTCAGAACAATATTACTACCTTAGGCAGTTTAACCATGAAGTAGTTTTTTCAAACAAGCTCCTGACTAAGGACTGGAAATGAGCCAAGTACTTTAAAAAAATTAAATTTAAAGCTAGAAAAATGTTAAGGATCTAAAACAACCTCCTCGTTGCCAGATATGAAATGCTGAAGGTTTCTGAGAAAGAAAAAAAAGCTAATCTCTGGCTTCAGAAATATACATCATTAAAAAAAAAAAAAGAAAGAAATAATTTAAATAGTTTGTGTTCAGTATAGCATAAGGAAACATCATGATTGTTCGCCACAAGAAAGAGCCTGGACATTTACACCAGAATTGTTGTTTGTAACAATAATTTTAGATAGTGCTCTTCTAGAAAGTTGCCCAGAGGGTATGAGTTAAATGGAATAGTCTGCCAGCACACTAAAAAACCAAAGAGACAAAAACTGCACTAGTTAACACAAAAAAAAAAAAAAAGCAAATCACCAACCTGAAAATTTAAATAGTATACAGCTTGAGGTAATGCAATAGGTTGTGTTAAAGGAGAAAAATGTGCAAAAAAGTAAACTGCAAATGTAAAATGTAAACAGTAGGGCAGAAAATTTTGGTAAATGAAAACAAATGCAAACAAACTGGTCTAGTTTTAGCACAAGTTATATAAATCTCTCTAAGCAAGTAAGCAAGCTTGTTGATATACTTTCAGTGTCCTCCTTTTGCTGCCTTCTGTATTTAAATGATGCATCTTGTACTTCCCTCTGCCTGTGAGATGTGACATATTGCTTTGAAACACAGCATTTTGTTAAAAACTTACTTAATATTTCATTGAACTCTTCTCTAAAAGCACACATCCTTAAGAAAAAAATAATTGCGACTATTTACATACCTCCTATAAGTTTTCTCCATGGTTATATATTCAGCCTTATAAAAGATGTGGTAGGGATTCTGTGGGGAACTGTATTGACATTCTCAAATAGAAGATATTTTTTTAAGGGCTGACACTTTTGATAGAGTCTTTGTGGTACCTACAACTCTTAGGAGAGATTTCCTGTCCTATCATGCTGGACAATTTACAGAGAATGCCTGTATAAATAAAGCCTGGAGGACTACAAAGGGCTGAAGGGCCACCAGAGACTCTGCAAGAGAAAAAAGGGCTCAGAGAAAATCTTAATCACTGTAACTTTGATAGTACTGAAAAGCTACTGGAATATGTTCTTACTGTCTGATGCTTTCCAGTTTCAAGGATTTCAGTTATCCTCTCAAAAAGAGTATTACTTTAGTTGACATGGTATGTTTCAGATAAATCCACACCACCTGTTTTAATAATCTTATTAAGTTTTGGGGTCGTATGGATTATCCATTGCTTAATTCAAAATTATCTTGAAAAATTGCTGACACAGACAATTAGGAGTAAAGGGTTAATGTTCTTGGAGTAAGGATTAGTATACTTAGAAAAAAAAATGTACTACTTAAATAGCTCTGTTGGAGACACAGAGATACTGGAGCGATTCCAGCAAATGACCATGAAAATGATTAAGACACTAAAGCATCTCTCCTATGAGGAAAGTTTATCTGTGACAGTTCAGGTTGGAGAAGAAGAGGCTTTGGGAAATCCTATCAGTGCAT
This sequence comes from Dasyornis broadbenti, assembly GCA_013397935.1. Taxonomy (NCBI): domain Eukaryota; kingdom Metazoa; phylum Chordata; class Aves; order Passeriformes; family Dasyornithidae; genus Dasyornis; species Dasyornis broadbenti. The sequence continues at coordinate 1,179,725 of VZRN01003686.1, forward strand.
AAAATAATGGAGGGAAGATGCGCTGCGGACTGTCAGATGTTGCCCAGTGACAGAACAAGGAACAATGGACACAAACAGAAACACAGTGTCCTGGTTTCATCTGAGTTAATTTTCTTAATAACTGTGTTTTGAATTTAGGATGAGAATAATCTTGATATCACAGTAATGTTCTAGTTGTTGCTACGCTGTGCATACTCTGTGTCAAAGACTTCTGGGCTCCTCACCCGCCCCACCAGCCAGGAGACCAGGGAACAGAAGAAGCAGCTGGGAGGAGACACAGCTGGAACAGCTGAACATAACTGACCAAAAGGAGATTCCATACCATATGGCATTACACTCCCTATATAAACTAGTGAAAAGTTGCCCATGGGGCTGTTACTCAGGGACTGACTGGGGGCCAGCCAGCAGGTGGTGAGCAATACACATTGTGCACCCTTTGTTTTTTATATTCTAATTCTTTCATCACCATTATTATCTTTTTCTTTTCTGTCCTAGTAAACTGTGTTAATCTCATCCCATGAATTTCACAATTTTTCCCTTCCAATTCTTTCCGCCATCCCACTGCGTGGAGGAGTGAATGAGCAGATGTGTGGTGTTCTCACTGCCTGCCAGGTTAAATCATAACAAAAGGAGGTTCTGCCTGAACATCAGGAAACACTTTTTTTCACTGTGAGGGTGACTGAGCACTGGCACAGGTTGCCCAGGGAGAGTGTGAACTCTTTCTCCTTGAAGGTATTCAAAAACCAGCCGGACACAGCTCTGGGCAACTACCTCTGGGTGACCCCCTAAGCAGGGGAAGATGGACCAGATGACCTCCATAATTCCTTCTAAACTCAAGCATTCTGTTTTTCTGTAATTCTGTGTTTCTATGTTATCATCAACTAAATATGTATTAAGCCTTCTTTAGTATCCTTAACTAGTTTTTGTCATAACCAAAGCATTAATTGTTTATATCAACATAAAATACACCACCACTTTTGTGTATCCTAATTCCCATTGTCCTCTAGCATTTCAATCAACAATTTAGCCTTTCTGCTATTAGTTATTTATTTAATTTTATAAGCAAAGCTCATGCTGGATTTCTATCAATAAGAAAACTTTTCCTCCACAGTATTCTCAAAAGCTATTGCACATATTGCAGTCCTTAGCACACAACCTTCAGAGAAGAGGTTTCTTTTTCCCACTGCATTTCCTATTAGCAGTTAAATTACATTAATCACACCTAAATGGAAATTAAAATTTTGAATTTGAGCTGAAATTTTATGAATGGATAAGATTATTGACATGACATTTGAATTATTTCACAGTTTGGGAAACTGCAGTGCCCCTGGTTTTGAAGGATTTGATTATGATCATGGGAGAACCTTGACAAGTACGGAATAAAGAACGAGTCAATTAACTTCCAGATGTGCCCTGTCTTTGTTCAAAGACTGGTTATTACTTAGATTTGGCCTTGCTTTCCTCCTCTTTTCTCACTTGGAAGTCAATGAAATCTGTAACCCTATGCTGAAGAGCAGGTGCACAGGTAGGAAACCTCGGTTTTTCCAGAAGAAAACTGAATAATGTCATTCTTGGAATTGCTAGAGCTAGGAATCACAGAATAGTCGAGGTTGGAAGCGACCTCTGCAGGTCATCTGCTCCAGCTTCCCTGCTCAAGCAGGGACACCTAGAGGCGGTTCCTTAGGACTATGTCCTGATGGCTTTTGAGTATTTTCAAGGAGGGAGACTTCACAACCTCCCTGGGCAACCTGTTCAAGCGCTTAGTCACCCTCAGACTAAATGGAAGTGAACGGGTGAACAATTTTCTTGAACTTTTTCACAGAATGACTATTTCCTGGATATTTTTGGTATTTCAAAGAAATGTTACTATTTTTGTCACTCAAGAAATTTTCTGTATTCTTTTTGTTATTTTCACCCTTTTCTGCCAATAGCCGACATACCTTTCACTATCTAACCTCCCTCCCTAAAGTTTCCCCTATTCCATGCTCTGAGAATTCTAAGAGAAATTTAATTGGATTTCCAAATCCTAAAGGCACTCTTTTCAACTGTCTAACAGACTGTTATGTTTCTGACAGAGGAAAGCCTTGCAATTTCAGATGGAAAAGAGTTGTAGTTCATGTGAACAAAATGCTCAAAATAACTTGTAAAACCAACAAAGACCATATCGCTGTGGATTAGTCATTAGTATAGTCTAAAAAGTAGTAAGATTGTAAGAAGAGCAATGCTTTGAACTACAAAGAAAAAGTCTTGTTTTATTTGTGGTTTTTTTGGTTTGTTTATTTTTTTAAGAAATAATCAACCTGGGAACATATCAGAGCAATTCACTGGTAAAAATAGAAAGGAGAGACTTACCAAATAACTGATGGCTGATTGCAGAACTAAGATTGGCACAGGGCTGGTTAATTTTAAAAGATGTTTTGTTGCTATTATTGAGCCCAGATTTTTAGGCCATAGAGTGATTTCTCTCTGCACAAGATAGAAAAGTGTCTTTTTTTTTTTTTTGACAGAAATACAGCAGCCCTGACTGTTGACAAAGATGCTCTCTCAGGCAGCCAAGATCAATTGCATTTGTGGCTGTTCCAGTCAGGAAAGCAACTGGTTTCTATTGCATTTAGAATAAAAGAAAAGCAAAAATAACAAGTATCAAGGATTATCATCTTAAATTCTGACCACTAAATGAATTGAACATGATTTACATTTCAAATCCTCACCAGTTGTCACAAAAGACGCCATGGTGTTTCTGGTTGACTTTTTAGTTTGTTTTGGCAAGTAAGAAATAGTTCCATGCCTTTGGCTGAATTCCAGTTTAGCAATTAATTGCATTCTGTCCACTTAAAAGATCTTAGAAATTTCATGGGGAAAAGTCCCTCCTCCCTTCTTGCCTAAATGTAACATATTGCTGCTTCCTACTGTTCAAATACCAAACTCATTATATCCCAATGCCATGTCTGAGTAAACAGAACGAGTTCTAAATGGAAGTGTTTTACAGGGAGCGCTTAGGGATTTCTCTGAAAGACAATGTTCTAGACATACAGCACGAAATTGTTATCATTAGAAAATAAAAAGACTTCACTTTCAAACACATCTTGTTAACTATGTTCAGGCTGTCTTCTAAAATGTGTTTTCTTACTTATTAAAGGCAGAAAAAAAGCTTGAAGTATGTTAAAATGTAAAATAAATTCTGATTTCTGACTTTTCTGACTTTCCTATTTTCTCTGCAATGTATCAGGTTAACATAGATACAGATGAACATAAACTTACCCAATTGTCATGGTTCCAGAAAAGTGTTTGGTTTTCTTATTTTTTATTTTTTGTCATTTGTCAGAAAGAAATCTTTGATTGTCAATAATCCAAATATAAAAAAGTCTGGTGAAGGAGATTGGAGTCAACATCAAAACAGACCACCAGTGCAGTTATATTTTCCTCTTTAGGAGCTCTTTCACCCCTTCAAGAATCTCACTCCTCTACTCAGTTCTGTGTCCCATACTGAAATGAGCCATCTTCCAGATTGGTAGACTAAACATCTAAGGTACAACATTCTGCCCAGTATTAAACAACAGATGAAATCCTTCTCATCAATGAAGGAAACATGTTCCAAGACTACAGAACTGGTTATGCCTTATTTGGAGCGCCAGTTCTGGGCTCCACAGTACAACAGAGGCATGGGCATAGTGAGAAAATCCAGCAAAAGACCATGAATGGGATTCAAAGATCAGAGCACCTCTCCATAAGAGGCTGAAAGAGCTGGTACAATTCTGTAGGGAGAAGAGAAGGCTCAGGGATCTCATCAATGCATGCAAACACCTGAAGGGAGGGTGTATGGAGGACTCAGACAGGTTATTTTCAGTGATGTCCAGTGTTAGGAGAAGATGCAACGGGTATAAAATGAAACAGTGAAGAGTCCCTCTGAAAAACAGAAAAAGTGTTTTATTCTGGCACAGGTTGCCTGGAGCAGTTGTGGAGTCTCCATCCATGGAAATATGCAAAAGCCATCTAGACACATTTCTGGACAATTGGCTCTGGGTGATCTTGCTCGTGGCATCCAATGTTCAGGTGCCTTCCAATCTCACCTATTCTGTGATTACTTGGAAGCTTGCACCATAAATGACATATTCTGACAAATCTGAAATACAGCATATGAGGTAATACACTGGAAATTTTCTTGCCAGTTTTTCTGAACATTTTATTAGTTATGATAAAAAGCATAAACCTGACCCCTGCAATTTTAGTGTTTATCTGTAGAATTCCTGTTGTGTAGTATTCACATTACTGTTCAACAACACTGAAACAGTTATTAATGTCCTTTGTTAATTATAGACAGAACCCATCTCATACGCATTCCTTTAGACTTTTTAAGTTCCTTTTGACTCTGTTCTTTCATCCTTCTTTCCCTGTTAGTCTGTTATTGCTCACATTTTTCTCACTGCAAAGTTGTTTCAAGTTATTTTTTCCCTTTATGTTCTCAAGTACTTTTCAGAAAGAGAGAAAGAACTAAATTAGATATTTGTTCATCTGAAATACAACTCTTTATTTTTAGAAAGTGGAATCATAGCTCTTTTAGAGAGTCCTAAATGTTTTTTAGATATGAACTTTAATTGGTTCTTGGTTCTTGTTCAGCTTAATAATGCACATAAAATAAATGAAAGAGTACCATTATAATATCTAGTTCATTTCACTTCTTTTTCTATGTGACATAGCGAAACAGTTCACTATATATATATGTATATATATATATATGTATTATCCACAGGATTCTTTCCTCTTTATTTCTTTGCTGAATACTTCCATATATACACATTTCACCTAAGAATACCTTACTATTCACTTTTCTTCCCTCTGTTATACCTTTACAAAGCAATCATATAACAGTTTCTCATCCAATGTTATCAAACTGTAAATATAGGTGCTCTGCTTAGCCTTCTCTGTTCATAGACATTCCTCTTGTTCACCTGGTGTTTCCATTCTTCCTGCCTATTTTCCACACTATTTCCCCAGGGTTCTGCTCAACTGATTTTTTTATCACACACTCTCTGTTTTCTTACCAAGATAGGAGTCAAACAATCTATTCCTGTGCTGAGCAGGGGATATAATGCAAAACAGAGTCCACAAGGGAAGGTCCTGATGGGTAAATTCCTACTGCTGCCTGAACTAATAGAGAAGAAGAATGTGTTCAGACAAGCAGAGAAGATAAAATGCAGCAGACTTGTTCAAGGATGAAGTAGCACCAAACGACTGCATCAACTGAAACAGAAGAGAATTGAAGCTGCTGGGAATGAAACGGCGGATGGCAAAGGAACAGAAGCTGATGAGATTTGAGGACATTATTTCCCAAGACAGAACCAAGAGGGCTTTCTTTCTTTTAGAGTCCCTTATAAGAGCCACAGTGACCATATAACAAGAACTACTAAAAACTCATTTCTTCCGTTTCAGTACATGATGCAGAATTGTTATAACTTTAAAAAGATCAGGTAGAAGCTGCTTGCACATTTTGCTAAATATTATCACCATCATGTTTGCAAAACATTAACACAATCACATTCAGATACTTGATAAAATCTGTCCAGTGGAAAGAAAGAATGATTGTCTTGGCCAGTTTGAGCAACTCGTTAAAATTTGCAGTATCAATTAAGTGCTACATCTTAAAAAGTACTAAAATGGAGACAATTAGATGAAATTTTTAACAACTGAACCCTACAGTGATTCCATCCTCACTTTGTTTCTGAAAGTATATGAAACCTCTGCCCTTGTCTTAGGTGGTTGAATGTCAAACCAAAAGGGGCCTTAGTCATTTCAGGATGGTGTTGTACGGCAGCAGTCCTTTACTGATTCACTGCCACCTTAGTACAGTGGCAGAGTTTTTTATTTGGAATTGGCTGAGTGCTTACTCACGTCCACAAAAGGGAAAATCCTTATGACAGCACCCGTACAGATAATACAAATACAAAGTGATATTTTGTACATTTACTCCCATGTAAAGTAGCTAAAGGATCCATGTGCAAATTGTAATTTTTTCCCTTCATACAGAGATACCAACTGCAACCATCAAATATATTTAACATAACAAGTCAATATAAATTGTGCCAGGTAACGATAAGAGGAAAATGATCAAAGGAATTGGCAAAAGCTAAGATAACTCAGCAGCAAGAAATACAGAGGTATCATAAAATTGTGGATAAATGACAAGAGTAAATGTATCCTGGTTGCAGAATAGTTGTACTTGCTAAGATTACTGTATTCTAATTATTACAGACTAATATTCATATATTTATGTCTGACTTTCTATTAAATCTAAACTTTAACCTGTAGGTATGAAACTGTGAAAAGTAGCCTTCAAAATTGAAATAAATTATCTCCTTAGAAAATTTATTGCCTGTTTGTTTTCTTGGAAAATTTAGATCTAAGGTTTTTCTGCCACTTTCGCAGTCCTTGTGCTACCCAGATGTTTTGTCTTATGCATCACTTGGATAATAGTAGTATAAATTTCTGCATTTTTCATTCAAGATTTCCAACAAATGTCTGTTAAACTTGCCTTTTCTGAAACATGCAGTTATCTCATACTTCCTGAACATCTCTTCAACCAGTCTATAAAGAAAAGGTGGGTCAACATTTTAAAAATTATCCATGTTTCTGTTAAATTTTGATTTGGAGGGGAAACCTAACTATGCATGTGATCTGTCTTTAGCTTGCAGTTTACTGCAGTGTGGCTGGTAGTTCAGCAAAAGGTAGAGATAACTGGAGATTTTGCTGCCCAGCTACTGAATCTTTTTCACTTGTCAGAGTGATTAACTCTTAAAATCCGTTCTAAAGTGGTAGAAATTGTTTTACACTTCAGCTGAACCATTAAGTTTTGGGAAAGAGAAAGCAAAAAAAAAAAAAAGCAAAAAAACCAAACTGAATTTCATCAAACATTATTTGGCCACTTTTTAAAAGTCTGCATAAATATTTATATTTCATATCCCATGTGATCACCAGTTTTAATTTACAAGTATCATTCAAGCAGCCTCAGACTGCCTTTACTAGCTGAAATTCCTCACTCTGGCACAAGATATGAGCTTCACAAGCTCATCAACCGGAAAAAGATGTTTTGCTATGTTCACTCACAACCCTGTTTGAAATTACACATATTCAATTCTTATTGTTTACTGTTCCCTCTTCATGATAGAAGTATTGGTTATGGCAGTCATCTGAAAATGCCAGTTTTCTACCATACTCTAGTTTAAAAATGAGTGGAGATTGAAGCGCCACACGCTTCAGTTCATGCAGCAGCAGGAGAGCTGGCCACTACTCCAAGAAAAAAGGACTGGAATGTCACAACTAATTATCCTCTGAAAAATTAATGGACTCGTCTTAAGAGATTACAAGAATAAGTTATTTATAAATTAAAACTGCTTAAGTTGTCAAACATTTGAGAGGAGAAGAAATGATTTTATTTGGTTTTCTGTAAAAATGGTGAATGAAGTGGGTTTTGACAATGTTCCAGCTGAAAAACAGTGAGTTTTGATGTCTACATATTACCAGTTTCAGTCACAATGTGAGTGCAAATAGGATCATTCTAAAAACAACATTCAACCCCAGAACAATATAAAACACTTCCTCACAGTCAAAACTTCCTTACAAGGGCTTTATTTTTCTCAGTGTGATAGCCTTGGATCAAAGACCAGCAGTTTTGAGTGTTTTCAAAATATCTGGTTTGTAGAAATAGTACTATAAATAAAAGTATTTTTGTCTTGCCATGCTGAACAGCAATTGGACAAGAATGGGTTTGGCACGCCAGTCAATGCATCTCAAGAATACGATAAAGAACTGCACAGTATCCCACAAATGCTCTTTGGAATTGTTTATACTAGGAGTGACAATAAACTTTTATAAATTCAGAGTAATGAATGCAATATTCCTTTTTACATCTTTTATATTAACAATTAACATCCAACTAAAGAACTTAACTATAAGGATCGAAACTAGATTTAATTTTGCCTTTCCAGAAAATACTGTTTTATTCAGTATTACATTTTGCTATATTTTCTGCTGGGATAAATGTTTCATACAAATACAATTTCAATATGTGTCAAAAGGTTCAAAAGTAAGTCAGATAAATCAGACATATTTCCTGAAGGTATTCATTTGTGCATTTTAAAAGAGCAGCTCACACAAATATGTGGATATTGGCTTTATCTTGTACTGAACTCAGTAAAGTCCTTGGGTATATTCACAGTTATGGATGTAGAGACTACTTAAAGGTTTGCATAATTAAAAACCATGCTTAAGAAATAAAACTTTTAACTGCAACGATTCAAGAGCGCCTTAAATCATCATGATTGTGTACCTGTACGAGCAGAAAAAGAGGTACTACTGCCTCCCCAGTTATTTTCCTGCAGTGCCCACAAGTGAATTTGATTTTTACCTGGTACTTGCACACAGATTTGGCAATATAGTGTGCTTTTCATAGCTTCTTTGGGGACTTGCACTCGGAAATACGTCTGTGCTCCTCATATGTAATTTGGACTATGTGTCTTTTTTTGTAGAAAGCAAGCTTATCCTAATTTTATTTTTTTGACCTATGCCATACCAAAGTAATACAATTAGTGACAACATTTTTAAGTGGTGGAAAATATAACAGTGCACAGCCAATGTGCATCATTTAGAAAACAATATGAACAAAATAGCTTGGCAATATGTTAGCAAATATTTGGATGTTATAGTTTAATATCTCTACCATAAATGTGTCAGCTCAAACTAAAAGTGCCTTGTACACTGCTACACTGCAAGGACAATGAAAATGAATCCATCTTAATTTTCATTGTCCAAATGTGCAATTAAATCCTGCTGATGTGGTAAATATAAAGCTGCTTTGCTGCTTCAATGTGAGTTGGTTATTACAAGGAAGCCTCCCAGTTTGAGTTTAAATGAGAAATCAAATTGATTAGCATATAATTAGAGATAAGCAGGCTCATATAAAAATCTAACCTCATGCAGGCATTGTCTGTTCAGTTAAGTAGGGCTCAAACTGAGCTTTCCATTTATAAACATAAATTGGACTTAGCTGAAAATTGCTCTGGCTGCTGGCTTTTGGTGATATGATTCAACGTATTTGATAGTCTGTCATTGTGTACTGACATTTGGAACACTGCATGCCAATATACACTGCACCAAAGACTGCTGAACTTTACACTGGTGATTCAAGTCTGAGCTTCACATCTGCTGTTTAAGAAGAGGAACCTTGATGGCTTAATGGATAAGATGCTGATCTTTGCCCCTCTGCCTTCTAAGCAATGAGGACAGATAAAGAGTCGTTTGTGGTTAATCCTAGGGAAGCAGGAGGCTGCATCCTGCGCACCTAGCGACCACTTTTCAAAGAAAGCTTGAGTAATGTTTGCACCATGTCCCTCTCAAACTATCTTAATGGATCATAAACATTATTTTAACCACATAATTAAATACAGCAAGATTTATGAATGCACTCTTAAATGTGTCAAGAAAAAAAAATAGGAAGATTTTGGACTTTTAACTGGAGAATTTTTTTTCTAAGTGAATGCAACCAAAGAATTGTAAGTTGGTTGAAGAGATGTTTCCCATTCAGGAAAAGACACAGAGAAATGGAATTTAAATTGTTGCAAAGACAGATCTTACTTGGTGTTCTTGTGACTTGCTTTGGAAAACACTTGTTAAAAACGTCATTGCAGATCTTATTATAATACAATGAACAGCATGAGAAATAACATTTTAAGTCAAAATATTTTAAAAGAAAGTTGTTACTGCTTACATAGGTCCCACTAGATTTGCAGTCTTATATATAGCAATTACAGAGAGACAGCTGAATCATTCAAAATTTTAACTGGACCATTTTAATTCCTTAGAATTTAGATAATTTCTTTTATTACACCAAGAACTGGCGAGGAAGCTTTTCTTACATAGTTTCTTTCCTTAAGCATGTTTCAGTGCTTGGCATGTCGGACACTGTTACTAACCTGGTGCAGATCATCTCATCCTCTTTTTTTTTTTCTCTCCAAGGAACTAACTGCAGGAAGTATAACTGCAGCTTGATATCTCAAGCAAGTAGCATAAAGACACTAGGTTAATACTCTAGGTGGAGAGTCACTACCTGAATGACAACTTAAAGAGATACTGAGGATTGTGGACCATTTCCATTACGGGTATTTTTACTTGCCAAATGCCATCTCCTATGCTGAGTCATAATTGAAAACCTTGCTTGGAAATTGAAAAATTGAGTTGAAATTAAAGTTACTTCAAAGAGAGAAAAGTAAAGTATAAGGAATACTCTTAAAAGCTCTCTGTATAAATAATAAAAAAAATAAGGATATTACCCTATAAAGCTTTTTTAGAGGGGAAAATATAGGCCTTAAGATTTATTTCATTGAAAATATAAGATTTTCTCTGCCAGAAAGATTTTTTATTCAAGGCACATTTCACCCAAATCTTTCTTGGTTTTGCAACAGATTTTTCTGTATCTCCATAAAGCATTTTAACTTTAGTGTCTCTACAGACTACCCAAAGAGCTTATGTAGTTTCCGTTTTTATAGGTTTTCAATATCCTGAAGTTCCTTGAAGCCTGAAGGGACTCTTCTTTTATATATCTGAACAATTCCCTTCTAATCATAGATCGACCTGATGAGAATTATAGGCTAGACCATTAGTGTTGGGAAAAAATCTACTCAAATGTCTGTTAGCTTTTAAAATACACCTGTTAAACGAACAACAAAAGCTCCTATCTAGAATTTAAGTTTCCATTTAATAATCGCTCTTCAGGACAGCGAGGTAGAACTGACATCTCCTTGCTTGATCTCTGAGGCCATTGCGGTGGTTCTGTCTGTCAGAACCACGGAGCCTGACCTTTTTGGTCAGCTAGAAAGGCCAAAACAGCCGGATTCACTGCTACAGCCTTTGGAAAAGACAAATTCACTGTGAGATCTCGTAACCGAGCCTGCCTTTGAACAGAGGAATGCTTGCCTTTCCCCTTTATTTCGTACTACTGAAGAGAAGCGCTATCACTTGTCTTCCAATTGTGTTTCCTATGGTTCCAAGATGAAAATTTTGCAAGGTTTTTAAAAGTCATATCTCTGTGGCAAACAGTGGGGCAATAAAAGGATTTTATTCAGCAGCCAATGCAGGCAGGGCTAGCAAATGAAGCAATCAAAACATTTCCCAACTCACTGTCACAGGCACGTCCTGTATTTCTACCCTAACTTTTCCTAATTTTTCCCTCACTAATGGCATTATTTTAAAATATGAGAAGGCAAATATTTTTCTACTCTCAAGATGTATTCTAAAGATATAAATACAAAATTGCTAATTATGGGGTTTTTTTGTGTTTTTTTTGAAACGTGACTTAATGTGAAATCATTTACCTCTGAAGTTTAGTATTTAATGTAAGCTACTGATTTGGGAGGAACTGGACAGAAAGGTAAGATAAGAAATTAAGAAGAAAAAAATCTCTCGCAAAATGGAGAGGCTATATTTATCTTTCAGAAAACACAGAAGAGATTTATACTGATAACTGGTACAAACATTTAAGGTATTATATCTTGTTGGAAAAAGTAGATCAAGAAGACCTTAGGATTAGAGACAATGATCTTTTGGAGCTATTTTCGTCATCTATTACTTGATATTCCATTTCAGAATTCCATTCAACTTCTAGGTTTTATTAAAAAACAAAACAAAACAAAACAGCAACAAAAAACAACAACAACCGAAAAACCACAAAAAGCCCCAGAAAAAACCAAATAAAAAAACCCCAATACAAGCAGAAGTCCAAAAGACATGGGAAATGCAAAAAAAAATTGCATTTTTCAATACAACAATCAAATTGATAGTCTGGGAAGAAAAAATAATCTATGTGCAGTAGGAAATGAAATAAGAAAAGATGTCCTTTTGTGAAACTGTTGTTTCCTTCTCAGTCACTAAAAAAGTTTCAGAAAAAGGCTGGTAGTACAGTGGAAAAAAGCTGTCTTGTCTGAAACAGGTGATAATCTTCTTTTCATTGGGAGAATAAATAGCCGGTAAACAACAGGAGACCAATTTCTGAGCTTTCGCCTGCTGCCTTCAAAGGCAGTTTAGATTCTAAGGGACTCCATCGTAATAGAAAATGCTGTGCAACACAAGGAGAACCGAAGAGAAGGTCTGTGCAAAAAGTGGTGCGGCACAGCTTTGTACTACAGCAGAAAGCATCTAGCACAGGTACTCCAGGGCAGTATCACTGAATCAGCATAGAGTCACACTCATGTTAACTAACCCTGCCTGCTCACAGATCCCTGACTATCGACGTTCCTGCTAGAACATTCATTCCATGATGAGATCCTCACATAACTAAAATGTTATTTGTATTTCTTCGGGACCAAGCTCTGAAACAAAGACATGGTTTCTTCTTTATTTGTTTTGCAGGCAATGCTTTGAAATAAAATTCACTTACAGGACTTCAAGACCTAGATATCTAAGAATCTTCAAAATTAAATAAATTTCCTAGGTATCTGATTATTAAGACTGTTTAAAAATATTCTCCATTGTAGCTATATATGATTTATCATTCAAAATGGGAGAATCCTAAGAACATCTGCTTTACTAGTATAAGTCCTTATTTTTCCCTCAGTAGTACTTCAGTGGAGCACATAATTTTCCTTTTCCCTTACATGATTTTCCCCACAGTCTTAATTTCAACTTCTACTCATGCTATTAGCTGGCTTTTTAGTATGTGCAAATTCTTGCCAGAATACGCACTGTAAAAAGTGTTGACCTCTGTAGGACTCAATATTTGGTGACAAAAGCAACCAATCAGTTTAGCTATGTATTCTGTAGCAATTTATCCCTTTAAGTTGCCTGAGATACAGGAGTCCAAAAGGAATGGTACAGGTCATTCCAAGGTGTGCAAACCTCGTTAATTCAAAACACACATCTCTCAGTTTTCGTGTGTGTTTCTGCCACGCCTCATGAGGGACAGGTTAAATCAATCCAAGCAGAGATGATATTTTAATCAGCAGAACTGATTATTTCAGTGCAATAACAAAGATTTATCCAAAGTCAACTAAAAAATAAAATACAAAGGTTTAAAAGTTTTGTTTTTTTTTTTTGAGAGGCTCAGTGTTGGTTTTTCTCATTTGTATTGAGTTTGTTTGTTTTCCACTTCCTTGAAATATATGTTGTGACAGCCAAGGAATAAACAGTTAAGAAATCAGTCTTATTTCAATGAACAGTGATTACTTAAGATTTATAGGTGATTTTGAGCCCTCTTTCTCTCCTCCCACTTTTAGTTTTCTGTTTTAACAGAATATGTTTTTAAAGGAAGCAGCACTCAAGAGACGCATACTGGTTGAACACTGTTGTGTTTCAAATAGTCATTACTGAAGTGAGAAAGAGCAAAACAAACCAACTGCTGTCATGTTTCTGCATATCATCAGTTATTCTGTTTTCCTGGAACAGAAACCAGACATGCAGTCACTTTGTTCTCCAAGTCCTGTTTGCAATGACAAAATAATATAATTGTAATATGTTTATCACCGGGATGAAGTACTCAAGATATAACAGCTGAATAAAAATTCAGCACTTCTACACTTATGACAGATGAGTCATTGCTGCAAACTCTTTAGGGAAGTACTTACAGCATCTTCATATCCAAAAAAAAAATCTGTTCCTGAAGTACTTCCCTGACATACATTACTTCCACTTCCTGGACTTCCTGTGCAGCCTTTGATATCACTACCTTGCAAGCAAATACAGAAAATAAAGAAGTAAAGCAGTGACAAGTCTCCAGACAAGTCCCCACACCAATCAACTTCAGCACACTGTGCTGTCCATTTTGGTTCTTATATCAATTCACTTGAAACCATGCAATTCCTGATTGTTTTTTTACAGACAATTGTGCTCTAGCTTATTTACCTAAGTCTGTCATGCAGGCAAAATTCTTAATCACACAAGATTACTGAGTGATATCATTTCCATGGATTTCCAAAGAAAACTAATCAGCCCTAGTGCATAGCACATCAGAAGCGTGAAGGTCCTTGCATACCTAAATATTTTACTTACAGGCAGGAAACGTGGGTAGGAACACATTTTGAGTCTCCCTACAGCCGCCAAACAAGTACCACAAGAAGAACTCTGCAGGGGAGTTGGGATCTCCACTAAGCCACAGCCACACGTAACAGCAAAACAAAATTAGGAGTTAAGTCTGCTGGTGAGTCTATCTCACATAAAAGATAAAGTTAGGCATTGAAGAGTTTTAGGAGCATCTTGTCAGATTAAATGATTGAGCAATAAAATGTCATGTGAAGGTTAAGGTAGACAAATATAAAGTGACTTGTATGGAATAATCACAGCTTCACATTGTATATTCACAAGAGATGCTGAAATTTCTTATCAACTAAGCAAAGAATCTTGGCAAGGGGGAGGTGGAGGAGTGATTTTGGTGACAGGCAGCTCCCTGAAACCACCAGCTCAGTAGTAGAGACCCATTTCTAGCATTTGGTTTGCTTTTTCATTAGAAAAGAATGACAAGCCAAAAAAAAACCAAAACCTTATTCCTCTGTACAGATCCATGACTTGCTCATACCTTGAACACTGTGTGCCGTTATTCTCACTCACTCAGAGGAAGAATACAGCACAAATAAACATAAATTGTGAAAAGAAGGGTGACAAAGACGGTCAAACAGCCTCCATATGTTGAAAAAGATGGTGGTCAAGCATTTATAGCTTAGAAAAGAGATGGCTTACAGGATATGTGATAGAAGTTCAGAAATCTCATAAAGGACAAGGGTGAATAAAACTGACTCCTCATTCTGTATTATTAATTTGAGCTTTGTGTCATCCACTTGTTAAGACAAATCATTATGTTGCTTGAGAAGTTAAAGAAAATACCTTACAGCATGATATTACTGATCTGTTGTTTTACTCTGTGTAATCACACCACTTTCTATGCATCCTTCTATATTGAAAAAAAATTTCAAGTTTTGTTATATAGTTCTTCCTTAATTCATAGCCCAGAATGAAAGTTGAGGAATTGTCTGTCACAGAAATGGACAAAAAATTATGGGATGCAATCAGAAACCACAAGTTCAGAGAAACAAATATGAGAAAAAAAACGTGAGCAGTCATTAAAAATCCCATGTTAGCATTGTTAATGTCATTGTTAAAACTTATGCATTTTCCCGGAAAAAGTAATCTGTACATAACATGTTTAACCACATATCTAGAAGGAGGTTGCGTTGCACAAAAAGTAATTTTCTCTAAGAAAATCTGAGAGAAAAGAAAGTCATAAAAGTTCATCATGGTCAGGCAGGATCTGCCCTTCCTAAACCCGTGCTGGCCGGGCCTGACCCCCTGGTTGTTCTGCATGTGCCATGTGATGGCACTCAGGATGATGTCTTTCATGAGTTCCCAAGCACCAAGGTCAGGCTGACAGGCCTGTAGCTCTCCAGATGCTCCTTCCAGCTGCTCTTACGGGTGGACATCACACTGCCTAACCTCCAGTCATCTGACACCTCCCCAGTTAATTAGCGCTGATGACAAACAACGGGAGAGCAGCTTGGTGAGCTCTTCACCAGTTCCCTCAGCACTTTTGGATAAATCCCATCCAGTCCCACAGACCTGAGAATATCTGAGTGGTTCTGCAGGTCACTAACGCCTTCCTCCTGGATGAGAGCGGAAACTGTTCTGCTCCACTTTCCTATCTACCAGCTCGGGGGAATGGTTGCCCTGAGTTATGGTTTCCTACATGAGGCATTGGATTAAAACTTCTGCTGTTAGGGTTTTAAAAGGTAATAAGTGGACAACACAGAGATAACTGAAAGGTTTATGAAGTCTTGTTTTCTCTTATTGTTGTGAAATCGCTCTGTGTATCTCAGTAGCATGCTCCATATACCATGTCTTGCGTTAAACTCTTCTATCTTATTTTTTCTCATTCTATGTTTATTAAAATGCTACAGGCAGTTGCTACACAATAAAGACTGAAAGTTACCATTTTATTTCCTGCTTACCATGCCTCCAGGAATAGGTTCAGAGACAGGTACAGAAACCCATAATTTATGACTCCCACTGCAGTTTAGACAGGAGAGAGCTTCCAAACAGATTAGTGTTGTCAGAATTTCAACTATCTGTTCATACCCTGCAGCAGAAAATTAGATATCTATAGGATTTTGCTAAGAGAAATTTACATGCCCAAAGAATTGAGCTTCTTTCATGCCAGACAAGGATTCTGAAGATCTACATTTTAGATGTTATTGCCCAAATCCCCCAGTAAATCTACCCATAAAGTTGAACTGCCATAGTGCCTCTGGGTTTACAAAAAAATCAGATACAGTCAAATTTCTATAATTTTTCAAGTTCTAAATTGACTATACAGCTAACTATGAGGGAAGATCTCACTAAAGTTTTGTAAAACAGGTCAGTGATAATCATTGGCAGCAGAATATGTGTTATACTAACTCTTGGTAGATTTTCTTTTTCTTTATTTTCATTTTATTGCTTAGCCTAAGAGCAGATCCTGGAAAAAATTTTTTTCTCACGTAGCAGTTACGGCAAGAAATTATTTAGGAGCTGCCATAAAAATACCAAGAAATGAAATAGTTTGTCTCTCAGAGAGCACACTGACTTCCGTGTTAAGAAAAAAATGTTGATCTTCTTCTACGACTCAGAATTAGAGATGTATTTTAAAGGACATTGAAGTAACTACAATTTTCTATAAGGAAGGAAACAAAAATGCTTAAAGTAAGGAAGATGGTAGATTTTAATAGAACAAAACACAACAAAGTTTGACTTGTAATAAGATACAGCTTACATTTGTAACCTACAATTCAATTCCAACTGGTTATTGTCATTCACATTAAAATAGTTTGCAACATCTTTCTTATTTAAAATGCCTAAATATTGAAGGATGAAAAAGTAATATGGGAGCATACCTGGCAAGACACCAAGTTATTTAATATTCAGGAAGAGGTACACTGCAGTCATGAAAATGCATGTAACTTTCTTTTATTTTGTAAGAATAAACTGAAATTTATCTGCGATCACATCTAAAATGCTCACTCCTAAAAAACACCTAAGAATCTCAGCTCCTTCTGAGACACTTGTACACAAAAGTATTATTTCATAGTTATGATAATCTACTGCAAGATACCAAGAACTCCAGGTCACTTCCCTTTCACTTCACACCGAAATAACTGAGCCACTTTAGTAATAGCATCCTCTAGAGATGAAGTTTACATGAAATTTTATACATTTTTACCAGTACAGTATATTCAAACTCTTCAATAAAACATGACTTAAAACAGGAGGTTTAGAAATGTAATAATTTTTACTCTACTTAGACACAGCATTGCAGTGAACTGGAAATAACCTGTAAGAAAATAAATCGCTTTGTGTCAAAGGTTTGAGGTTCTAAACACTGTGACTAGCCATCATTCCTGCAAGGACATTTTACTTACAAGATTTTGTCAAATGAATGTGTGATACTGCCTACTTCTCCCTGTTTGGGAGTGATGATTTCGCAAAGGAATAAAAAGATATTGCAGAGCGATGGCTCCTTAAATGTGTTTATTAAAGGCTGCATAAGGCAAAGGCACTGTTGCATCAGTTATGAAAATTTGTCTACACCTTACAAAGTCACAACTGCAAAATTACTGTTAATTCGTTAATTTTAAACCTAGCTTCTTTCAACATGTCAGCGGGGAAATTGCTGCAGACAGTGGGTGACTGACCTTAAGTAAATATCTTCCCATCTCCTTAATACTCTCCCTAATTTTAAAGTGAGGATCACACAGACTTTCTTTAACAGAGATATTTTATGTATGCATACATACATACACATTTATATATATACACACATATATATGTTAGATATTAACACTAGTAAAGCTCGATATAGTTATTCCAGAAAACGCTACAAGCCAAATAAACCCATTTAATAAATGCTGTTCTGGTGTCATAAAAAATTCCGACAGTGTTCAATGATTATTAACATATGAGAAGATTTTTAAAAATATTTTCTCAACTAAATTCTTTAACATTAGCAAGAATAAATAAAATAAATTTGTCCACACTGTGCAAAGTTTCTTTTTCAACTTTTAAAAGGTAGGTTTATCTGTCAGCAATGTGAAATACTTGTAGTGTAAAAATAAAATAAAAATCATAGCTGGTGAAATAATTTGAAATGCATTAAAAAAAAAAATCAATCCAGTCAACAATGTTTACTGCAAAAGAAAGGGAGATGAAATCAAAATTTTAGGGGTTTATATCTGGCCAGTTTTATTCTAAAGGACAAGAGGAAGAATGACAATCCACATATACTAAGAAAATATTAATGCATTTTAAAAAGTTGTTCAGCTCAGGACAAAGCTTTATATTTCTAAAGATGCAATACTTGAATAATATTTATATTATTAGTTGCAGTATACTGTCTTTGGAAGTAAGGCAGTGAGTAAGAATTGGCGTGTTTATTAAACAAGAAAGGAAAATCCTTGAAAACATTGGGTTTTGCAGCCCAAATAAAGAATTTTTCCCATGAATGATCATTTTATAAATCTATCTGACCACAGAAGGAAATTTCTTTATGCAAAACACTGTCTGCTTTAAAACATATTATTACCTACTTTGTTTGCCGTCCCTTTATTAAAGCACTGAAATCAATAGCCAGTCTAGAGGGACTTGGGAAGAATTAGATGATTTAATAAACATGAAAGTGAACAAAAAGCCACTGAGAATTACCATTTGTATTCCAGTGGTGTAAACACACAGGTGAATCTCGTACTCTGTCATCCATGCTAAGGAATAGGAAGGCCTCTGCAGTGTACTGTACTTTCTTACGGCTTTATGCTGAGATTCAGGGGGAGATTTATGCAGAGATTACACACACCGATTTTTTTATAAACACTTTTAAATACTGATATTTAATATGTATTCCAGCATTTGCTTTATTCACATACTCATATAAATATATGGTGGTTTAAAAGAAAGCTAGGACAAAAAAAAAATAAAGAAACAGAAGACCACTAAAACTTTTTTTTAATTTCTTTTATGGCGTAATTAAAGCAAGATAATGTATGAAGGAAATGGAATAAATATAAGATGAACCCAGATCTGCTACACATTAATCAAAACTGTAAGCCCACTCAGTGTTATTTTTAGAGTTCGGGTGGTGCATCACATTATTCTTCTGTCTTTCTTATATTCTAATCTTGCAAAACAGTTTTCTGTAAACTTGAAGAATAAGGCATGCAAGGAGTCAAAAATCTGCATCTAATTTGTAAACTATTTGGTGACTCAGAGAAGCCTACTGATGCCAGCATTCTCTTTATTCCATTTACTTAAGCTTATGAAACACAAAACCGTCTTTGGCACTAATGTACCTATTTTCTGACGTTCTCATCAGATACGTACTTCTACATCTCATACCAGCTTTTCCATAACTTTAAGTGGCAAATATCTCAAATTGGTATAGAAGCTCACCAAAATTAATGTCGATTAATGTAATCAATTGATCTCAACAATTAAGGTTTAAAATATCTGCCTGCTATCTAGTACTCAAGTGTGTGAACCCACTGGCCTTTAACATTTAAACAACACTGAAAGTCTGTGCTCTCAAACCCATTCACACACAGCTTTTCATTTTCCTAGATGCAATACCCCATTGTTGTGATTTAAACCTCAGTGGGGAGCCAAGCTCCTCACAACCACTCAGTTACAGTCCCACTTGAGATCAGGGGGAAAGAATGGGAATGATAAAAGTGAGGAAACTTGTGACTTCAAATAGAGACAATTTAATACACAAGACAAAACCTCCACAAACAAGAAACACAAAATAAGGAATTCACTCACCACTTCCCAACAGCAGGCCAGCGTTCAGCCATCTTCAGGAAAACCAGACTGCATCACGTCTTAGGGTGACTTGGGAAGACAGTTCCCCTCTTCTTTCCTCATTCCCTAGTTTTTGTTGCTGAACAAAGCCTCATGTGGTCTAGAATACCCCTCTGGTCAGTGGGGTCAGCTGTCCTTACTGCATCCCCTCCCAGCTCCTTGTGGACCCCCAACCTCCTCGCTGGTGGGGCTGAGAGAGGGGTACAAAGAGCCTTAACATTGTGTGAGCACTGCTCAGCAGCAGCTAAAACATCCCTGTGACATCCGTGCTGTTTTCAGCACAAACCCAAGCCATAGCTACCACAAGTAAATCATCCCAGTCAAAACCAGCACATCCATCTCAGTCCCTAACATGAGCTATTCTGTCGGAAACTGAACAGCTATAATTTATAAATTATCCACAAGATATCATGAACACCTGACTGAGTTAACACTTCAACATGTGATTCCAACCCCATCGAGACAATCACAACAACAATTTTATGGAGAAGTGCATGAAACAGATCCTTCTAGAAGCTATGTTAAGGCACGTGGAGGACAGGGAGCTTTATTTTAAAGCAGTTGTAAAAAGGTAAGGAAAAGCAGCTTGGAAAGAGTTGGGCTAGATTCCATGTGTCATTTAATGGGTTCCTTTTTTGCAAATTCCTCATGTTTGGATAAGAAAAATACATTAGATCTTGACAACGTTTATCTTCATTTTAATTAGCATTTAACTGTCTTCCAACCAAATGGCAAGAAAGTCCTGATCTACACGTGGAATGACAATATGAAGTATGCGATCAGATAGTATCTTCCTGGAGGTAGACACTGCAACATTACACGAGCATAAAATAAAACCTCCTAACAATTTATCTCTACAATATATTAATTCAAATATCTCTTTCCCCCAGCTTTCCTAAATTTGTTTTTGCCAAAAGTTAGATTCTTTTGGAAAGGAGAATGTAGGATACTAAATTAATGAGATGTCATTAATGCCATTAATGTGATGGTTGTCCATATGCAATTCCTTTAATCACATGCAAATGTCAATTTTGCATGAATGAGTGTGCGTTTGTACACAGGACGATTTACATGATCAAGACAGATGTAGATGCATTTGAAGCCTTCAGAGAAACAGAAGAGCAGAGTTTTGTAATTCTTAAAGACAAGCCAAATATTTAGTTAAAGTTTTACTTTATCAGAATTCAGATAAATGTAAAAACAGAGTCCTTTAATATTTCAATTGAGGTGATAACCAAGTACTTGATAAAAAGATACAATTTGTTTTACCATATTACCTGGCTAGAAACAACACTCTGTGCCTTGTCCATTTGTACATTTTAGTGATGCACGTAACAGGTAATAGGGGTCTGCTATTACTACCAGGAAGGTTCAAGAATGTTTTCCTGATTTTTACTTTTTTTTGAAACCTGTTTTGGACCTTAAAACTCACACTGATGACAAAACATCAGAAATGGTTTTAGAAGTTCATTTTTATACGACACTTTAAAGGACTGCTCTGTTTCAGAAATATCAATCCTCCCATGGCTGTTGTATTTTTTGCCACATAAACAGCAACGTACAGAGAAGTCACTTATAACCTTGAGATATGTTTAAACACTATTATCTGCATATCAGCACTGAAACATTACCTTGTTGGAATATTTCAGTTGGAGCACATGTGGCATCAAAATTTTAATTTTTTTTTTACTTGATTTGACAGTTGGAACAGATTCATTACTATGACCAGAAAAACAAGTTTGAAAATTAACTCTTCTCTAACCATAAAATCTGACTAAACTACATTTAGTTTCTAAGAGACATATCAATAGTTGCAGCAGGTTTTAAAAACGTAAATGCATCAAGTGTCATTTATTGATTTTGGAAGTATATAATTTTTGTTTTCCTACTAAAATTTTAAAAGTTACATTTAATACTAGCATTTAATAGAATATATAAGGTATACTTAAATTTAATTTGTTTGAAAAATAAACAGATTTGAAAGTAATTTTGAAAAATAAAGAACATTTCCTTGGCTGCTGGATATTCATACTTGTATTTTTGATTGAGATTTTACCTTTCAAATAAAGTATTTAAATAATTACAAAAATTCGAGTCTCACAAAGGTGTTTACAATCAAGAATAGTCACAGAGAGAAGTCAAGGATTAGAGATAAATTAATGTATCAAAGGAGAACAGTAAAGACGGAACACCATTTATAATCCTGGACTTACACGTCTCTAAAAAAATCAAAATGTTCTGTTTACTTCAGAGGTTTATGATGCCACTGATTTTAATGCAACATTATTTTGTCTATGAATAAAGTTTAGGAAAGTGACAGAGCAAGTTAACACTTGATGGTATTTTGTATGCTTTGGGAGTTAAAAAACTGATATTTTGAAGTGTCATGGAAATCATGTAGTCTAGTTTCACTCCTGTTCCAGAGGGTAGTCTAAGATTTAAAAAGCCCATGAATTGTG
The DNA here is from genome assembly GCA_013397935.1 of Dasyornis broadbenti. NCBI lineage: Eukaryota > Metazoa > Chordata > Aves > Passeriformes > Dasyornithidae > Dasyornis > Dasyornis broadbenti. The sequence goes on from VZRN01003686.1 coordinate 1,202,035, forward strand.
TTGAGAACACTTTAAAATGTTAGAATGCCCAAACTTAAGCTCTTAGCTAGCACTAAAAAAATTATTTTAGAGGTAAAGATTTAAGCAAATGGCAAAATTTATTTAGTAGGCAAATCCCTTAGGTGTAGTACATGTTTTATTACTGAAATATATCATTTTTCCCCACGATGACATTTTCTGTTTGATACGCTTTATAAATAGAACACTGTGTTTGTAACACGGGGAAGTGACAGAAACTTTGGTTATTATGAAAGGTGTTGTACATTATAGTCATTAAATCCATGAGATTTTTCACATAGTGGCATCAAATTTAAAAATATGCTACATGACTCAATATACTGAGAAAGGTTAGGTGTTCCTGGTTTGTGGATAGGTTACAGTTTGATTACCGACACAAACCTATTGGAAATAAAGCATATCAAAAAATGATTTTGCTTTTTTAAATAGAAACTCGAATATGTGAGACTTGTTGGAAGCCAGGCTGACCTAGGCATTTTGTAATATTTCAAGCAGATAAAAAAATGGTTCCTCAGTCATAAAAACTAAAATAAGAACGAACTATCGCTACTTTGCAGGGAGAATGGCCATAGGACAAAATAAGAACAGATATATTGTGATTGTGTTGATCAAATTAGATAAATTTTACAAGATGCAGGATGTTTTAAATGATAAAATATTAATTTCTGGGTTTGTGTCCTGATTCCCCAAACTTTCTTCCTATTCTGAGCACAACACATTTTTAGGCGAATTGCCTGTGTGCTGCAGACCACACAAATACATTCTACAGAGTCTGGCTCAAGCAGTCTGGCTGTCTGAGCATGTCCTTTCGGAACAGAACACCGTTTGCACTGAAAGCCCAGACAAGAGAGAATCTGCAGTGAATTGTCTGGTGGCTCAACAAGACGAAAGCTGGCAGCTTTATGAACTTCTTGTTCAGCACTTCAAATCAGCAGTCAAGTAGAACACTTGAGAAGAAATACAGTATTGTAGAGAGAATATTTCATGAGTCAAAAAAAGACTCTTTTCTGGTATATTTTCCTTTCCTTTGACTTTTAGCCCCAAAGAATGCAGATCAGTCCTGGCACCTTTGATATAGCTCCAAATTTTGAGTAGTTCTGGCCTTCTAGTAAGGTATTTCCATTCAGTTTTGTTAAGGAAATAAAAGACATAGACACCAGTGCATATGCTTGACCATCCCCAGCTGTGAAAACAAGATTGTCCTGCATACTACTGCCTCAGTATTTTTCCAAGCTTTGCTGACTCCCAAAGGTATCCCTCTGCCAAATCAAAAGCACAATTCAAAGGAGTGCAGTCAGTGGAAATCTGTTCTTATTCATCAATACTTGTGTTCCTCCAGGTGTCTTTGGACATAATAATCGAATCCAGTCAAAAAGACAAAGCACTGTGAGAACTGCTAGAGATTATTTATTATGCAAATGATACAGTGAAAACTTCTAATTATAGAAAGAACACAAATCAAAAGTTTTATTCATAAAGAGCTCATAAATGCCTCTCCTTAATGTGTCTAGAACCAGACAAAGTCCTAAACAAGTACATGCATGAAGTCACATTTGTATGCTAAAAGTAGAATTTGACCAAGACTTTTAACCTAATGAGGAAGCTGACCTTTACTGGGTTAAGGACATAAAATGAGTTTGGTAATTTGCGTCTCAGTACAGTAATTTCCTCTATCTCCTACTCTGAATCACCACTAAAGAAATTGTGTTAAAACTAGAAGAAAGTTACTAACAAAAGAAGAAAGTTTTTAGCAAAATCTTCTCTTTCTGTATGTGTGTATTTTTCATTACAAAAGCATTGTATTCATGGCTTAGCCTTCCATCTATTTTTGAATTTGCATACTGCTCATGAATTTTAACATTTTAACGTTTATCTCATTGATTTCTCAGCCAGATGATGTTTACAGCTTCAAAAGCTGTAAAATTTATATTAATAAACTTAATCTTTTCTATTGGAACCAACAATACTTTACCAATTTCTGAAACTGGTAAACCTAGAACATGTAAAGCACTGCAATAAATATAGCACAGAAGACCTGAGGCCGATAGCCTCACTACAATTTAAAATTATTTGAGGCATCACCGACATAAGATTGTATTTCCAACTCTGCCAAACTTCCAGTATTTTACAAGGAATTTTTCACAGTAGCTATGTTCTTAGGTACACACTTTTATTTATGTCTTTGAGTTATAGCATTATCCTAAGGTCAAGCAAAAAATTTGTTCTCTTCTTTAAAAGTCCTGGAATTTTTGCTCAAAACATCCTGGCACTGCTTTGAATAAAGGAAACAATGTTAAATCATTCAAGAAGGTTCACTTTACAGAGAGAAGTGTCGTTTTGCCACACCATTAAAAAATCTCGCGGTATTTTTTCATATTTCCCAGATAGTTCAATAAAGCCTGTTTTAACTTCCCAAAGAATGAAGCAGAATGAACAACGTTAATAAATGCTAAAATCTCTGTATCTCCTTGAAAGCAATCAAGCTACACTGTCAAAAAATCCAGATGTCATTACTGTTACCAAGGTGAATTAACAGGAACAGTTTGCAACACAATATTATATTCATGAGCCAAGAATATAATGATAAATGTCTCTCAGTCTCAGACAGACAAATACACTGTTTGAAAGTATCCACAAAGATCTGTCTGCCAAACAAAAGGTCAGCTCTTTCTAATAGCAGGAAAACAAAAATAAATAAAATATAGATAAAAAACTAATTAAATTATACAGAGTAACCTACAACAATGTCTTTGACAACACTTAATTCACACTTAAAATGTAAGTAAGCCATTCACTAATGATAGCTTTATCACCCAAGTCAGTTGTCCATGCTCATGTTGATTTTGACATTATGGTTTGTTGTAATTTTTATAGTTTTGCCACTGCATATGTGCTATGATTGAAAAAAGTATGCAATTGTGTACATTTTAAAATAGCATTTCATTAGTTACACTGGTAACTCCAACGTAGATTCACAGACAAATCAGAAAAACTGATTAAGTCGTTCTTATAAACCTATCTAATGTAAATGAATTCTCCAAACACTATTTTTATTTCTTCTTTTTGATTCACAGTATGATTTTACTGAAAACCCTCTGAATCCCTCATATCCACTTCCTAGAAACAATCCTCTATTTGCTCTCACTGTACTTTTGATAGCATGATCATTTGTTTTAGCCAAAAAAGAAGTTGTTTAACTGTCTGACTCTTTGTTAGATGAGTATCCTACTTCCAGCCTGAAGAAATTGCAAAATCACCTATCTGTTTCCACAGTCTCGGTTCTATCATAGACTCTGTAAATCCAGGGCCATTTTGCAGACTTTGTTGTTGCAGACTTAGAGAAGCCCTTTACTCATTTGACAACAGTTAAAACTTCTGTCACAACTTTAAATAGTTCACCAGATACGCTGAATTCTAACATTGTATTAGATATTAAGGCATGATATAAAAGATGAAGCAAATATCTTTGGTTTGCTTGGCAAATCCATGCACAGGTTTATCTCAGTAAGCTTTGTCCCATTTACTATCTCTATACAAATATATGCTGCATTTCTGGCAGTGTCACTGTGTCAACTGAAGACCTTGGTTACTGTGACTTTTTTACACTGCATAACACATAGGTTGTTCTTATTATCATATGTCTCCAAAGAGAAATTACATCTGCCAAATCCATCTCCAAGCTTTGCGGTGACATTATGACAATGCACTGCTATTAGAACATCTTGTCATAAAGCTCTGCTAACTGAATGGTAATTTGTACAGGAATAACCCTGTGTGTCACAGATCGCTGCTGAGTGAGAGAGCAGTGAGAATGCAATTGCATTTAATGGAGCAAGACATTGCACTCCCATATTTTCCACTCCTTACTGTTCCTCTTTCTTCTCTACCCTTCTTCTAAATGTGCACATTTAGATTAAACCAATGGCTCCCAATTAAAAAAAGACAGACATTTCTAGAAATGTTGCTTCAAGGGAATCCTAACACTATGTAAGTATAAAAATTCAAGACTTCAGAGATTATTCTCCCATAATCACAAAAAAACCCAAAAAAAACAAACAAAAAAAAAAACCCAAACAAAAATTCCCAAGTGATCACATATGTATCCATGGCAGTGTTTGTAAAACTCTAGCACAGAAATGTAGAAATCAGTCTTTTATATAATTTTAGTAACAGTGGAACACATAGGACAAGAGCTTCCTCACTGGACTAACATTTCTAAGTAGGTCTTTCTTTTATAGGGGCATCCCGTTCACCATTTCCTTAACACTTGCACCAGCTGTGTTAAAAGAAATACAAATACATCATATCTAATGGAAGCACAAGCAATTTGTTCAAGGTGGCAATCTTGTTTTTCGACCACCTGCCCAGAAATGTGATCAGTCTACTTCAAGACAATTATTTCTTTTTATCTAAAAGTCTACTTTACATAAAATCTGAATGTCTGAGTGCCATTAACTATCCTGATCCTTCAAGTATTTCTTAGCTGTTCCTTACCTTATGTCAAAAATAGGTTAAGACAAAACATTAACAAGACACATTTTCTGAAACTGTGGCTAATTAGAGAATAGATTATTTCTAGCTTGACATCGCTGAGCAGTCAGGTGTGGGAAAGGGAAGACTCAAAGTATGGTATTTGGGCCTTGGGCCCTTTCTACTACAAATCTTGAAATCAAGATACGATCCCTGTATATACCCTTTTAATGAAAACATACTAGAGCCAGCTGAAAACATTGTCTCTAGTTTCTAAATAGTTTTGCTTTGATGTTTTTAAATGTGTGGGATTATGTTACATATTAAAAATCCTGCAGTCATTCCTTCCAGCAGAAGGAAGAGTTTGGATAAGATTGCAGCCTCAGATTATAGCAAAATTGATTTCAGAAGTGTATTTCTTTGCTTAATTTCATACATTGCATAAATTCTTAACATGAAACCATGTCATTGTTGATTCTTTGCAAATTTCAAAATTCTGTGTAGTCAGAAAAGGTTTTAACTGCCTTTTTGAACTAGGCAAATACATGACAAGCCACTCTTTCAGCAGACTTAGTTCAGCACTTTGTCACATGTTCCAGTCAGCCTTTCAACACTCCTTCTTTCACAGTTATGGTCTGAAATTCTGGCTGTATATCTTCATTAAAGATTATTTCAAATCAAGATACAGAAAAGCCTAAGAAAGGCTTACCCCACGTTGATGGACATAAATATTCAGACACTTCCAACCAGGCAGATTTGACCTGTGTGGCTGGGAAGCTGTGCAGTTTCAGCAGCACTGTCCTTGAGCTAATTGTACACTGCCTCTCAGCAGGAGAATGACAGTCTATCCCATAACTGGAGAATAAATGAAAACCACTTGTTTTGTCTAACAAAGACAGTGAAAGAAAAGATGACTGCTATCGCGAAGCACACTTAAACTGAAAGGCACTGGTTGGCAAAAGAACAAGCGGGTAGAAACTTACCATGAACAGGTTCAAGTTGCAAATCAAAAGATTTTTCTATCCAGTAGAACACAAAGGTTTTTACTTACTTTCCAGCAGTGTTGTCCACTAACTGTTTTTCTAGTTTTATCATGGCAACTCATAAGTTTATGAATGATCCCACAAATTAGATACCTATTGTAATAGTTGTTGACTAGATGTGTCTTCGTGTTCTTTGCTGTCATATTCATTTGCCAGATATGTCAAGAAATCTTTCTGAACTATCCCATATCCTTACATGTCATCTTGTAATTAACATATCTACCTATTTCTATTCTTTTCTTTCTTTCCTCTTATACATTTCCTGAAGTAATAATTTTATCCTTTCATATTGCTATGTTTCTATAGACAATAATAACCAAAATGGCTGCGTACCTGTTTTCAATTGCAAACAATCTTTTCTAGAACACACCCTGCATTTATATATAGATATATATTTACAAACACCGATCATTCGGTGTCATTTCACTCTAATCAGCCACAAGGGATCTATTAACAAAACCTGGGTTACTGTCGCCTTCGTGGGGGCAGGTGGTAACATATGTTAGAAAGTATTTCATTAAATACCAAACAGTTGGGAAAAAAACAGATGTTCCACTTGGGTTGACAGAAAACAAGGTGCTTTCCTCTTCAGATGTGAAATGAGTTATGCAGAATGGCAGGTCTGAATACAAGCAGTAAAACTTATAAATTTTAAAATCCTAGATTTAATCTAAACCCAGTCAGACTACCAGATGGCTCTTTGCTTAGAAAACAAGGAATTTTTGCTAGAATTCCACAAGTACACACATGTCTGTAGAAAGCTTTAAAATTTATTTCTTTAAAATTTCTACTGCTCTTTTGCATTTAGCTTTGTAATTACTGATAACTTTCTAAAATATTTCTGTATTATTTTGTAACATTTTTCTTACCACCAATTCAAAATTATTTATTTGCGCTCATGTAAATATTTTTAATTTCTTCTTTACCTTGTTCTAAATTCAATTTAGAAAAAAAAAAAATCTATTCAAATATTTCAGAATAACTACTAACGTGCTGCCATGGTAGATTTAAATAAGAGAGAAAATATCTCTAGCCATGCTCAGAGGTCTGAAAAAAAGTTTTTGATCACAATTTTGCCTCAAACTTGAATGTACTTTCCATAATTATTTTACTTTTTCTCATTAGTTCTCCTGTGCAGTACAAGCATCTACCTGAATGATATTCAAGTGCATGAATTAATTTTCCATCGGTAACAGATATGAACAAGATGTATAGCAGTTCCATAAGGAAACACACCACTTTTCAGTGCAACGAGAAAATAAAGATTGTGCGTGTGCATGTGTGAAAAGATCTGAATCTGATTTGTGGATCAAAACTATTATTCTTTCTAAAAGAATGAAAAATTCCGCTTTCAGTTCCTATGCTAAATCCTGTTTTCAGAGCAAATCCTGCCAGCTATGAGGCACAGTCTTAGCAACAACGATCTTAGGTTTCTGTTGTCCAAGGATGGAATACTCACAGTACACCTGGAGCAGATATCTCCTCTGAGATTCATACAGAACCCTATTATTAGTGTTCAAATCACAATGTTCTTTCTAACTGGGCCAAATTGAGAAGATTTCTTGCAGTTTCAGTAGAAAACTTCTAGATGGAAAGGTAATGTCTTATTTCTATGTTGTGTTTCTTAAAAAAAAAGGTGTTCTACTTTCCTTAAGATTATAAATCAGCCAGTTGAACATAAAAAACCAGTCCTCCAGGTTATTATTATTAATTATATACTTGGAATGGAATATTGTATCTCAAATTGTTAGAGTTAAGAAGGTGTTTATAACCTTAACCTTCTAATTAAAAGTATAAAGCAATATTAATAAAATTGTTACTGGACCATCCAAGGAATTTTTCACTTTATAAAGAACTTCAGTAGCAAAAAAAATTTTTTTACATAATAAACAGAAGAAATAAGCAAAACTCTTTAGAGTAAGTGCAGGACACACGGATCTGCCTTCTAAATTAGGCTGTAAACTATTCTTAAAATTTTGCTTGGCAAAAATATATTCTTTTCCTTTTCTGATATTTTCTGAATATAACTTCCCTTTATCTCTATGAATAAATGCTTGGTGTATAAAACAGTAATTCAGTAGATATACAGTGTCTAAGAAGAACTTCAAATTAGTTTTCAAGCTGTGCATCAGTTCATTGCTTCAATAGTATTTGAAGTATTGAATTTAAAGTTCGGTATTTTTTCCAAAATAACACTAAGCTGTCATATAAAGCTATGTTGCATGATATAATATGGTAAAGTTAAATATTACCGTTCTTGTATGAAACTTCAATTTCACTCCAAGTATAAGCATGTAAAGTATTGATTGCATTTCAACCACCATTTAGAGTTTTTCTCTCTTCTTCAGAGCAGTATACCTGAAAACTGTCTCACTTGGATTAACTTTGAATATTTAAATACGTAACCTAAACCAGATGGCCATGAAAATGACTAGAAATCAGTAGAAAGATGTGAATTGCAAGTTGCACCAATAGACCGTATCAATCACAATGACATTGCCAATTACTCACTTTAACAGCCTATGTCCATTTGGCATTTTTGCCAAACAGATTTGATTTAGAACATCACTACATTGGAGACTACACATATTGAGACAGGAGGCGAGACTGAGTCCATCCGGTGTTCTTCCATCTTCTGCCAAGAAGCAGTCAGAAAAATCTCTCTTTTACTCTTCTGATTTGGAGTAACACAGCTCTAGTTTTGTTCTCCTTCTCACAATTCTTGCAGATAGATCTCTTTCTGCAGACTCAATCTATTTCAGCTATTGACTTTAGGGTTTGAGGAAAAAATTAAATAAAAATTGGCTTAGGCCAGCATGATAAAATCTTGGCTGAAAGAATTGTTGCTGGTTTTGGCCTTTGTTGAGGTACAGCTTCACAGAAGTGGAAGTTGATAAATTATCAACATTAGGAGTTTGACAGAAATTGATAGTATTTTAGAAACACTGACAGGGAATGCTGAGGCTGTTTTTCTGCAAGCCTACAGGTGAGCGATGGAAAGAGAAATTAGACAGCTTAAGTCAATTAATAATGCAATTTTAAATTAAATCACCATAATATTATGGTATGCATATATTAACTTTATCAACAATGAACATCTTAGCATATTAACTAGAACAATTGAGGCATTTTGCAAATATGTAATTACATATGTATATAAAATATGTAATTAAAATGTAAAAGATATATTTAAAGGGGTGGCTTTCTCAATTTTTTCCAAGGCTGCTGTTTCTAGCCCTCATACTATTCTACACCTACCTGAACATACTAAGATGAGCAAAGTGAAAAACGGAGTTTAGCAGTCTGGCCTCTACACAAAAGCTACATGGTTTCTGCTTGAGTGATCTCCTGACACTAACTAAAGATAACATGAGTTAATTGGGCCCTATGTTGTCTTCTTTAGCGAGACAAACAATACCACAGGCAACAATTCCAACTTTTAACACTCAGAATCATTGATTTTTACAGTAGTAAAATTAGAGTATTTGCTGAATCCTGTGTGGACGCAGCCAATTCCGACATTGCTGCATATTCTCTGTGTACAGTTGTGTTTGTCTGTATTATCATCTAAGCTCATTCTGTTCTCTTCTCTGAGCTGCTGCTGAAGTCTTCAAAAGAATTTTACTCTTAATCTCTGTCAGTCTAACCTGAGTTTCATTGACTGTTGTGAAATGTGTTCCACTGTTTCCTGCCAAAATGTACGAGAAAGTTCTCTTCAGCCTCGAGAGTTAGCGAGCTGGTGAGCAGCTAGTCAAACTACTCACCAGCTCACTGAGAAATGTGAAGTCCCTAGTAGCAATACCTGGCTGAATTGTCTCAACTTGTATATGAACTGCCAAAAGCAAGATATTTCTATGAAATCTGAAGGAACAAAAATAACTACTGAACCTGGAGTCTGTCCTGTACACTCTAAAGGCTTTGAGTGCAAGAGAAAGCACAGTGTATACTGAACAATATAATGAGTATATTTTTGTCCACAAATATCTGAACTGATTGTCAGTGAATCATGTACATGACAAAAAGATGCATGTTTCTCCACTTTTGTGAGCCAGAATTTGAGTGGTATGTGTTGAGACAAGATGAGACACATTATTTTCTCATCTTGTCAGAGAAGAGAAACAAATAAATGTCAGGTGCAAAACCAATATAAATCATGTGTCACCCGTACTTGAAACATCAAGATACGGAATTCCACAGAGATGCTAGATACCAAGATATGAATCAACTATGGAAGTGAAATCTGATTTTGGCCAGCACTACATTTGAGGCAATTAACTTCTAAAGTACTTGGTAAGCTGGTGCTTCAAAATTTTAAATATATTGTTTCTTTTGAATCAACCAAAAAGTGATTTTTTAATATATAAGGAAGAAAAAAGGGGATAGTGGACCTTACAGCTGATGCAAAACTGGGCTTCACTAAATTTTCATTATTAATTATTTTTCTTGTTTTAAAGTGTCCTGTACAGTCAGGCAAGAAAATTAAATTTGAGTCAGGATTATAGAGAGAGTTGATTTATTGGCTGTATAGACTGACAACATAAGTCTAATTCCATTACCAAGGGATATTTTCATTTTAAGGGCAGAAGAGCCACCAACATGTGACAGAGGGCTTACTAATGAAATGTCTTCTGTCTCCAGTGTCAGTAACTGCATGTTATAATCTCTGAGATGTGTGATCATTTTGACGGCCTTTAAATTAATGACATACTGTTTGTCAACTTGATGGACCCCCAATTAGCATAAAAGAATCACTGAATTTTGCTCCTCTTAGGTGAAATTAGGATATCTTTATTAAGAAGAAAAGCTGGCATTATCAATGTTGTACAACTGTAAAATCTGATACCTTCAGATTCTCAGAGTTAATTTAGGATTTGTGTGTCCTTCATGGCAGAAAATGAATGCTCAAATTGAATTTCTGCCCCTGTAAATCTTGTTGTAGATACATATGAGTAAAAAGGGAAAAATCTCATATGGACATCCACAACTTGGCAACTCAATTCAAGAAAATCTTCCATTTGACCTAATTGTATAAAGTAGCATCTGCATATGGAGTGAAGCTGCCTAATCTGGGTTTTTAGGCTAAATTAGAGGAAATTAAATGTTCATTAAGGAAGTGTAAAGGCTGCAAGACTTAAGTGAAGCAATACAAGTAACCTGATCTGCTTTTCGATTATGTTCTCTTTCAGAAATATTTAGCAGACATGGAGGCTATTGCCTAGAATATGGACGACTTCTTGCTGCAAGATATTTATGCCCAGAGCCCTTCACAGAGAAGTTCCTCAACTCCCACCATCACCCACAAATGGATTCATCAATTGAGCAGCCTAGGCTTAAATGGGACCTTTTGCTGGTGGAAAAGAGTTTGAAAGGTTTCAGCCCTTCTCTGATAGTAGCTTACTGAGGAATCAGGGGGTTTAGGGTTGTGTTCCAGCCTGTCTGTGGAGTGTTGGCTCAAATAGGGTCATCCTTTCACTGGTTTGTTTAAAAGTGAAGACATTTTTATAGTGAGTGGCAAAGATATTTATAAGTCCAAAAATATGAGACATTCCAATGATGTTATTAATAGGAGTTATATGTTGGCATTGCGATGTGGTATGGCTGAACTCTTCAAGGAGATAAGAAAACCTTTCACCATGTGGGGCCAAAATCACCCCAACAAATACTACTTTCACTATAGGACTTAAAACGGGGGTTTTTTCCATTTACAATTATTTTTGTATGATGAATTAGCGGAAGGATGTGCTACAATTTATGTACGCTTGCCATTCTGACAGACCTTGCGCTTCTTTCTTCTCCAGGCAGAAAAACAATTGGATACCTGCTCTGCAGAGATAACCAGTTATTGCAGCCCATAATCAATCCTTATATTATAGAAAAAAAAATGACATCTTATTGATATGGCAATGTTCAGGGAGAAAAAATGTGAGCAGAATGTAGAGAAATATGCCTCCTGTCACGTACGAGAACATGTGCATGTATATGTACATATATATGTATATGTATATGTATATGTATATGTATATGCGTATATGAATATCTTCTGAGACCTAGATTTTAACAAAGCCCTGTTTCTTTAATTTCTTTTAAAAACCACAAACAAATAAACAAGTGAAAAACCAACCCCCCCCCACACACAATCACAAATATAATTCACTGCAATACTTCTTGTGGAAGGACTACTGAGATGGCATGTCCCACTCCTGCTGAGACTAGCACACATTTTCTTTGAAAATTGCTCCGTGTGTTCACAGAAAACCAAGCTTTTTTAAGTGATGGAAAGTAGAGGGGAAAAAGTTAATAACCAAATAAAAAAAATGTTTTCCTTCATGCATAAGCAATCTGTAGAAGGAAAAAAGTTATAGATAGTCTAAAGACATTTTATGGATGTAAATTCTCATGTGTGAAAGCTGTAACATGCACAATTTTATATTCAAATACAGACTACAGTGAAGCCAAGTGCCACATTATCTGTAAACAGAATTACAAGGACCATTAAATCATCAAACCATTAAAGTCATGATAAAGCACACACTACAAAAAAGTTAATGGAAGTGCATTTTCTTGAGGATCATGAGGCAAACCCTCAGGTCCAGTTTCTGGCTTTTTACTTAGAAAGGAGAAGGATTTCTTGTTCAGCCAATGTGCCTACTGCAGTTTGCAATTCCCCAGAGGAAGCTTAAGGGGGCAGGTAGCAGGCAGTCATTACAAAGATTGATGGAGCCAACATCACCTTTTCTGCACTCTGATAGGGAAGGTGCCTTTACCACCTTTTCCCTCCTCCTTCAAACAATAAAATTTTGTTTTGCCCTCCATTCAGGTCAGTCATTAAGCCACAGACTGGGGCTCCAAATCTGTAAGGATCTGCAGGACCCCAGAGAACAGTATTTTTCACAAATTGGTATCAGCATATTGGAGGTCATTACATGCATCTCTGACTGGGAAGATTCATTTAGGCCTTTTACTAAATCCTTTAGTCTTCCTGTAGTCATCTCTATCCAGTTCTATTGTGTTTTAGAAAAAAAAATCAAAGCAAAACTCTCTATATAATGTGTTCTAAGGGTCTTTCAAAATACTGAAAATCTTTGTCATCTAACAATCTGAAGAGTAGTTACATTTACTTGCTATACTAATACTCTTAAGTAGACTCCAGACTCCACTCCTTTTTGGAGAGGCTGCAGATAACAAATTTGAGCATCAGCCACTAGTTTTTCACAAAGGCCAGGTGTTCCCTCACAGTTCAGAATCCCTTGATCTCACCTATAAACTCGCTACTGCTGCTATGCTGTAATTTCCCATACATCTGTGAAAACGCCAGCAGCGTATGTGCAAGAGAGCAATAAGCTTTAGAAAGATTCCCAGTGGGTCCATTACTCCAACTTAGTGGCATTCTGACCTCACAAAAGGACAGGGAAAAGTAGTGTGAAATGGCTATACCTTCATTTTATAACCTGAGAGTTCGTGTGATTTAAGGGCAACCTGCTAGAGCTCCCTTCCTCACTTGCAGAAGGACAGACAGATGTGTCTTTTACCTTCTCATGTCACTTTATTTCAGTTGATTACTCTCAGTCACCAAAATGTTACATTTAGGTGAATAGAGCCTCTAGTCTTCACTCAGTTAAAACTCATATCCACTTTTACACGGACATTTAAAAGTCCTGTACTGAAATTCAATATAAGATAAATACATATGTTCGAACATGCATGTTTTCTTCCAAATTCAACAAAACAATTCTGTCCACAATTGGTTTCAGTGAGACTACACATGGAATGATGTACCTTTGGCAGCAGATGCAGGTACAGTGTGCAAGAGCTTCTCTGTCACTCTTCATAAAGCTGTCATTATGTAATACCTGACATCTAGCAGGATATTTAATGGGATGTGTGATGTCTGTTGTTGTCTGTTAATCTGCGGTACATATTTCCCTCAGGTTATATCTGCTAATGTAGTGTACTATTCTTACTTTTAATTTCTCAAAAGAAACAGAAAATATTCAAAACAATATTAAAAACCTACATCAATTAATTTTTAAATGATCTCTGGAGCAAATTTCTCATCTTGGTTTTAGGAAAAGGCATGAATATTGAAAAAAAAAAAAACCAAAAATTTTTGTGCTTTCTCAAAGCGCCACAAATGACTGAACAACTTCAGAATTGCAGCTGTAGTGAGAAACCACTGAGGTATTTTCTAGGCATTAATGCCTTTCCATACATAGACCACAGCAACCCTTGAAATTTGCCTCATTCTTCTCCTGTTTCTAAAAAAATTTGTTCACTCATTTGATAGCGATTTTCTTGACCTAGCTTCAGAATAAGGTAACTAATACACTATTTTTATATAAATTCTTTTTCTATTTGAGATTTTAGATAATCCTGTTGAAGAGTAAATTAATGTGATTACCTAGTAACTGAATAATTGCTCCTTTCTTAACCCCTTTTTACAATTTCATGTAGAAAAGTAGTCAGTGGACTCTAACAGTACTCTACAACTATCTATCAATTTTGAAGAAACTGAAGGACAAAATAGGGATTAAAACTGTACTTTTTTAAAAAAAATCTCATATGTGGGGAAGAAAGTTTAGAAAATCGAGGCTTTGTTTTACTTCTTAATATGTTTTATGATCTTCTGTTAAGTGATTTGGGAAAAGAAAAAATAGAACTAATTGTTACAATTGAAAGTTGATGTACTTCATAATCCCTACCACAGGTGATGAGCTAAAAATTGATTTGAAATGCAAAAGAAAGTGTTGTTGTCAGGTTTTATCTTGTGATGTTTATGTCAATGTACCCTGCATAGAGAAAACTTCCAGCAGTCACCGTTCTCCCTGAACTACCGATAAGACTAAACAGAATTTAATTATGATTGTTCCTGATCTATAAATTTTTGTTTGCAAGAGGTATTTTCTTTTTCTCGTGACAAGGAAGAAAAGGGCATTACCCAGGTAAAAAAGAAAAAAAAGTTATCTGAGACAGCCAGTGTAGCTGGAAACTGTCAAATTTAGAGCTTGGCAGCTTGTCAAAAGCTATGTATGTTGCAAGACTGAATGAAAAGATTAGAACTTGCTGACATTGCCATCTCAGCAAGTACAAGATCACACAATTTTGTTCACTTTTGTCTTATTTTCCTGTGTCCCTTACCCTTTGTATTGGAACTGTTGCCTTGAGAGCAGTCAATCATAATTTTCCCAGGGAATTGTCATATAGACAACAGCCAAGTACACTGATAACAGCACTAAAGTTAATTTTGTTTTACTCAATTTAGAAATGCTGCCACACTATATTAGACCATTTATTCATTTAATCTGGCAGCAAGCTTCTAGCAATGGGAAATGTCTGTTGTAAAAGAATGTTCTCATGCTGCAAAAAGCCAAGTGTGAATCACTACTTTCACATGAGAAACAATTCCTTCATTACTAGTCCATGCTTACCCATTGTCTAAAAGAAGGAGATTTTAATATCTTTGGCACAAATTCTGTAGTTCTTCATCAAGCAAAACTAACTTATAATTAGTGTTTGACCTAACAACCAGCCAACACAAATTTCTTTGCTTAGAAGTATGAAAGTAAAAGCTGTGCTAGTAGGAGAAACATGAACTGGCATCTACAAGGCTTTTACTAACCTCTAACTCAGGAAAAGAGAAGCGTGTGAAATTACACCAGTTCTATTTGAAAAGGCTTGCAAGAAAGAATTCCCTGTGATGCAAAGACTATATTCCCTCGAGTAAAGAAACTTCAACATTTCACTGTTTTGAGGGAAAACTGTGTTCTTCTAGGTTAGGCATAAAGTGGAAATCTGACTGTCATATTTCTTATTGAAAATAGCAGAAAACTAGCTTTTTATGCTGCATGGACAATGCTGCCAATCAAATTCCGGATAAGCAATTACCAACAAAAGTTTTCTGCCACCGACTGCACTTTTATTTTCTGTCTCCATCCTTCCCATCACCTGCTGCTGGCATTCCTGCTTTTCCTTTACAGCAGACATGGCTGTGGAACAGCTGGGTTACAGTGATGTGGAGAGTCAGACAGAAATATGGGTGGCGAGACCCCTTTCTATGTAGTGACTTCACTTGCAACATCAAAAGAGACAGAAGCTGGTAGGTTCAGAAAAAGTGAAAAAGTGCTATGCTGTATGACTTTTAATATGGAACATGGGGTTTGAACTTGCAATACAAAACTCCCATATTATACGGGATGGCTGGAAATTCCAATGGAAGGATAATCCACAGAGGATGTTGTGAGGGACATCTTGAAGAAAATTAGAAATCCTATAGAGAAAGTAAATTTCATTATGAAGATTTTTCTTCCAGTTTTGCAGCCATATATCATCTGAACAGGGAAATAAACAATATTGAAAGGAGGAAAAATTGTTTTACAAATCCTATCAGTGCATTTATGTTTTTGAGTCACCATTAAAAACATGTTTAACCTACACAATAAAAATGATACAATGAAAAGCATTAAAAATTTTATCACCTATTTTCTGGACAAAATAAACCTGAGCCAAATATCCTAAACTATTTTAAAAAACCTGATAATAATTAAAATGTAGTAGCTATCTTAATACCAAGGAGGATAGCCCATCATAGTTAGTCTATTTCATGTAATGACAAAAATATTCCTTTTAAAGTATTTTCCAAGTTCTAAAATCATTTTCTTTCTGAATTTGTATGCAATCACTAAAATGTCTGTAGCAGTGGACTTGATATAATATTTGGGAAGATCATATCAAAACCATTTAACAGCTCCTGTCAACTTTTTCATATTACAAAATTTGAGTAAGTGTATATATGGCTTTACCTGGCAGCTTCATCCCCTTCTGATGATTGTAAGGACATAAAGTGATCTTTTTCCTGCCTGTTTATCAGTATATGCTAAATTCCTCTTTGACTGTCCTCTATTCCTTTCTAATTCTCTTTCTCCTTATTAGAGTACTGCCTCATGTTCCTTATGCATTTAGGGAGTTAATCTTCAGTGTTTCAAATTTTCCAGTGCGGTGTATATGCATATAATCTCAGCACTCATTTATTTTAAAGAACTTTACTAGTGCAAATGAACTTTTGAACTTAGCTGTTGATTATTTGTGAACTTTTTACTGATATAAATTTGCTTCATGAATAGCTACTTACAGTGTTTAAATAGTAAAGAATTCCTGCAATAGTCTGACCAGTTAGTTTTAAGACAAAAAGGTGTATGGAAAACTGGGATGTCAGACATCTAGTTTAACAAGCAATGTGCTGTCTACTATTTTCTTTCTTTTCTGTTCCACTAATACTTTTCAGTTCTTTTTGCAATACTTTTCTGACAGACAGCTTGCTTCTCATTTCTGAGCTTGCCCACTCAGAATGACACTTTTGGTAAACCGGCAATTTAAACTCTATTATTATTCTGCATTAAACTGCTACAGAATGCCAGTCAGATATTGCAATTTTTTCTGTCCAGCTGCGCCGAACTACAAGTAGATGTGAAGTAATTGACCTTATTGTTCACGGAATTGTACAATGCTTTGCTACCTACTGTTTTGTGCCACTCACTTCGCTTCATGTATCTTCACAAGCCATGACCTTTGTGGTGGATATTACTCTCCAACACAGAGAAAAACCACTTTTACAAAAGTAAAACATTAACCATGATCAGTACAACATTTAGGCAACAGAAAGGCCAAGCAAACCTTCCCTGTTGAGATTAGAGATTCTAGATGAGATTTTTTTCCAACATGGGAAAAGAAGAAATAGAATTGCTTTTATGAAAACAAATACTTGAAAAATCTCCAGTGGATGAGTTAATATTTTCTATTCTCTCAGAAACACATGGTGGTTTATTTTGTAGCTGGGAAAACTAGACATAATGAATGTACTACACGGAAAAATTAGAAAAAAAAAAAAAGAGGAAGCTGTAGAAGCAGTCCAACTGGCTAAACTCTATAGATTTCATTTGACATTAGAGAATTGTTAACCCATTTCAATAGTACAGACTGCTAAAAGCAAAAATCCACAGTTTATTGAATACAGCCAGCCGCTTACTTGTGCACCAACACTGAGCAGAGTGGGACAATCCCCTCTTTAGCCTGGCTGGTCTTGCCATGTTTGATGCATCCCAGGGTGCAGTTTGCCCCTGGGCTACCAGAGCTCACTGCTGACTCACGTCAATCAGCAGATCCCTTCCTGCAGGGCCTGATTTTCACCCAGCACGCTGTGAATTCGCTCATCCCACAGCTGGATAACGTGTCCAGAAGAATTCTGTGAGGGACAGTAACAGAAGCCCTACAGCTCCCCACTGCCCGAGCGACACGGGCACACGGAGCAGAGTCCCACAAGGGGCCACAAGGAAGATTACGGGACTGGAGGTTTTCTTCTGTGGGGGAAAGCAAAGACAGCCGGGAGAAGAGAAAGTTCAGAAGGATCTAATTAATGTATGTAAAGAGAGGGTACAAAGAGGACAGAGCTATTTTCAGTAGTGCCCATGACAGGACCAGAGGCAATGGGCACAAACAGAAACACAGGAGGTTAGCTCTGAACATCAGGAAACATTTTGCGCTGTGAGAGTGGCTGAGCACTGGCACAAGTTGCCTGGGGAGGTTTTAGATTCTCCCTACTTGGAGATATTTTAAAAACATATCCTGGGCACCCATATCTGTGTGGATCTGCTTGAGTAATAGGCGTGGACCCAATGACCTCCAGAGGACCCTTCCCACCTCAACCATGCTGTGATAAGCAACGAAGAAGCTGTGGCCCATGGAGAGCCCACACTGAATGAGTTTATTCTGAAGGACTCAGCCCGTGGAGGACCCACACTAGAACAGGGGAAAAGCATGAGGAAGGATTGGAAGACATGAACACTTATAGGCCAACCACAATCACCTCTGATCTGTCCAGCAGGGCCAAGGAGAAGGTGGAGGACTATTGGTTAAATACTTAACAGTTTTTATCATTTCATTTTGGAGAATATGATTCAAAATAAATGAAGTCCATCACTGGCCCTGAGATTAGCTCAGTTAGAGCCTGGTGCTACTAACACCAAAGTCGTGGGTTCAATCCCTGTATGGGCCATTCACTTCACAGTTTTAGGTGACGATCCTTCTGGGTCACTTGCAACTCAGAAGATTCCGTGGTGATAGTATTTCGTTATCAAGTAACATAAGTAACAACGAATAATAATCTTGAAAAGACACAGTCATGAAAAGAGGAGAAAATGTTTGTCTATTTTACCTGGATAATTTTATAGAACTTTAAAAAAACCCAAAAAATAAAAACCACACTTTGCATGACAATACAAAGAAAATGATCTCATTTTTAAACTTTTGTTTTTAAAAACAGTTTAGTTCATTACCTTTGTAAAAGTTAAAAAAAAAGGACAAAAATACTTTTCTTGAAGTGGATAGGATTTGTTATTTCCCTTTTCATGTATGGTATAGATAATTCTATTGCACTGCAGATTCCAGATGAACTCATCTTAGGCCTTCGTGGTCCGTGATGTGCTGAAAGACCTGTCTTATACACAGCATGCTAGGCACATCTGTCATGTTTCATTTAAAGAAACTTCAGGGAAAGTCAAATCACATAAGTAGCTGATTTTTCTTTATTATTTAAATAGGAAAAGCATCTGAAAACCAGTATTTTTTTTTTTTTTTTTTACCCTTTATAGTGATCTTTTAAATTAAATACTTTGAGATTTTGGGTTTTAGTGTAAAACTGCAATATTGGAAGGAATGAACAGATAGAACAAGCAGCGGTCAAATTGCTTTTTTGTTTGTTTGTTTTTTGGCGTGGGGAATTGGTGTTTAAGATAAAGTGTGTCACCCTGTCTAGTCTAGATGTCTGTTCATTAGACTTTTAGCTTAGAAAAATCCTCCAACTCTTTGGCATTATGGCTTGTTACCAGCAAAATTATAGAGGGTTCCTAAAGTCTCTTAAAAAACCTCCAAAAACAAAACAAAGCAAAACGAAAAGCAAGCAAAAAAAAAAAAGTCCCAGGAGAAGTAGGTAAGACAAAGAACTAGCAAAGAATACCATGTTGGATTTTCTATTCATTACAAGTTTTATAAGAGAACATAAACTATTCATGTGTACTTTGAGAAGGATTGCCTCAAGCATATTTCCACTAAAGGAGGGAAAGGGACCTTGTTCTGATGTTATAGATTATTCTGTCTTCACAGGCTATCAAATCTCAATACTCACAAGGCAAAACTCAATACACAGCGTTCCACCTTACATGGGACTATGAATGAGAAAGGGCAAGGCAGATAATTAAGTTGTTCCTGCTCAAAATCTCTCTTGCAGATGTTCTCAAGGAAAGGCCACCATTTTCTCAGTTCATACTTACATAACATTTCTGTGCAGAAAGACCCAATATAGTCTAGGGCTCTGCGACACCTTTTGGAAACAGAAACATGTGGTTTGATTTATTTCTGTGCTCTAGTCTATAATCCTGTGCATTTAAATCACAGAAGAACAGAATATTCTGAGTTGGAAGGTACCCACAGTTATCATCCAACTCTTAAGTGAATGGCCCATAGAGGGATCAAATCCACATTAGTTTTTTTAACATAAACAATTCTTAGTTGCTCTTTTGTTCTGATAGGACATTTTAAAACTGATTAAAACTTCTGTAATCTATTCTTATTTTTTTAATCAGTCAATTGAAAAATATCTTTTTTTGTGTGAGCACCAAATTTATGAGACACTTTTACAAGTTCAACTGGATCCGTTCCTCACCTCAATACAAAATTTAGTGTCTTCATTTTACTTCTCTCCTTGAGGGTCCTGAAGGCTCTTAAACTCTCATTACTAGTAAGAACTTCAGGGCAAACTGCAGAGATACAGCTAGTTACTGATCTTCCAAACATAATGCAGTTCCAAAACTGTTTGGGATAAGACATGATTTATGACAGCAGCAAATAGCTTTCTGTTATTAACACATCTCTGCTGGTAAATCTGTACTTTATAGAAAGTATAACATGAGCACACTGGCACCTGGTCAATCACAAGTATTTAAGAGGTCAAAGATAGATTCAGTCTTAACATCACAATGAACAATCCCCTTCCTATTTTTAATGTCTGTCATAACAAACCCTTTAGATGCAACAAATCAATGGGATAATTACCACTAACTTATGAAAACATGTACCTGCAACATCAAGGAGTTTTTAGAAAATTATAGCAAAGAACATATTCAATTAAATACCTATATTCTAAATGAAAATATGTATAAATACAATGGGATGTTATATTTCTTATGCTATGAAACATCTTCAGACAGAAGACTACTTTGGAATGGTTCTTTATCAGTAGTAGTATAACTTTAAAAGATCATCAACCACCACTCTATCAGGAGTTAATAGAGAATTTTATTCTATATCTTAGAACAGCAATAGCAAAACAACAAACAAACACCTGATATAAACTAATACACCCTAATATTTAATTTCTTCAAATAAGAAAATATAAACTTAATCTTAAGCTTTCTTTGGCTTCTTGGTGTGCCATTCCTTTTCAAGGGATGAAGGACTGTGGTCTTATAGAAGTGAGAAACTTAGGAAAGCTAGATGATGATGGTTCTGACTAACCACCAACTCTTTATGCTTTGATGCTTTTTTCTTAATTTAATGGGAGAATTGCTTACCTCAAAGAATGTGTCACGTGCCTCTCTTAATAAATGTTAATAAAATGCTTAGATTCTCAGAAAAGTTCCATTTAAATGCCAAATATTATGATAAATAGCATTCTTCATTTTATGCAGAACATTATATTCAAAAACTCATTTCTCTATAGTACACTGGCACATCCAATTTCTAGACTAATAGTATTCTATACGGAATTCATAAGTGTTCCACAGAATAAAACAACACATTATTCTTTTCCTTTTAAAATATATCACACATTTTTACAATAATTTTGACAGAACTCAGAGGGTTAGAAACATAACATACTTGACCATCTCCTTCTTATCATTTACCACATGGCAGATTTATCTGCTCTGAATAAACAAATCTGACGTTCCCAAAGAATGCAGGCATGAAAATAAATTAGCCTGGAGTAAGCCGCTGTATAGAATAATAATGTGGCTTCAGAACGATCCCAATCTTTAAAACCAAGGCAGTAATTAAATAAAAATTAATGGCATCTTAACAAAAGCTGCACTCGCTTAAAATGACAGCACTAAAATTGCCTGGAGGTAATATTCACATGATGTCCATCATGTTTATGTATGTGAAGTATGTGGCCTCACAGAAGCATCAAGTGCTTCCTCATATCATTAGTATGGCATTTTATTTTCAAGGTTTTAAAATCTGTTAGAGTCTTATACTTTAAATGTGTCAATAAGAAAAGTATCAAAAATCACTTGTCAGATTACCAGGTTACCAGGTTTCCTTGAATTTGAAAGCTTAGGTAGGATTTTAGTCTGGATTTCTAAATGATGTTCCAGTGAGGGGGGAAAAAAAAAAGCTAACATACTTTTACAATTACTTATCTTGGATAAATTTTTTGTTTCTTGACTGCTGATCCTGAAAACTTAACTCTACAAAATCCCTGGAGTTACTCCTGTCACTCAGAAGGATTCAGAAAGATCTGTTTTCAGTATTTTTAGCAGTTAATTTTCTAGGAATTATTTCTTGTAGAAAACATGCTTTCTTTGTGTCAGTGTAGGTATCTACTTTGTTTATTCAGACACACAGATGTTTATTAGGCTTAGTAAAGTATTCAGGAAGTCATTGGACAGCAATGTGCGCACCTCGTTCGAGAGAAGGACTAAAGCTTATTCCCATCTCAGTCTTTTTGCACCCAAATCATGGAAGCTGGGTTCAAAAATGTGTCTGTGTATATGCTAGGGTGCACAGGAACAGGAGACATGGAAACATATGTACATCTCATTTATATTAAAAGTAAGTTAATTTTGTTCCTTGAATATATTTCCCCTTTCAGCAATTTCTAAGCTTGAGTGTTCAGAGTACACTTGAAGTAAAGATTAAAAACCGAAGTAGATTTGAAGTAGGAAACAGAGTGTAATGAAAAATGTATTAACAGGTGATTATGCTCATTCTGAGAATGCTATCATTGTACTTGCCAAGAATCCTTCCTGAAGACACCAAAGTCACGGAACAGAAACACAAAACTGTGGGTTAAATAAAGAGGGTTCTCACAGATGGGAATATCTCACTGTGAATGCACTGTTATCGCCTAGACAATAGCCCTGGGGATAACAAAAGGTCAGTAAGTACTTTAAAGGATAATTATGATTGCCAAACAAAACTTATTTAATTTTTTCCTGAAAAATATTCTTGGTCATATTCATTTCTGAGTTCTAAGGAAATACGGAGTATCTTCCAGCACAGTACTCTTCTGCAAAAGATAGAGTATAATTGGATTCCTCTATTTAGTGAGGAATAAGGGAACACTTTTTTCAGTATTTTAAGACACTCTGCAACAGCTTTGCAATTGAACAATGAGGATCATAGTTTTTTTGCTAAAAGGAAAAGACATATGAGGCAGACTAAAATAACTGCTGAATTACTCCTGAAAAGCAGTTATCTGTAGCAGATTAGAGAGAAGGAATACAAAGAAGAAAGCAGAAGTTAAAGTGCTACTATAAGAAAAATTTCCTCTATAAGTAGTCTGGCTTCTCACAAACGCACCGAAACCTTTCTCCTATTCATCTCCTCTAGAGCATGAAATGTTGGGTCAGAATTTTTTGAACAAGTTTAAAGCAGGTGGTGTTGTTTTCCCAGCACAACTACGTGATCCTTCTTTAGTAAATACTATCTGGTGTTCTCAACCTCTCGCGTTATCCAATGTACTAACCAGGAGAACTTCTGTGGAGTCAGCCTGGACGTTACTTCTATTGCATTTGCCTGCAGAATACGTAGGAAGGCAAGGTTTGTAAAAAGTCATCTTTCATCAGTATTAATTAGATACGTATCATAACCTTGCAGCCCCATATTACACTATTGATGCTGTTAATAAAGAGGTTGCAAGCTTTATACCCTCGGGAGTGAGGTTTGACAGACCTTTTCTCTCTAAATTTTAGCAGAACTGCCTGATTTAACAGGTTAGATTTTAGTAATTTTTTTTTTTTTTTTTTTTTTTTAAATAACTGGCCAGGTGGTTGTGGTTAATCTGTCTTATTTTATTTATCTTTATGTGAAAATAACACAATGATTTTATAACTAAAGTATGATGCTGTATGATGCATTGAGAAATATAGGCCTGGTATCACAGCTGAGACCTTGGGAAGGGGAGACACAGGATGAGGCACAGAGGAGCACCTACACAGGATGATGAGTTGAGACATCATGGCTGTAAATGCTCCCCCATGGTCAGTTAATGACTTCAAAACCTTAAGCTGGACAAAACTGATCTTCAGATTAATTAAAAGAAAATGAAATCGTTTCTGACAAATGTAGATGGTACTACATATGGTGAATTCAGATGCAAATCGCAGACACAGGACAATGAACAAAAGAGCAAAATTATAAGAGCATTCTAGAAAACACAGAAGTGGATTCTAGACCGAGAAAGAAGAAGACGTCAACGTGAACCAAGTGAAGATCTCCAAGTGCTGACAACTCATCGGAACAAGTGCCATGACACAGGATCTTCAAGAAACCTATAGACTTCAGTAAAGACTGCTGAAAATGGGGGGTATCAGCACTGAAGGACATTTAAAACAGCATTTGGCACTCATGTTAAAGCAACTGAATTCTGCCATGAGTGAGCTGTAGTATAAGCTAAATAGTTCTCTTGCACTTACTGCTCATATTTGGACCACTGAATGCAGGTATTCTGTTCTTGAATAGAATTTCAGTAAGGGAAAGAATATTTGCTTCAAATAAGTGTTTGATTTTTTGTCTAAGCTGGAACTTCTATTATTTGTAGATTCACGAATTTCTCTGCCCAAAACTATGCTCTTACACAGAAAATTGCAATTCATATGAAAATGATTGACAGCTTTACATGTGAAGGAATATGAAATGTACATGAAGAAGAACATCAATGAACTATCTTCTTTTCCAAATGCATTTCTACAGGTTATATTTGAATCAGTCCAGCATAGAGGCTAAAGCAATAGTCCAAATAAGCCAACCAAAGTAATTTTCAACACAAACATTAAAGTAAACCCCCAAAACAAATTCCAAAGAAACAGTCATTTTTGGGGTTAAAGTTTCCTTTTATACAAAGATCTTCTACTGAACAAATCTTCACTTTAAAATCAACCACTGGAGATAAACTTGTGCTATAGCAATCAGGCTAGGGATGAGTAATAATTACATTGAATGTGCAAGCACATTTTGGAGAACGATTTCTCATCTTTTAGAGATTCTACAGTCAGTTCAGCACAGTTTCAAATATGCAAAATGTGTTTTATAATCAATTGTGTTTTCATTCTGAAGCAGCATTTTCCTGGCTCAAACAGAAGGAGGATCAGAACTGTTCTAGGACTGGGTCTGAATGATTAACTTGCCTTATGCAATAATGCATTCATCCAAATACTTATTTAGTTATAAAAACTTAATAGACCTATTGCAATAGGAATTACCATATGTTAAAACCTACATTACAGGGCATTATAAAAACAATTGGTGGGTTTACTGGTACTACAGAAATTGGTATTTTTTCCAAAAAGACATTTTGAAATATTCCTTGTCTCGAAAGACTAGATGGTAAAGAAAAAGGTTTCAGCTTTATATCGTGACATCTGAAGAAGTTTCTGAAGGCTAAGAACAAAGGTTAAAAAAACTGAGAATGTGATTCAAGTGTATATGTGAAAAGTAAAGCAGAAGAGCATGCTTCAAGCAAAATGCATTAGCAGAATACAAAGGTTATTTTCTCATCTGATTCTGCGTGTTAGTGTGATGCAGAATCACATTAACTTTTCTTATGTTTCTCTTTCCCTTTCAGGAGAATGCTGATGAGCTGAGTTTGTGTTTATAGTCTGGTTCTTAACTTTGGAGGCACAGGCTGTTGATGACAGACATGCCTAGGGAGCTGCCAGTACTCAGCATGCAGTTTTCTTAGGATTTTGCTTTATATGTACATATGAAAGGCCTAAGTTTTCAACATCAAGAGCTTGAATTTGTATCTTTATGTTTTCAAAAGTATCACAGAAAAGAAATTTAATTTAAAGAAAAAGGAAGAACAAATTATCTAACAGAGATCTGCATGTGTAGGTTAAAGGGAATAAGCACATGCATGTGTGTCCTTACTTGCCCAAAAGAAAATTTCAGGGGGTAACTCTCTTTTCAGTGGTCATTACTGATTAGGAACTGGACCTCAGATGCCTCTTTCATTCCGAATGATAACACACCTTCCTCTCTAGAGAGCATCTCTCCACTCCATGTGAAAAAAAA